>JAFMOD010000535.1:1149730-1329023 GCA_019802435.1 Corydoras maculifer | reverse complement strand
TGTGTGTGTGTGTGTGTGTGTGTGTGTGTGTGTGTGTGTGTGTGTGTGTGTGTGTGTGTGTGTGTGTGTGTGTGTGTGTGTGTGTGTTCTCAACATGATTGACAGAAATGAGCAGCTGAAGTTTGTATAGCGCATACCATTATTGTAAAGAGCTTTAGGCTGACAGACTCATGATAGAATGTGTTACACTAATCTGTATTTATACTATAACCTGTTAAAGAATGACTTATATGTACTGACAGGGTACAGAAGTAATTATTCTCATGGATTGATTGTGTAAAAAGTGTAAAGTAGTGATTCTCAAGTCTTGGCCTAAAGACACTCTTCATGAGCATATTTAACGTAAGACAAAACTAGAGAAAAAGAGTCCACTAGTGAAAATGCTTCTGTTTATTGTTTGGAGTTTAACATCTTGACAGCTTAAGGGGCATTTAATCTTTATTTTACCTACGAAAATGTCTTTGTAATGTGGTAGTAAACTGGAGTTTCCAGATGAAACCTATTCAGACTATACACAGAAAGACCTATGTCTGTCTCACCCAAGATTTGGAGCCAACTTCTTTCCTTAAAACTAAATTCAAGTTCAAGTTAATTTACTTATATAGTGCTTTTTACAATAGTACATTATTACAAAGCAGCTTTACAGTATTCCAAGCCTGAACCCATAAAGAGCAACCCGAAGCATCAGAGTCCACAAAAACCTTCCTCTTACATTGTTTTTTAAGGAAGAAACCTTGACAAAGAGGAGTCATCCTCCTTGAGCCACCGGCCAGCGTCAACTGTGTAGCACAGCCATGGACAGATTGTGCAGTGATCCATTTTCAAAAAGTTGAAAAACTGTATCAGATCAGTGAGACCATACTGGCAGGACTGCAATGCCACTAGTCCAACAGAAATCCAAGTTCTGTCTAGTAATTGTTGTGGATGAAGAAAATGTGTTTTCAATCTACTTTTAAAGATTTATAGTGATTGAGAATCACAAACAGGAACTGAAAGGTTATTCCAAAGTTGAGGTGACTTGAGGGAGAATGCACTTCCACTAGCAGTGATTTCATTAATCCTAGGAGCTAAAAGTAAACCAGCACCTTGAGATGGGAGCTCATGTTAGGTTACAGTGCAGAACATTGATGTACAGCCAGGGCTGGACTGAGACAAAAAATTCTACTTTGGCACTTTTGGCCCCGTAATTAGCAGAGCACAACCGACTAGTAATTTATGTGCTCCCTGGAAGAAAGTATTTTACTATTATTTGAACCCAACTCTAATTATTGTTGTACTTTATTCTGTATCTTAAGGTTACATTTTCATTTGTTGCTAATAATCAGAAAAGGCTCATAGTAATGCATAACACCAAAACAAGAGAACCAAAAAGAAAAGACTGAAAAGGCTTCAGACATGCTAATAACCAAATAAATAATGAATAAATAATAACAGCATCATATTATTAAAATAAACTTTAGGTTTATTTTAAAAAAATCTGTTAATAATTACTTTAGAAGGCTAGTAAATAACCTATTGTGGAAAGCAAATAAGTAAATTTACTCAACACATACACATACTATAGTTCTACCTATTCTATTTCAAGCAAAATGTATGATCAACATCCTAAATATCAAAATAATATGTCAAGTAATCTCTATGTTCTAGATTTTATAAATCCTCTACTGTCAACAGAGTATTATGGAATGTTCCCAACAACTTGGTGAAGAGTG
The DNA here is from genome assembly GCA_019802435.1 of Corydoras maculifer. NCBI lineage: Eukaryota > Metazoa > Chordata > Actinopteri > Siluriformes > Callichthyidae > Corydoras > Corydoras maculifer. The sequence goes on along the minus strand of JAFMOD010000535.1, from coordinate 1,327,311 downwards.
GTGGGAAGCTCAAAGTAAAGAAGTAAGGTAAATGTGTCTTGACTTTGTGTGTGTGACTTGACTTGTGTCTTGAGAAATGTTAATGACTTTTACTTAGATATAATGTAGTGAGCTATGCTATTAGTTACTCAATAAATGAATAAATCAAGCTTCAATTCACCTAAGCTACCACCCATAAATATATAGCAAGCTAAGTTACACTAATTTCAAATCATAGCAAAATGACAGTCAGATACATTGATTAAAACTGCATTGAAAAAGATCTGATGGTCTAATAACAAAATATGATCTATAATATTCAGTCTGAATAATTGGAGCTTAGTGATAAAAAAAAAAACACCTACGTATATGCTAATCTAATTTCACAATAATAATATCCATCCATTCATTATATTCTGCTTTATCCTATATTAGGGTTGCAGGGGGGTTCCCCATGCCCATCCAGGGGAGAACGTTTCGGGCACTGGGCAGATACACCCAGGACAGGGCGCCAATCTATCGCTGGGCACACACTCACTCACACATACACACTCTATATGGGGTAATTTAGAGAACTCAATTGACTTGATCCATGTTTTTGGACTGTGGGAGGAAACCGGGGAACCCGGAGGAAACCCACGCAGACACGGGGAGAACATGGAAACTCCACCCAGATGGGGATTCGAACCGGGAATCCCTAGCGCTAAGAGGCCAATAATAATATCTATATGTAAAATTTTAAAAATAGGGCTCCCTGGAGAAGCATAATTTCAGCAATGATAGGCTGCATTAAGAGATGAAATGCCAACACGTACTATTTCAGATCACCAACCCAACAAACCTGAGATTCACACCTTCATATACAAAGAATTATCCATCCATCCATTATCTTCCGCTTTATCCTTTGTGTGTGTGTGTGGGGGGGGGGGGGGTTCGGGATGGGGGGTTCCCCCATGCCCATCAAGGGGGGAACGTTTCTGGCGCTGGCCAGATACACCCAGGACAGGTCGCCAATCCATCGCTGGGCACACACTCACACAGACACACACACACAAACGCACTCTATATTTTACTCTATACGCACTCTCCAATTTTTGGAGAATTCACTTGACCTTGATCCATGTTTTTGGATTGTGGGTGGAAACCAGAGAACCCAGAGGACAACATGGAAAGTCCACCCAGATTGGGATGTTTTTAATAAAATGTTGCAATCAATGCAAAACTTTACTGGAAGCCACTGATAACACAGGGCTGATATGATCTTCCTGGTTTTAGTGAAACTGTAGCTGCAGTATTTTGAACAAGTTCTAGTTCAAGTTCTAGTTCATGAACAAGTTCTAGTTCATGTTCTAGTTCATGAAGCAATTTACAATAATCTAAACTTGAAGTTATAAAAGTTTGAATTAGTTACTCTGCATCTTGTAAGGAGACGATGTTTCTTAGCTTTGAAATGTTGCGAAGGTAAAAAAAAAATCTATTCTAGCAATATTGCTAGTGCGCTTTGTGAAAAATTCATGAGATTTGTGAATGAGAAATCTGAATTAATGATACCTAGATTATTTATAGATAAAGTAAATCTGATAAAGTAATCATCAAGGTGTAACACTGTTTTAGAAGCTTTGTTTATTTTGCCCTTGGATCCAACTTTAAGCACCTTATTTTTCTCAGAATTTAGCAATTTATTTCATTGAAAGTGTCTGAAGCATTAATCTACTTTAAGATGAACTTCTCTATAGTACTTGCCATGTGGTACAAAGAGTGGTACATAAAGACAAGTCTTGAGGGTTGACGTATCTGTGATCTTGGCATATTTTGCAGCGTCCACAGTATCTACATCCCTTTTCCTAGCGGAAGTCAGTGTTCCCAACTCCTCAATAAGGAAAGTAGATATTGGCTGTAGTATAAACAAATGAAGTTATGGGAGAGAAAAAAAGTTTTAAAAAAAAACTACAAGTAAACTATTTTCTAGATTTTATAAATCCTCTACTGTCAATAGAGTATAATGGAATGTTCCCAAGGACTTGTTGGAGGGTGGTGGTTGGCATAGCGATAAAACTAAAAGCAGGTCACTTAGAACATAAGATCAATTGTGTTCAGATGAAGCTCAAGTCAAAGAAGTAAGGTAAATGTGTCTTAATACTGAAATGTAATGTTGAGATATAATGTTGGTTAAAATATGTGGGCTGTGCTTGGCAAGCTACTTGTAAAATGTAGTGAGCTATGCTATTAGTTACTCAATAAATGAATAAATCAAACTTCACTTCACAAGAGCTACCACCCATAAATATATAGCAAGCTACGTTACACTAATGTTAGATCAATGCAAAATGACAGTCAGATACATTTATTGAAACCTTAATTGAAAAAGATCTGATGGTCTAATAACAAAATATGATCTATAATATACAGTCAGAACAATTGGAGCTTATTGATAAAGAAAACACCTACATATATGCTAATATAATTTCACAATGACATATCTATATGTAAAATTTAAAAAATAGGGCTTCCAGGAGGAGCATAATTTCAGCACCACACTCCACACATACCAATGATGAGCTGCGTTAAGAGATGAAATGCCAACACGTACTATTTCAGATCACCAACCCAACAAACCTGAAATTCACACCTTCATATACAAAGAATTATCCATCCATCCATTATCTTCCGGTTTATCCTTAACTAGGGTCTTGGGGGGGGGCCTTCCCCATGCCCATCAATAGGGGAACGTTTCTGATGCTGGCCAGATACACCCAGGACAGGTCGCCAATCCATCGCTGGGCACACACTCACACAGACACACACACAAACGCACTCTATATGGGGCAATTTTTTCAGAATTTACTTGACCTTGATCCATGTTTTTGGATTGCGGGTGGAAACCAGAGAACCCGGAGGAGAACATAGAAAGTCCATCCAGATTGGGATTCGAACCGGGACTCCCTAGCAATGTGAGGCGAACGTGCTAACCACTAAGCCACTGTGCCGCCCATTAAGGAATTAATTAAACACTAAAAATAAATGTGTTTTAATCTACTTTTAAAGATTGATAAAGATTCAGAATTACAAACAGTAACTGGAAGGCTATTCCAAAGTTGAGGAGAACGCTCTTCCATTAGTAGTAATTTTATTCTAGGAGTAAGGCTAGGAACTAAAAGTGAACCGGCACCTTGAGGATGAACTTTGCGTTTTGGGTTATACGATTGAATGCGTTCACTCAGATACTGTGGAGCCTGATGATGTAGAATTGTATATGTTCTTAATAAAATGTTGTAATCAATGCAAAACTTTACTGGTAGCCAGTGAAAGTTTGATAACACAGGGCTGATATGATCTTTCTGTACTAGTTCATGTAATGATTTATTAGAACATCCCGTCAGAAGCAATTTACAATAATCTAAACTTGAAGTTATAAAAGTGTGAATTAATTACTCTGCATCTTGTAAGAAGAGGATATTTCTTAGCTTTAAAATATTGTGAAGGTAAGAAAAAAATCAATTCTAGCAATATTGCTAGTGTGCTTTGTGAAAGATTCATAAGATTTGTAAATGAGACATCTGAATTAATGATACCTAGATTATTTATAGATAAAATAAATCTGATTTAGTAATCATCAAGGTGTAACACTGTTTTAGAAGCTTTGTTTATTTTGCCCTTGGATCCAACTTTAAGAACCTTATTTTTTCAGAATTTAGCTATTTATTTTAGTTATAAGTGTCTAAAGCATTAATCTACTTTAAGATGAACTTCTCTATAGTACTTGTCATGTGGTACAAAGAGTGGTACATAAAGACAAGTTTTGAGGGTTGACATGTCTGATGTGGAGAAACTTTACTGGTCTGCACAGAGTTGTGACATCAACCTTACAATTAATTACAGCCTAAGTCAGGTATTTATATTCTGTATCTGTGCCTGACTTCACAAATATTCAAAATTTTGGTGTCTATTGTTAACTCCACTACCTTTTTTCTGCTCTGTGTAGTTTAATTGTTCATTTTATTATTTTTATTTAAAACATATCTAATATGTATTTTCTGAATTTGCCTGATATAGCAGTTATTCTTTGGGTTAAAAGGTGTTCCCTCCTTTAAAACAGGTTAAAAATAGGGCTGCATTATGAACTTATGCAACACGCAACACAACTGTTTTAAAAACACAAATTAATTACAGCCTAAGTCAGGTATTAATATTCTGCATCTGTGCCTGACTTCACAAAATATCTATTTGACATACTTATGGAAAAAAACATACACAGTTACTTTGTTATTAGATAGTTCAAATCCACCAGATCTTCCCTGCAATGCAATGTTAGAACTCAACACTTTTACAAGTTTAGTTTTATCGCCATCTGCTGATTGAATATGGTAATGACGCCAACTCCTATTCATCGCTATTCTTATAATATTGGAAAGGATTAAATCTCTTTAATTCTTTAAACACAAACAGCACTAAATCGTGTGTGACAGATGCATATTAAGTATAACACACAATTCCAGTCATGTTTTCACTCAAGGTTCTCCGGTTTCCTCCCACAGTCCAAAAACATGGATCAAGTTAATTGAATTCTCAAAATTGCCCCATATAGAGTGTGTCTGTGTGAGTGAGTGTGTGCCCAGCGATGGATTGTCGCCCTGTCCTGGGTCTATCTGCCCAGCGCCCGAGACGTTCTCCCCTGGATGGGCATGGGGAACCCCACCGCGACCCTAATAGAGGATAAGCGGGAGATAATGAATGAATGAATGAATAATTTCACAATAATATCCATCTATCCATTATCTTCTGTTTTATCCTATATTAGGGTTACAGGGGGGTTCCCCATGCCCATCCAGGGGAGAACGTTTCGGGCACTGGGCAGATACACCCAGGACAGGGCGCCAATCTATCGCTGGGCACACACTCACTCACACATACATACTCTATATGGGGCAATTTGGAGAACTCAATTGACTTGATCCATGTTTTTGGACTGTGGGAGGAAATTTTTAATAATTAATAATTAAACACTAAAACGAAATGTGTTTTTATCTACTTTTAAAGATCGATAAAGATTCAGAATTACAAACACTAACTGGAAGGCTTCCAAAGTTGAGGAGAACGCTCTTCCATTAGTAGTTATTTCTAGGAGTAATTCTAGGAACTAAAAGGAACACACACACACATATCGGGCAATTTAGAGCATTTAATTTACCTTGACTCCATGTTTTTGGACTGTGGGAGGAAACCGAAGGACCCGGAGGAAACCCACGCGGTCATGGAGAGAACATGCAAACTCCACCTAGATTTGGATTGGAAACTGCAATCCCCAGCGCTGAGAAGTGAATGTATTATTATTATTATTATTATTATTATTATTATTATTATTATTATTATTGTTATTATTATTATTATTTCTTTACCACACAACAAGTTACACCCATTTTATGTGACGTTAGCCGGATGTGTCGTCACACGCCATCAGATTCCCCGCAGCAACAAGCCGTGTAGTGTTTCTTGTTTGTAATCGGTACTGTGTATATTGATAAATCACTTGTGAACATATTTACACAGGCTACAGTGAAGAAAGAGGTATGGTAGTCGTTTTGTGCATCGTTTTTAACCAGGTAGTCTTGTTCGTTTTCTGTATTTTGTTCAAGGTGTTTTGTTAGCCGTTAGCTAGTCGTCGGTTTCTCGTAAAAACATTATTTTTCTTCCACCCGTATTCCGACAGCTCTGTGTTTTTTTTTTGTCAGGGTTCCGCAAGGGTTGACTTAAAATAGTACTCTGATTGGAAGGAAGCTTGAAATTAAGAGCACTCAACCAATCCCAGTATGGGGCAGGGTTTGCCGAAATAGGGTGTGCGTATGTGTACGCGGGGTGAGAGAGACAAGCGTCAAACGGGACAACGTAGCTAACCTTAATTTGAAATAACACAAAATGTTGTATACATTTTCAACTAGAAAAACGTGCATTCATGTACGACAGTTTTGTATTTTGATGTTTTTTAAAGCGAGTGTCAAAAAGCAAATAAAGGAGGTTAAGGTCAAAACGCGTTGTTGTAGCATAGGCGGGAGTTATCATTTGACTTACAAAACACACCCTGATAATTTTTGTTGCGTTTTTAACATTATTTACGTCTAAACCGAAGTATTTTATTTAAATATTAGAATACACCCAAATCAATTTCTATTTTATATCATTGGCCACACTAGGGGAGATCATAGTAAGGCCACTTTTGTCAATTTTTTATTTGTTTTTGTGAAGATTCAAAGACGTCACTTTATATTTGCTTAGTACGCCATGTTCAGGGAATTTTAAATCCTTGTGCTGATCTGTCAAGCATAAGGGAGGAGTGAAGGAATTATAATAGTATAAAAAGCATTTTAAGTTTTTTTTTTTTAATGCTTACACTGTTAGTCATTCGTGTGTTTCATTGTAAATTATAGTGTAAATATCTTAAATAAAGGCGGCACGGTGGCTTAGTGGTTAGCACATTCGCCTCTCAGCGCTAGGGATTCCCGGTTCGAATCCCCATCTGGGTGGAGTTTCCATGTTCTCCCCGTGTCTGCGTGGGTTTCCTCCGGGTTCTCCGGTTTCCTCCCACAGTCCAAAAACATGGATCAATTTAATTGAATTCTCAAAATTGCCCCATTTAGAGTGTGTCTGTGTGAGTGAGTGTGTGCCCAGCGATGGATTGGCGCCCTGTCCTGGGTCTGACTGCCCGGCGCCCGAGACGTTCTCCCCTGGATGGGCATGGGGAACCCCACCGCGACCCTAATAGAGGATAAGCGGGAGATAATGAATGAATGAATATCTTAAATAAGGTTCCTATATTGTACACATTGCTTCATGATGTGGCATACTGCTGCATAATATTCTTCAGTATACATTGTTACATTTCTGAAGGTAGTGTAATAAATGTGTTGTGTGATTTGGATAGGACTGGCTGACATGGGGGGGGGAAAAGTCTTATTAAAATAATATTTTACAAAAGCCATCATTGCCACTTTTGTCAAAGGTTTATGGAGGTTGGTTAGGTTGTGAGAGAGCTTTATTATCATTGTACATGATACAACAAAATTCCGAATGGTACCTCTTAATGACAGAAAAACAAATTGCAAGGCAACCTGTATACATAAAACATTTAATGAGTTTGTAAGGCATATCAAATAACATAAGATCCAAATGTATAATACTATAATATAAACAGCAGCAATGTGGCTATATAAATAATAAATTAAGGTTATGTTAAGGTGGTATACCTGCTGTGCAACACTTCTGTTTGTCGAAACAACCCGATTGTTGACATTTTCCTCTCACCTTGTGATCAAAAAGTCTTTGCCACTTTACAAATACATTTGCATTTGGTCATTTGAAAAATACATTACAGTAGTCGAGCCAGTGATAGACAAGCAATTGAGTTGCAAGTTTATTCAATGTTAATATATTAGTGATCTTGTGTAGATTTAATCTGCAGAAATGGGCAGTTTTAGTGACCTGATTGGAGAGTTTAAGCTGCTTGTCAATTGTAAAACCAAGGTTATGGACAGAGTTGATTTAAAGAGATTTTGGAGCCATCGATTTGGAAGGTCAGGCCATGATGAATTGAGGGTTTTAAACAGATATGTCGCTGAGGCAGGTGAATATTCAATTAGAGGTTGTGGTTTTCAGTGTCAAAAGACAAGTGAAGCTGCATATCATCAGCACAGCAATAGTAGATAAAACAATTTGCCTGAAAGACAGAGCCAAACAAGGACATGTACAATGAAAAGAGGAAGGAACCAAGTACTCCTGTGTGTACTTGGTAAGAATTCACTTTGAGCACAGGTTTAACAGTAGCCTGTTTAGAAGAATCTCAAATAGTACCAGTGTTGGGAGAGGAGTTGGTGTATATAAGTGCTGGTGTGGTGGATGAAGCTTTGGACTAGATGGGCTGGGATGAGTCAAAGAAGCAAAGTTGCTTCAAGTGGAAATTTTCAGATGTCCTCGTGAGACAGAAAGAGGAGAAGGCTGGCTAATTGAATGTGTGAAGTGTCGTTTTACTGATTTGGGGAGTATGGAAGTTTGCTGATGTCCTCAATGTTATCTATAAATAAGGTAGCAAAGCAGACAAAGAGGTATTGGGAGGGTGAGAAGGTGAACCAAGTAATTTGTTAGATGTACTGAATGTGCCAGCATCTGAAATTCATCGTACCTTGTTCTGTGGGTGGGGTAGCTTAGTGGTTGTTTTGGGCTATCAACCTGAATTGATAGCCCAAATTTAATTCCATTAAAGTTACCAATAAGGCCTTGAGCAAGGCCCTCATCGTTTGAGTGGTGCTGTATGATAGCTGACCCAGTGTACTTACAGATAAGTGTCTGCAAAATGATTTAGGATTTAGTGGCAGATACCATTTCTAAAGAAATTGGTGAGTAAATACTGTTATATTTCTAAATCTGAAGCCAATACACACTTTCACCACTGATCGAAAAGTAATGCGCTGATTCCAAAGCACTTCTTTGAGCCAGGGACTGGAGGAAGAGCTAGGTAGTTCTAATTTCAGAAGGTTCTAAGAGCAGTGTTTAGTGTTAGGGGTTCCAAAAAGGCCATCTGCAACAAAATTAGAAAAAAATTAATTCAAGAAAGCACTAATCTTGTGACATACCTGTGTGAATTTGGAAACTATCAAGAAAGATGGAGGAAAAGAAACAGAACTAAAGAAAAAACGTAATCTGATGCATGAAGCGAATTGATGTGGAGGTTAGAAGTAACACTGGTGGGGGCTAGACAGCAGAGTAGTTTTAGGAGTAGGTCCAGGCTGAAGATAAGAGAAAGAATGTGAATGGAAGTGGACAAGAACAACCATCATCTGGTAGAGCAGATGATAACAGATCAAGCTTCTTTAGAAGTTTCCAAGCTGTCGCGTCAGCGTTTTGCACAGTATTAAATGACCTGGATGAAGCTAATTATGCTACATAACATGTCCCGATGAAAACAAAAACAAGTTCTACTTGAGGCACAATTTAGCAGCAGACCAAAACTAAAACCGCTAATGGCAGCTATATTCACACAGAACAGCAAGCCAAAACACACACAAAAGAAAGCATTATGCCATAAAGTAAAAAAGTATTTAACAAGACCCTTAGGTGTAGAAATGCAGGTCTAAATGCTGAACAAGATATCAAGTGCTACAACCACTAGTTTATTCACAAAACAAAAAATCTTAATGGGAGATATAAAGCTAACAATCTTTCAATGCTAATTCCCTGAGCTAATTGCCCCTTTTGTATTGCTGTTCTTAACGTTCTAGAGCTCAACACAACTGCATTTGTGCAAATTCCACAGTACATGCATTGTTCTCAAGTTAAGAATGTACTGAATTTTATTTATACATCATTTCACTCATCCCAGGTTTTTTTTAAACATCCAGGATTCCCCCAAGGCTAGTATTAATAAATTATTTTAAATTGGGGAAAAAAAGGTTACCCTGCAAAACATTAATTAACTTTAATTGCAACCAATATGGAATTCAGCCACCTACCTTGCATTTTTATAGACTCATACAGTCTTTTTTATGGGGTGCAAATGAAGTGCTTGACCAACTTGTCTTTTTAAACATGAACCTCTCAAATGCATTTAATGCCCAGTTATAGTTTGTGTAGTGTATGTGACATAAAAGATATGCCTTAAATAACACCGCAGCATTTTGTAAGTGATTATATAAAGACACTGCTTCTGGGTGACAAATTCCATGGAATTCTGATACATTTAATACATTTTCTACTTATTTCTAATAATATTTTATTTATTCTACCTGTGGGCACCTAACAGGTGTGCTGTCGTGTTAGTTTGCATGTAGCAGTATTAGTATTACTTAAAGTTTCATTGTACAGTATTATGTACAGTAGGGACATTCACACAAAAGAACACAATGATTTGAACATATTTTATTTACCAAAGAATACAATGGGGGGAATTTTCAGAAACCCTAATTCATTTTCCTATTAAAATGAGTGCCAGATCTGGCCATGAACCAAAAAAAAAAAGGTCTGCATGTTATTTATGTAATTTAGGGAGTCCTCTTAAGCAGACCTGAAATCACCCCACTGTATACCTTGTGAAATATGTAGATTTCAGATGACCCTCATATAAATTTTGCTTCTGTGCTGCAGATTCAATTCTGTGGGAATTAGGAAGCAATATTCTTGTTCTGATTAATGACAGAACAGGAATGGAACTTGGCTAATATCATAACGTTTAGTGCAACCAAAGGACCTTGTCATCGTAGGTCTCATCTGGGCATTGTTACATCCAAAGATTTGTGAATTCAAAAAAAAACAAACAAAAAGATGTGTATAGACATAGATATATAGGTGGGGGACACAAATGGAATAATATATATATAATTATTCCATTTGTGTCCCCCATCTATTTGGGTTCAAAATTTGAAAATGAAACCATCCAAATTGCTTTAGTATTTATTTAACTCAAAAAAAGAAAAATAATAAAGGACTCGGTTTTCAAAGTAAAGCTTAGTATTCAGACATTGTTTTTTTGCATAACTTCATTTGTGAACATTAGGGAATTTCACTTTGACACAAACTGAAGGAAGAGACTGTAAAAACAGTCATTTTTGTCTTGCTTCCTTAGTTACTGAGATATTTGGGCACCTCCATATTGGCATTATCACTTTCATGTTAATCGACACTTATTAAATAATCATATTGATGTTAAAACAAGTGGCATACTTTATTATGTATGACTTTTCCCTTGCCTTGCACTTTTGTGCAAGTATTGTTCTAAGTCAATACTGAATTGATTTGAGTTGTGTTTCTAATAAAAGTGTTGGCCCAAACAAAAACAGGGCTCATAAATATTTGAGTAAAATCACCTCAATAAGAGAAAACATCTAACCATACACAGTCAGCAGCTGATATCTATTTCTCAGTCTGGACGTGGCATTACACTCTGGCAGTGGTGACACATTTGTCATTGTCCCAAAACTAGACATGGTTGTAAAAACAGACATAATATTTACATGCTAGATGACTTTTTTTTTTTTTTGCCCAGACTGTTTCGTCTCAGTGTAGCTATGGATTTGGAGTGCATCAGGATTGTTGATATTTCTGTTTAATACAGGAGCAAAGGATGCACACAGAAATATTGGAATTGAGCAATTATTGGGAGATTTAGTAGCATAGTTTAGATATGTCGTTTAACAAAACCAATGACAACAATAACAAACTGTTCATTATTTGTGACTTGTAGCCTCTCAAACATTGTTATGTACTTATTCACTTTAATTCACAAATAGAAGTAAATAAAAACAAGTGTATTCTGGTTAAAATATGTTTTATTCATTTTCTGTGAAAATTAAGTGAAACTAACCTTTGATCATCTTAAACTGTCATGTACTTGCTGAATTTCACATGATGGTAAACAATAAGATTTGCAAAACTTATTTTGTATATATTTTGAGCTGTTTCTCTAATTAGTTGAACTACACAAAGATTGAATCAACTACATTTATTTAAACCAATGTGTTAATGTGAACTCTTACCCAAATCATTCCTAATCTGTGTGGCTTTTCACTTTTCCTGATAGATCTATGACTGGCACCTTTCATGTTTCCCTCCCTTCACCTTTTTTTGGTTTTTACTGACACTGTAAGAACCGTTAATAAGTGGATTAATAACAAATAACTGAAGCATTCATTTACTTGTCTATCAACTTAAATCTAATTTTGTTGTAGTAGCATCACAACACTTTGGAGGGAGAGTAAAGCCAACTGTTGCAGCAGATTACTGGAAGAAAATAACCCCATCAAAAATAAAGCTACTTTTTTCTGAGATTTGTCACTCTTAGCACCTCAGTCTTTTTGATGTGATTAAGTAACCTTGTCTGGTACATTTAATAAACATCTTATTTGTATTAGTTTTATTAATTTTATATATACATTTTAGGTCATTTCTGACTGACCTGAGTTGATGAGTGAAGCCATGGTGGAGTATTATCAGATATTGGGAGTGCAGAAGACTTCCACTCCAGATGACATTAAAAAAGCGTAAGTGGCAGGTCTTTTACAATCTTCTCTGAGCTGTTTAAAAACTGAGGTTTACTGAAGATTACTCGACTAAAGTGTCAATTATAGAAGTATAAAAGTATGGACACTTAGTTAAAGCTTAAATACTTATTTTTTTTCTGCCATACATAACCTGTATATGTATTGTTAAATAAATTAACTAACAAACATAGATTAAAGAATAATTTGTGGTACTATTTAATATTTTTCATAAAAAAAAATTCTCAGCATTAATGTGTGCTTATGTATGACCCATACTTTCATGCAGGTACAGAAAACTAGCTTTAAAGTGGCATCCGGATAAAAATCCAGATAATAAAGATGAGGCAGAGAGAAGGTTTAAAGAAATCTCAGAGGCATATGAGGTGCTTTCAGATGGTGAGTTTTCATCCTATTTTAAAACCGTGTCCTAATCTCTTTTGGGCCAGAAAAGAAAAGCAGATTTATGGATGCACAGTGTTATTAGCTGGCTTAATTCAACGCTTTTAAAGGAAAAGACAAGTGACACACTGATTGTTTTATGGCACACTAGAGGAACTGTTCATAGAAGGTGTGTACACTGAACATTGCTTACCATGTCACTCAAAATGGTATACATTTTTTTTTTGTTAGGTTGCACTATATATGAACTGTTTTTTTCCCCTTGTGTATTTTGCCGAATAAATGGAACCATTATCAAGTGTAACCTCTTTGACCCTACCCTTTCTAAATATTTTTTTTAAATGTTTACTGCAGAAAACAAACGGAGGACTTATGATCAGTTTGGAAAAGAGGGTTTAACAAGAGGTGGTGGAGGTAAACATTTACATATTGTTTTTTTACTTGGCTTTTTTTTTAGTGTATTATTTTAAGTACTTGTTTAAACCTATTACCATTCAGAATCCAGTTAATACACAGAATTAATAACATCACAAACTTATCAGGAAACTGTTACAGCTACTTTGACAACACAACAGCACAAAAAAGTTTGTATTATGTAAAGTATTAAGTAAAAATAGTTTTACATGTCAGGCCATCATATTGGCCTTTGAAGTACTTTAAACAAAAAAGAACATCACACCTTTACTTGTTGCTGTTTATGATCCCATTAGTTAAGATACATTATTGATTTACTATATAACAAAAGCAATATGATGGAATATGACAATTTAATCTGATTTTGTGAGTATCCAATATCATTTGCAAAAGAAAACACATTTTTGTGGTTGCTTACATCACTACAGTAATTATCTACATATAATAAAATATAATGTTTTCATTTTACAGCAGGACGTTACCCCAATGGTAGTACCTTTGAAACATTTACATTCCGCAATCCAGAAGACGTCTTCAGGGACTTCTTTGGTGGTCGAGATCCTTTTTCTGATTTCTTCGGTCAGTTAAAAAAATATTTTAATTGATTATAATGACCATAAAAACCATCATGTATGTATTTTTATGACTCTTAGCAACTATATGATTATGCAACAGTATTATGAAATATTTACGTTAGTGGGTAATAATTTGATTAGAAATTATGTTATGTAATCTATCTAAACCTATTTCGATACTACCTGAAACTGTTTAAATTATTTTGTTAGTTTTTATGAAAGTCTCTCTTAGTAATTTAATTTATTATCTTTCCAAAAACTATATATGACAGCATAAATTTTGTTTTGAAACTATTTAAATGGAAAATTATAAATATATTTTGTTCTTAATGAGAGTTTTAAATTCCTCTCTATATGTATAATCAAACTTTACAAATGACAAATATTATCAAGAATACATAGATTTTTAAGAAAGAATTGTAAAACTAGTTAACAATTCGTACTCAAAATGTGATTTAGGTTTAGTTTACTATTTTGGCATTCCAGTTTATGTACTGAATCATTTTGTTTGCTAAAATTATATTTTTTAAAAACCTATGTCTGGTATTTGATAAGTTTGCGTTCCCATTTAAAATGAGTATTCAGCCAAGAAGTACCATAGTCAGTGAGAAACACTTCACACTGCTGTACTTGAGTGATATTTTGTGCTCCGGTGGCAGGGGACGACCCATTTAGCGACGATTTTTTCTTTGGTGGTGGCCGGCGGCAGCAGCAGCATCAGCGCGGTATGAGCCGTAGCAGAACAGGTGGATCATTCTTTGGTGGTTTCCCAGGCTTTGGGGGTTTTGGAGGGTTTCCTCCTTTCGGCCCATCATTTTCATCGTTCGATGGAGGTTGGATATTTATTATTATTTATTGTCTGGTTTAGTTCTTGGTAATCTTGCATAATTTATTGGCATGCTGTTGGTTGTATAACTGATATTATTTCTGTCTACTTTAAAAGAATTAAGTAATTATATTTGAATTAGAATTTAAAATGAATTGTCATATTAGGCATAAAGCATACTTAGTATTACTATTTCCTTATAATGTTTAAAACTCAGTCACATTTTTCATATAGAAAGTCATAAATTATATGGTCTTTAGTACAATTGTTTAGAACAATACACTAATTTAGAATTATAGAATAAAGATCTTAAATGGCCATTATGTTGGATTTTCACACATCCTAAGCATTTTGTGCATTTCAGGTTTTGGCTCTTTTGGGACTATGGGCCAGCTAGGTGGAGGTGGTTTCACTTCTTTCTCTTCCACCTCATTTGGAGGAGGAGGTGGAGGAGGTGGTGGTAGCGGGATGGGCAATTATCGCTCAGTGTCTACTTCTACCAAATTCATCCAAGGCAAGAAAATTACCACAAAAAGGTGTGATTTAAAGGACTCACATACACACATACATATCATATATTTAAGTAAAAGGGTAAGGTAGACATAACTAGGATACATTTAATATCTAGGGGTCAAAAGGTAAGGTAGGATTAGCTCCTTCCCCTGACAACTGGTCTGTCTTTTAAATTTTCTTTTTTTTTTCCAATTATATTGATATAATTGCTTTTTCGACATTTTCAGACACAGAATTCACTGGTTTTCTCTGCATCTATATGCAAAGGTTGTGAACTGTCAATGTATTGGAACAGCATCAGTTCAGTTTTAGCTGTAAACCAAATTTATTTGGGTTTAAAACATAACTACACTTTATTTAATTTATTTAAATACCAAACTTTGGAGAACTTCCATAGTTTGGGTCATCTGTGAAACATGGTGAGGATGGTGTCATAGCTTGGGCTTGTGTAGCTGCTTTTGGAACAGACCTATGAATCTTTAATAATAATAATGTATTAATAACTCCTGATGTTAACAGCAAAATTGATTTTAGCATTTTTGCTTCAAATTTAAGAGCAATACATCCACACTAATTAAGCTGAAATTTGCACTTCGAAAACATACTCAACAAAAGACTACCAGGCAGTAGAGGCGGAAATTCTAAATTCTTCCATCTTGTGGTTTATTTACTTTTAACCCTAAAATTCTTGAGCAAAATGTCAATGGCTTTTCTGTTCTATGACATTGAATATGATTAGAAGTAGTCCTCATACAACCTGCATTACCTTAATTGCTGAATGTGTGTGTTTAAATCTTAAATATATCCAATTATCCAACCACTCCACTTACTTTTCATTATATCAAACAATATTGCTATAATAGACTGGGATTTCTGAGATACCAAGATGCATTAATTTATTTAGAGGCGCAAAATAATTTTATGACCCATCAGGTCAGGTATGTGCTTGACTTGACTTCTAGTGGGCACCATGTAGCTTTTCACTTATAGTATATAATGTAGTTATAATTTTACAACAAAAAAACATGCTGCAGTAAATAAATGTGCTTAGAATTTTAAACATTTTGTTCTGTGTACAGAACAAAATGTTTTATACAACATTCTCTGCATTATGAAATATTGTATGAGTCATAAAACTATTTTTGTTATGTTTAAGCTTTGTTGTTGTACAGTAACATTACTATTTTAATAATGTTGTTACTATTTTAATCATTCTAAAAAAGGGGGAAAAAACAAAGTGATTATGATGGTCATAGTCCAACTTACTTTGGTGAAGCTTAATGATGCGAAACAAAAGTGCCATTAGTGCAATCAAAACCATTAGCTTACATGTAGCAATACTCTAACATATTCATATATATATATATACATACATACATATTCATTTCTGAATTTTAATGAAAGGCAAGTTTTGATATTGAAAATCACATTTAGACTCCAAATAGGAGCTTAATGAGGATGCATGACTTCAGTGGAATATTAAAAAAGAAAGCTCCCCGTGATTACAAACTTTTGAGCGGCTTTATATCTTATGTACAATAAAAATAGACAAAACTTCAAATTGAGAAACTGCAACAAGTACTAACTTAAATTTGGAAAAGGATTATAAAGTATGTGTAAAAGATTGTGATCCATCTAAATACAGATCTCAGTCAAAGAAAATATATATTTATATTAAATCCCATCTTTCTATATATTTTTTTTTTTTTACTTGTGAGGATTTATTAATTTTTATAAATCTTGCCCTTGGTCTCAGCTCATGATGCTTACAAAAGTCTTTATGTTCTTATACAGAATTATAGAGAATGGGCAGGAACGTGTGGAGGTGGAAGAAGACGGACAGTTAAAGTCACTGACCATTAATGGTAAGGAACAGTTGCTGCAACTGGAACACAAGTAAGCACAAGTCGGAGCAAAGCTAGGACTATTACTCAGATGTATGTACTTTATTTCACTTGGTACTTTTAGAATAAACTTGTTGTCCAAGTTGTGTTAGCATATTTATAATGCAGAATGCCAGTATTTGGTGCCGGGTGCTATTATGTTTGGGGACCATGGTGTGAACTACCACTTTGTGTGTTTTTTTTTTTATTTTTTATTTCTTGTTTGTTTTTGTTTTTTGTTTTTTTTTTTTTTTTTTTTTTTTTTTTTTTTTTTTTTTTTTTTTTTTTTTTTTTTTTTTTTTTTTTTTTTTTGTTTTATCTTTCTTTTCTTTCCCTCTCCTTGTTTTTCTTCGGATGCACTTTGATGTGTTGGACTGTGTTGCACTCTTGCATATTGTGCAAAAAAAATGCATCTCACCACGGCATGATTTTGCATTTTTGTCTGAAATTATCTATTACCATGGATTTCTTTTTAGACCTGTTGTAGTAACTTCGCCTGATGTTCTTGTTGATATAAAACCCAGTAGAATGATAGTTCAGTTGTACTGATATGCAATTTTTTTTCCAAAGTAATGTTTGTTTTTATTCACTTGTACATGTAAGCCAGCTAATTTTGTTTATAGTCTTAATGTTATCTAATTATCTAATAAGAGTTGAGGTTGACCATGTAAGTGATGGATAAAGAGAACTGATTTTTGTGCACTTTGTACACAAATTTCAAAACCAATAAATGTGAGTTTCATCCTTTTTTGGGGATGCGGCAGCTTTGTAGTTTGTGTGGTTTGCTTCCTCGTAAATTGAATTAAATGAATGGTAACTCTGTCATCACAGTGTGTTTTTGTGCATGCTTTTGATTGGAATAACATAAAATTTTACATTAACATGACTTTCTAAAGATTTTCCAAGCTAACAAAATGTTAATTTATACACTTTTTTTTAGTGTACTAAACCCCATTCTAAACTTATTTGCAGAGAACAGTTCCTATACGTAGACATTTTAGTCAGTTTTGTATCATGTATTTTCATTCATTCACCACTCTTCAGTTGTTTTATAGGTGGTAATAGAGAAAAAATGGTTTTGTTTTGTCTTGCATTTACTATAACATGCCTAAATGCTGTATTGTGGGTTTAAGGAGATCCTATAGTTACAAGCTGATATTTAATTGTATTCTTTAAAGAGAAACAAAAAGTGATAAACGATTCCAAGATAATAGTATTATTGGATTACAAAAACCAAGTGTAAGACTAATAATGCTTGTTTCTTTGTATCTTAAAGTGTAACCTTTAAAAGAAAAAAAACTCAATATTTGACTATTACTGGGAGAAATAGGACCACATCCATTCATGCAACTGACAAAATCAGAATTCCAGGTCTTCTTCTCTGTGACATTAATAGGGGCCAGATCTTAGCTGTGACTAAGAGGCATAGAGCATCGTTTCCTTTCCAAGAAGTGACAAGTACAATTTATGCACTACATTTTTTTTACTCAGGGATTGATAGGCACACCTATTAAACGGTTTGACATGGTAGCTCATTGTCGATAGGATTTATTACATTTATATAAAAAATTATAGAGGAATATCTAACTAGGGTTAGTGGGCATAGATGTATTATATAAAGTGGCATATCTCCCTTATGCTGATAAACATATATCCCCATTTTCCTCTTTCACACAAGCTGTTTGGTAAATTTTTAAAGCCTAACTCTCCAAAGAATAAAAGTGGTAACAGTGGCAAAAAAAAACTTTATGTATTATTTACGGATAAATCCTAAATAGCCTGCATCTTCCTAGCTGACCTGACCGTGTTCAAATGTCAAGTAACACTGAGATCGTGTTTATCATATGCACAGCAATAATTTAAGGCAATTAATGTCTTGTAAATGATTCCTCTGTGCCTCTAACAATAATGAAGCTGCAGTCATCAATGTTGCATCATGGAAAATTTGTCATGAATGGTAATATTCTGAGAAAAAAGTTGTTAAAAAACTTAAGACAATTAAGTAACATACTAAATAGAGCAAAGCATGAGACTTTGCACAGAGCACTGACTGAGCATAATAAAAAGGGCAGAATAGCAGATTACTTAGTCAAGAGTTCTCTGGAATGTAGACATTTCTGTACCACACCCTGTACTTATGTTTTAATGGCTGAGGTGATGAAATGACAGCATCAGTTCTAAAAACTGCAAATGTGTATAAAGAATAACAAAATACTTAAGTAAATAAAAAATATTTCTAATTGTAATCTCAGAATTGTGCTCATTTTATGTTCTAAATGTTCACTAAAATTATGGTGCCTTACCTTGAAGTTCTTGGTATGTCAGAAATAACATGTATTTACTGAGAAACTTAACTAGTTGTCAGTGCAAGTTTGATATTAATATAATCAAACTTTCTAGTTTGCCTACATGCCTGTTGAAGGAGTGATTCACATCAATTATGACACCCTAATGTTTAAACTGAGAGTGTTGCTGTGATTTCACACAGTTTTAAAGACTTTACTCCCTTACTGGACCTGACTGGCATAGAGGCATACCTTCTATACTGGAGCCTATTGGCATAGAAGTGTACCTCCTTTACTGGAGGTGACTGGAACCTCAGTTACTTAGGTTGATTGGTATAATGAAATGTTAGGGCTAGGGCTGACTGGCAAAGATGTACCTGATTAGCAGAAATACTTTTTCCTTTATTCACTTCTAAAATTCATAAATCTCACACATCAATATCTCTGAGTATTATAAATAGAAACCATACTTTATTCACTGCATGGATCACCCTTTTTTGTAAATAATAAACTCTGTTTATCAAATCAATTTCTTATGTTTAATACCATGATTTAGTCGCGCTTTACAAGGTATTACCTTTTGTAATTTCACTAATGGGTACACCACCTGCACTTCCATCATCATGATCATATAATACAACTTTTATAACTTTCCTGTAAGAAATGGCAGTAGATGTTTTTGTTGCTGTATCTCGTTCTGTAGTAGGGATTTCACTGCATGCATTTCTAACTATTATTCTGTTTTTCTGTTTGCTAATGTGGATTTCTGAGGTACTGTATACACATTAATTGATTCTGCGTAACATGGTTGCAGTTCCATGTAGCATGAAGAGGTTTTATTTGACCTTTTTATATTTGTTTTTTTTTTTTTTCTAAAAAGCATGCCTCACCTTATATTTCATGGCACACCCCTTTCTTTAGGACAGGCCCATGATTTGGGTCGAGAGCATGAGCGAAAACAGAACAAATCACTTCCCAGCTCTGCCTCCAGCTCAACCCATTGCCATTCCAACGAAAGAGAGTCGGATTCAACACCTAAAGGTCAGAGATCTTTATTTTTGAAAGTTTAGAATTATTGTAAATTTGTTACTAGATAATTATATATTCACTTTGTTTGTTTTATTGTGTTTAATTAAGACTTTGTACTTAATGTTTTTGTATGAATGAACTTTTGTGAAAAAACATGCATTAGGTAATATTATGAATATGTTGAGAATTCTAACCTTTTCAAGTACCACTGTAGATTATGTGACAAAAGAGTTAAAGCAAGGCCTGGAATGCCAAGCCACACCAAAAAAAAGCAAAAGCTTGAAATGAAGGTTTGTCTTGTTTTTATAATGGAAATCTGTCTCTCTCTCCAGAGCAAAGTGGAGTCAAAAGGAAGAAAGCCACACTGAAGAGTGAGACAAAAAAGTCCAAGGAGTGTTGAAATGTTTGATCGGTGTTGACTCATCTTCATCTGTATGTGTGTGTGTGTGTCTGTGTATAGCTTCTTAGTTATTATATAAATATATTTTTGCATTGTTAAATTTTTTGTTGACCTTTTCACAAATCTTTTTCATGATTGGTAACATCACATTAGTCTTATATGAGAAAGTTTGGGCACACTTCGCTAAATGAAAAAATTTAATTGTTTACATTAATTAAAAACGGACTAAAACACACTTTGTTATAAACTCAAATTCAGTTGTGGTTATGGCAAAAATCACAGCTAGTAAACACTTTTTGTGTGCAGTCTGTGGTTGGATTTTTATTCCACATTCTTTTTGCTAAAGCCCTTTATTTTTGAGGTTATTTGGGTTATCATGCATGCACAGTTGTTTTAAGGTCTATCCTCCAATTTTCTACTATGCTGGGGTTATCTCTGAGGGCCTTTTTTAAACAGTTTATATTTATTTTGTGTAGTCATGTATTTTTTTGGGGGTTAGGTTTTTATCCTGGTATTCTAAAGTTTCAGCATTTTAACAGATGGTTTGGCATTTGCATCTAGCCTTTGTTCACTTTTTCTAAATTAAATTCATTTTTGCATTTGGCAAAGAATGCCCAAACATTTCCACAAAATGGTTGTAAGGTTGAAGCACAAAAGTGTTAAATTGTCAGAAATCAGTTTGTTTTAATCAGTAAAAAGGAACACACAGTTGTACAACTGCCAATCACCAATCACCTTTTGTTTTTCTGTGTAAAACTGTCCACAAAACATTGCATCAGTAAACAATTACGCTAATCTGTTTTGGAGTTTTTATGTGCACTGATGTTCTATGGAGAAAGTTTCACAATCACCTTTCCAAATGATCTCTAATTAGGTTGAGACAAAAAGACTGGATAGCCTTCACACCAGACATATTCTGTACTCTGTCAGACTTAAACTCTACATTTGGAAATAAATTTAATTATTCATTGTCCTTCCTAAGGAGTTTAGCCACAATTCTGAATAACAGAGGTTTAATTACCTTTGACCATGTTGTGAGTTTATTCTTTTTAGGAGGTATGCTTAAATTGCAACTTATTGTTGCTTTTTTATGTTTTAGAATTTGCATATTTTTATGTTAAGTTTTTTTTAAGGCAATAATACTTAGTGATGCATACATCAACAATGAACTGTTGTATTTATTTCTTACTACATTTTGATGTTGTCTATAAATTAGTAGCTGCACTTCCTAAATTAATGTGTGCATTAAGAAACTCAATTGATAAAGTTGCTGATTAGAATCTTTATATTTTTATTTAATTCTGAGATGTTTTTTTTGTTTTTTTTTTCTTTTTAGTTAGGTATACAATTCTTTACCGATGTTTCTAAGAATGTGTTTGGTAAATTTATCAAACTATTACCCTTTCAAACAAAAGTAACTACTGTAAATCATTGTTCTCCAGAAAAAGGAACGGTATTACCAAAAGAAATCATGATTTAATAATTTACATATTTATTGCATTTGAATTTTTTTTATTGTTGTTATCTTTTACTTGGCTTCCTGGCAAGCATTCTGTAAGCGTATACCTTGTTCCTTCAGTTCATGGCAACATAGTTGAAAGACTAAATTTATTTGATTACCTCATCTTAGTATGCTGTCCACACTAATGATTTACAAAAGCAATAAGACGAGAGGGTGTGCCCTCAGGAAACAATTCTTTCCTGTCATTATTCATAATAATGCACACTCTCAAGTGCCTTATTGCTTTTATAAAATGGTTATAAACACTATGACAATAAAACAAGGTTTAATTTAAAAATGTGCGTATTTCCAACAAAAGTAATTATAAAATGGTGTTCCACAACTTTATCTAGTCTGGTTTTTAAAGTTGACATTGATTGAAAAGTAATGGGATGCCGTCTTGGCGCTCAGTGAAAAATGGCTTGCTGTTTATATTAATCTGTATTTCCATTAATGGCACATGTTTAAAAAAAGAAATTTTCTGCCACATTTGCACGTTTCATGCATTAGTATGAATATGAAGTGGTTAGAGGTGTGCATTATTGTTGATAATGTCAGGATTGGGTAAATATTTCATTAACTTCACTTTTAACTAAACATCACTTTTAAATATTTGTTTAATTTATTTAATGTATGTAAATTTTAAGCATGTTACTGTAAATAGCTCACACAAAATGATGCATGTAAAGGTACATTTAATTTACAAATGCAGCGGCTTAAAAATGGTTTAAGAAACTGACGTTCCTGTATATGGACCTACACTAAGTAGTAGACAAGTGAATAATGAGTATAAGGTTGTATCTACTGAATTTGCTGTTCATGCGAACATTTTTGTTCTGTTTTTTAGTGGCTGACTTAGATCTGCTTATTCTTTAAATTACCATGTGCTGTATGAAATACGTTCTCATCTTTAAAGTAAATCCCACGCAAAGCATATTTAAAGAGGCCTGAAGTGATAGACCTAGGGGTCAAAAATGGACGGTGTGGTGGATAAGGCAACACTGTTCAACCTGATCTGAGTTATTTTGACAGTACACTACAGCACTGTGATCTATTAAAATGATTTAATGATTATTCTTACCTTTTTTGTATTAGCAGTTTATTTTAGTGTTTTTACTAGCTTTTAATGATAATTGAATCTTCCTTGACCAAATCCCATTTTCAGAGTGGTTGGTATACTTTCTAAAAATGTAATAATAACTAAAATCTGTAATTTGGTAATCAACTTAATAATTTATTTAACTAACAAAATAAAGTATTTCCCATGTTTTAAATAACAATTTTAAAGACATACTTACCAATAGATGAAATTACCTTTTCTTTTAATTATACGCTTTAATATGCGGGATTGTTCACTACTTTGATATTATTTTGTGTATTTTGCTCTATGCAAGACAAGTTTCTTCCCACAGTCCAAAAACAATGATTCATGGTGATTTGGTTGGTCAAAATTTTTTGCAAGTTTATTTATTTACAGTATATAGAGCTTTTTACCATAGTACTATGTTTCAAAGCAGCTTGAACCCCCAAAGAGCAAGCTGAAGCAAAGTGTCAAGCAAAAACTCATTACTGAGAACTAGTAACATAAATAAAAATAAAGAAATTAGTTGATTTTACATGTGATGTACTTGGTCTCTGTTAAATTAAACATTTTGTATATAACCTAATATATCATTGTCCCTTGTTAACATTGTTATACAACCAAGTCTTGGTCTTTTAAGTTTTTTCCTAAAAGTTTTTATTCATAAATAAGCATATGATGCACACCTAATTCTTTCTGTTATTTATTACTAGCCACTCTTGGCCCGGTTTAAACCTCTGCAGGATCCCGAAGAGTAAGTATGTCAAATGTTGAAGCAACGGTTTTGATTTGTATAAGAAAAACACACACAAACATGTACCAGGCAAGATACAGTATATTTTCCAATTTTCTGACATTTTAAAATTATTTTTCAGCTTGTGCCCAAGCAGTTATATTATTTGTCCTTAATATGTTTGACATTTATGAATGTTAATTTGTTTAATGGATGTGGAAAGTATAATATGAAGTATTATACATGTAAGATTTTATTTAAGTTACTATCAAACCAGCTAAATTAGAGCTGTTTGTCATGCTGTCAGGATTTTCAGACTGAGCTTTGGTGACCTTTTCTCCTGGCTGTTACAGCCCGCAGTAGTGAGCCCCACTTGCTAGTAGTGGTTAGTTTGCGTTTGACGTTGTGACATAAAGATGGTCCGTCGTGATCCTCTGCCTCTGAGCTAATTTCCATCTTCTGTACAATGAGCTTCAGTAGGGTATGTTGCTTTTCCATCCATTCTGATAGTTCTTTTAGTCTAAACAAAGGGCACACTCATAGCAATCCTGAATATAACTACTGAGAGATAAAAAAAGGGTGCATTTTCAGTGGCATTGTGTTATTGCAAATCACATTCAGATGACATTGTAGATGAGAGAATCACTATGGGCCTTGGAATACTCAATTCTCAATTCTGGCATAAGAGCCACCCATGCAACAAGAATATACAGAACAGAATGAGAGTATCAATGTTGTTGAAGTACTATTAGTTTTGAGGTTATAGCACATTCTTATTGAAACTAGTTTTATTACATTTGATACAGTATGAACTGTATTAATGTAGACTATTTAAATTCAATTCTAGTGTAGCACCTAATATTTAACATAATGGCCTTAATCAAAAATAATATTCGTCAAATGCATGTTCCATTCTGTGTGGTTGCTAATCACAAGAGAATTTTTTTTTTTCTCAAAATTGGATAAGCATCTGTAATTATAAATCAATATGTTTTGTAATTAAATAATTAAATTATCATTTGTAGACATAAGGACATTAAGCCAACAGCATGAAATCTGTATCTGCCATTTCTCTATGCTGTGGTTATTAAATTTAAGTCTGTGCACCACTTAAAAATGGGAATGGTTTTTAGTGAAGCAGCATAAATTGTTAATGAAAGAATAAGCCATCTTACTGCAGAAAGAGCAGAATTGTTCACTGTCTGGCAAAAGTATTAGCAGGTTACAATGACCCCAAAACTTGGTTAATATAAACTTGCCCCTTTATATCCTATTCTCTTTCTATATGCCAGTTTTTATATTAGAAAATCTGTTCGTTTCTGCATAACCCATCCATTATCTTCCGCTTTTTCCTCCAATAGGGTCGCGGGGGGGGGTTCCCCATGCCCATCCAGGGGTAAATGTTTCGGGCACTGGGCAGATACACCCACCAATCTATGGCTGTGCCTGACCAACTTTCATTTCCTTGCTAGTGATTGTAACCCACTCATACTCCCTCAATTCTTAATAATGGCAGATATCCAAAATTTAGGTTTTAAAAAAGAAAAAATATGGTCACCAATTTACACACCATAAAGATATGTATACTTACTTACAATCAACCCATCACAGAGTACCAGTGCAACGATGTAATGTTAATAAGGTAATAATATAATAATATTTGCCATCTGGATGGAGTTTCCATGTTCTCCCCGTGTCTGCGTGGGTTTCCTCCGGGTTCTCCGGTTTCCTCCCACAGTCCAAAAACATGGATCAAGTTAATTGAATTCTCAAAATTGCCCCATATAGAGTGTGTCTGTGTAAGTGAGTGTGTGCCCAGCGATGGATTGCCGCCCTGTCCTGGGTCTATCTGCCCAGCGCCCGAGACGTTCTCCCCTGGATGGGCATGGGGAACCCCACCGCGACCCTAATAGAGGATAAGCGGGAGATAATGAATGAATGAATATAATAATATTTGAATCCCCATCTGGGTGGAGTTTCCATGTTCTCCCCGTGTCTGCGTGGGTTTCCTCAGGGACCTCCAGTTTTCTCCCACAGTCCAAAAACATGGATCAAGTCAATGGAGTTCTCCAAATTTCCCCATATAGAGTGTGTATGTGTGCGTGTCTGTGTGAGTGAATGTGTGCCCAGCGATAGATTGGCGCCCTGTCCTGGGTGTATCTGCCCCGCGCCTGAAATATTCTCCCCTGGATTGGCATGGGGAACCCCACCGTGACCCAGCTATAGGATAAAGCGGAAGATAATGAATGAATGAATATATATATATATATTATATAATATAATATATATTTACTGCGCAGCAGTAAATTTTAAGCTTGGGTTTCATTATAACTGATTTGCCAGCTAGCCGCATTCCTATGTTTATCCAGGCATAAAGGCTAAGGGAGAGCCATCCCTGTATTTTGCAGGTTTTGTGTGTGCATCATAGCTTTTTATCTGTGCACCTGGTTTATGTTTTTCTATATAAAAATATAATAAATGCCAAAGAACACCTTAAAATGTACATTTACACATTCTCATTGCAGAATGTAAACAAATGTGTACAGTTAAAAGTTTAATTTCAATGTAAAAATTTAATTGTTTACAGTGTAAACAGTAAATATACCTGTATTTCTGTTTGGTCAGTTCGCGCTCCACTGGTAAGGATTGGCGGGACGTTGGGTTAAGACGTGCTCTAGCTTTCCTCACTTCTGCTCCACATGACATCCATGTCTGGTTTTACACAATTAAGTCTTTGAGTTTCATTGGGCAAGTTGTCATATATTTTAGTTTAAATATGTGTGGATGTTTGTTACCTTGCCTTTGTAGCACTTGTTTGGAAATACTTTAACAGAAGCCTTGTCCACTCTTTTCATAAACCAGTATGGCAAGCGCTGCTCCAGATTAGTGTGAAGTTCAATCTGTGAAATGAAATAGCTTTAACATATACTTGACAAACTTCAAACCAAATAATAACTTGTTTATGATGCATCATATATGTTTAATAATTACTCACGTAACTATATTGAAGATTAAAATGAATAATGCATCATCACATATGTGTACAAATAAATTTCATCGTGTACCTGCATTCCAATTTGCTTTAAACATGCGTTGTTCTGGACCTCTGCAATGTCACCCACAGCCAATCCAATCTATGATATAGCATATTGTTTAGAAGGAATGTACACTGCATACATACTCATTTAATTATCTTATTTAATAATACTACAACCATCACCATCTGCACCACCCCAGTTGAAGTTAATCTTGGGGTGTTGCTTCGTCCCATGGGCACTAGGTGAGACCTGTTACACTAGTGTCCCATCTAGACCGAAATATGTTAATTATCATTTAGGAAGATACAATTTTCCCCCCTTAGTCCCTGGTTAGGGAAGGTGCTTTTGACAACAGTGGACTACTTTATAATCTGCCAAAAATAAAGTAGCATAAGTCTGGTCTGTCTTCAGATTTAGACATATACCAGTCTGTCCTCGTTAATATATAAAGGTACATACATCTCTGTTAATTACTTCTTTCCAATACAAGGCGGAAAAAAACATCTTAGAGACATGTACTTTGTTTAGAAATTTCTTGATCCACCACCATTTTCAGCTGATTACTTTGCAACGTTTTTCACAGAGAAGACTAAAGGCATCAGTAAACAGGACTATAACACAACACTTTATACAATCATTCATCCTCATTCATCCAAAGTTTAAATTCCAAAGTTCTTATATGTTTGATTTCTTGTGCAGAACATTTAATCCCAAACAGTCTGGTTTCAAGTGTGGTCATTTTACAGATATTGCATTGCTCTCTGTGGTTGATGCACTAATATCCATTTAAGCAACCTCTTAATTATCAGTCCTTATTCTGCTGGACCTTTGAAGGAGCTTTCTATACATTGAATCATCAGATTTAACTGTCCAATTTCATTTAAACTATGCATTTCTGAAATACCACTTGAGTGGTTTTGATACTATTTTATAAGAAGGACCTTCAAACCATCATGGAATTTCATGGAAAGTCTCATCAAGCTAACATTGGGTACACCAAGGCTGATTGCTTGGTCTGCAACCCTTTTCATTCTACATGTTTTTTTTTATAATGTTATCTTAAGCTGACTTTGCCAAAAACAATCTAGGAAATTGATTAACATTTACTGCAACATGGATGTTTAACAACTTACTAGAAGATTCATAAGCAGGATCGGCACAAGCAGGACAAACAAAATGAAGATACCATAGGTCAGCACAGGAAAAGGAAGCTGTTGAGTCATATAGGGTTTCATGAAGTTGTCCTGGTAGTTGATCTCCCCTGCCATCATGGCAAAACTTTGCATCAGTGAGAGGAACATCCTGCCAAAATGATTCTGATAAAAAGAAAAATAAATAAATTGTTAACATATTTCAAAAATGATGTAATTGGAGGGCGGCACGGTGGCTTAGTGGTTAGCACGTTCGCCTCTCAGCACTAGGGATTCCCGGTTCAAATCCCCATCTGGGTGGAGTTTCCATGTTCTCCCTGTGTCCACGTGGGTTTCCACCGGGTTTTCCGGTTTCCTCCCACAGTCCAAAAACATAGATCAAGTCAAATGAGTTCTCCAAATTGCCCCATATAGTGTGTGTCTGTGTGACTGAGTGTGTGCCCAGCAATGAATTTGCGCCCTGTCCTGGGTGTATCTGCCCAGCGCCCGAAAAGTTCTCCTCTGGATGGGCATGGGGAACCCCACCGCGACCCTAATAGAGGATAAAGCGAAAGATAATGGATGAATGGATGGTTGGAATTGGATGCGCCCTGTGCACATTGTCTGGATTGTTTTACCCTTATGATTTTCTTCTGTAAAGCAGAAGTATGGCCACATGATTCTATATTTATATAATGAACAAGGAGGCTTACAAATGAAAATTATCAAGCTTCTGTAAACCTTTTTGTGCTGTAATTCTACATGTTGCGTAAATTGTTTTGGGATTGCTGTCATGATGCAAACCAACCTGTTCAATCATTAGAGCGTAGAAAGACAATGCAAAGGCCAGGATCAAACAGCCAAATATCAGAATGATACTCAGTAATGTATGGCAGATCTCCCGAAACATCACCACGTATATTCCAAACCTCTGAAACCTACATGTAAAGATAATGAATCTGTTAGGGAGCTTAAACACTGACACTGGACAAAGGTTTTGTTTTACAATTAATGTTTCACTGCATTTCATAATTGTTTAGTAAGAAAATGGAACTATGCTGGATCCAATTTTTTCTCTTTTGCAAATGATCATTAAGAAGTAGGAAAAAAGTCTTGCGTCAAAGTGGGAAGCCTGTTTTATCTAATTTGTCTTTAAAAGTTATGACGAATGCAACACATTGTGCTAATCTGAACTCTGTAATAGGGGGTTCCAAATACTTTAGGCCTTTTAGCATTGTATCATTAAACTTTTAAATTACCGCTGAAGGTAAAGAAGCAGGTTAAGCCAAGATGTGAGAGAAGCCAGAGCTCCAGCTTGCCAGTGCCATGAATCCTTGCCATTCATCAACAGGGGAATGATGAACAGCAGAGCAGAAATGGCGGCAGCCCAGTCCATAAGATTTGATGAGTCCATCAGGTATTTAAAACCCTAAAGATAATTGTTTAAGCATCTTAATATGTAAGTGCAATATGTAAGTGTTAATGTTTGCTCAAACTTATTGAACATCTTACCTGCTGGTACATCTGCACTACCTCTTTGCTGACAGCATATAAATTCATTGCAAGGACCATAAACATGCAGAAGGTGATGAAGATACATTGCTAGAATATTAAAAAATCTATATTTTAACATTTAGATTTTGTAATGACATTTAGTTATAGGTAATATTGGTTCTCTATATTTAAAACATTTAAATAGTAGCAACTTACAAATATGCAGTAAGCCTCTTTTATTTACCTGTTAAATTTATGATGTAGAATGTTTTTCCAATGTTTTTCTTCAGCATTACAATTACAATAATTGAAAATATTTACGATGGTCAGAAAATACACTCAATAACACACTGTACAAAAACAGTAATGTATATAAATTTAGAGTTTCTAAGCTCATTGTTAGTTACCACTTACCCAATTTTCCCATAGATGCACTGTGTATATTACCACCTCTATATTGTAAATACAAATACATCCTAGTGCATCACAGAGTACCTCATTATTTCAGGACACAAAGTTTGTTGACTGCACTTTTCTGTTTGTTTTGTTCTGCCCTTTTTGAATGATGTCCTATCAGTTTAACCTTTCCAAGCAAATGATCTCCAAGTTGCCCAGAGTCAAAACAATTATACTTGACTGGCTTCTGTGGAGGGTGGCACGGTGGCTTAGTGGTTAGCATGTTTGCCTCTCAGCACTAGAGATTCCCAGTTCGAATCACAATCTGGGTGGAGTTTTCATGTTCTCCCCGTGTCTGTGTGGGTTTCCTCTGGATCCTCCGGTTTCCTCCCACAGTCCAAAAACATGGATTAAGGTCAATTGAATTCTCCAAATTACCCCATACAGAGTGTGTGTGACTGTGTGAATGAGTGTGTGCCCAGCAATAGATTGGCGCCCTGTCCTGGGTGTATTTGCCCAGCGTCAGAAACTTTCTTCCCTGGATGGGCATAGGGAACCCCCCTGTGACCCTGGTAGAGGATAAAGCGGAAGATAATGGATGGATGGATGGCTTCTGTGGATTATAGGGGTGCACTGCTCTGGATGTAATGAGTTGAACTGGGACTAATGTCATGTCTGCAAAAAGCAGAATGCTATTATAATTGCTATTCTAAAAAAAAATACATGCTTACCAGAAATTCATGGATCTTGGCATGTACCACTTTTAAACACCAACTGAAAGCACCATTGGTGATGCATATAAAAGAGGACATGCAGCTTGACTCTCCAGACGCAGTTTGTTTTATCTGCTATGAGTTGCAAGATGCTAGAATGTTTGGAAAGTGAATTTACCAGCAATTTGCCCTGAAATGTTTGATTTCTCATTGCTTTTCATTGGACTGGACAGTCAATCACCACATAACACCATCCATCATGGTAGCTTCACTGTTTCAAACAACCCAGCTCAATAGTCAGGCAAATTCAGCTGCATTACTATTTATTAACTATGTAATTAGTATGCATTAAGTGTGATGTTTTAGATATTTTTTTATAAAGAATGTAAAAACTTAAGAGTTACAAGATTTCTAATCATTTATGACAAATCACAAGCAAACATACTGTATATATAAAAAGATGCAGCTAAATAACTATATAGTGGAATAACCTAATCTTAAATGTCATATATATATTTGTTGCTTTAGTGTGCAGTACCTTGTTTAGAGTTGTAGTAACCATGCTAATAGTTGTTGTGTTGCTTTTTACACTTATATTTGGCCGCAGATTCACAATCAGGTAGGTTAGAGGTAAAACCCCAAGTGTATAAGTCATCATATTGAACAAGTGTGCTTTAATACCATATGCATGCCTGCAATACAAAAAATAATAGATTACTTTTCTATTTAGGTCATAATATATTTACATGAAAATACAGTTTATTGTGAAAATGATTTTTTTACATGCATTGC
The DNA here is from genome assembly GCA_019802435.1 of Corydoras maculifer. Taxonomy (NCBI): domain Eukaryota; kingdom Metazoa; phylum Chordata; class Actinopteri; order Siluriformes; family Callichthyidae; genus Corydoras; species Corydoras maculifer. The sequence continues at coordinate 1,296,110 of JAFMOD010000535.1, read as the reverse complement.
ATCCAGGTGGTTGTAATGACCGTACAAGTGGCAAGGCACAGCGAAAATACAGATAATAAATATATATATATTTACACTTGCATGGAGAGAAGACAAGGAGACAAACAGCAGCGCATTATGAACACGAAATTAAACAAGATGTAAATTAAGTGTGAGATAAATGACACAAGTCAAAAAGAAATTGGCAGCGGCTTTATCTGAAAGGAGGCCACAGCAGCACAGCCTGGATACTACACTGACATCCGGTAAGGGGTCTGTGATGTCACAATCCTCCGAAAAGGAGACTGCGATAGCCCTTTCTACTGCTGTTGGGGAAAACCTCTGGAGTGCTCTTTGGGACACCATTTGGAGTGCTGTCAAGTATACTCTTACTAGTGGTGTTGGGGACATCACTAAATTGTTGACATTTGTTGAGGGGACAGTGATAGCGCCACCATCAGGAGAACTGTGATGCACTCTGGAGTACTGTTGGTGACGCCCTTTGCATTGCTGTCATGGATATTCTTTGGCGTGCTGCTGGGGACATAGCAATAAACCGCTCTCGATACTGATACTAAACCATGCTGAGTTATATTTATATCAATGCACTGGGCTGAGTTGAATCATTCTTGTCACAAAGTGGGATTACACCATCAGATACATGGATAGGTGGCTCACACTTGGAGGGCAAAAAAATGATAAAAGCTGAGGATAGGAAAACCAGAACTTATGTAATGGCCCATGATAATTAACAAAATGGGGGAAATAGGGAACAGAGAACCACAGGTAATGCATATTTTTATTCACTCACCATTTCATTTCTAAATATTTCTTGCACACTGGATGAGTCAGCAGATCTACACGATTAAACTCTACCATGGCCTGAAAAAGAATGTAAAAAAACAAAGTAATTTAGCACCCAAGCTTTCCTAAACCAGAGCAGTTTACCACAGAAAAAGACTTTTGTAGGTACTGACATTAAGTGCAGCAAGTGGTTTGTATTCGCTTTTTTCCTCTGACTTCTCAGTGTCCTTGGAATACTGTATTGGCTGCTGCAGCCACTGGAAATTATATTCTAACTGAGGATAGAAAGGAGGTTTCTTAAAGTGTTTAGAAGTTTTTACACATTAGCATTATATGATAGCATTATTTAATGAAGAATAACCCACATAGTAGCTGCATGAATTCACATCGTCTTCAGATTCTTTAATGCAAGTGTCTAACAGATGCTGGAGAAACAAAAATTAACACTTGTAATTAACACTTAAAACCTTTACATTTTTTTAAGGAGTCATGTCTGTCAAATAAATATTTAATAGTTATTTTAAAATCTGATATTACAATAATCATCTGTAAGACACTTGTGTAACCCCACCACTTCTTTTTCTCGCTTTTACTGTAGCAGCCCAAATAACACAATTATCATTTCTCGCCTTGCATTGGCTCTTCAAACACTGTTCAAGTGGACCAATTACGTGGAGACAATGATATGTTAAGCATCTTTATTACTCTACAACTGATATGGTGTTATGACATGGTGAGCAAACTTGTATGCATCAGGGAAGCAGAGAGCTATGCTGTATGGAGTTTAATGTTTTTCGAGAGTCTTTTTTGAGTCTGACTCATTTGAAAATTTGGACCAATAGATCCACAGTCTTGCCAAGCTGCTACAAGTAAGACCTTGAAGATGATTAAAGGGATAAATAACGGAAATGAATCAAATGATCTTTTCTTGAAAATACTTGGGTTCTGTTGGACTGAACACCTAAATATCCATCCATCTATCCATTATCTTCTGCTTTATCATCTACTAATGCACACTCACTCACACAGACACACTCTATATGGGGCAATTTGGAGAATTCAATTTACCTTGATCCATGGGAGATTGGGATTTGAACCAGGAATCCCTAGCGTTCAGAGGCGAATGTGCTAACCACTGAGCCACCTACAATTGAATATATAGATCTTTATTTAATTTACATTATTATTGTTTTATTGACCTTCAACCATCCCCTGCTACCAATTGTTAGGAAATCAAAAATTTCCTCGATGAACCAATTTTGAAGGCGTCAAAAAGCACAGTACAGATTTTTTCAGACTTATTCGAAACAAGCGGTTTATTTATGACAAACCAAGTCAAAGCAGTGTGTTCGTCCAAGACAAGCCCAAGATCATGATCCAACTTTGATCTCAGCACCACACCGGTCCCACCAAGAAAGAGCCCCGAAGTCCAGTTGCGGACTCTATTTATTGAAAGAACCATCCCTCGTTCTGCTTTTTCTGAAACAACTTGTCAAAGGAGTTCTATGTGGGGGGGAGTGAACGCGCCGTTCCTTCCCTTATCTGGGGGACCTCGATACAGCTCGGTGCCCTTGAGCCTTATCCACCAGACGCCAGATGTCTCTAGGTTCATGAAATATATAGGCCTTGGGCAACCGTCGGCCAGATTGCCCCATCTCATTATCCAATGTGCTAATCCCTTAAACAAGAAGTACTTTTATGCATAAATCATAAAATTTTATCCCTTTAACACCTATTACCATTGCCTGACTGCCTATAGAGAGGGTATCTTTTTTTATAAAAACTAATAAATAACAGGGATTTCTTTGGGGGTTTGGACTTAAGAAATAAAAATCTGTTTAAGACAATGCAATACTGTATTGTTTTTTGCAATTTGTCAAAAACTGACATACATTTTGCATAAAACTAAATTCTTGTTATTATGCAACCACTGCTGTAAAGAAACATAAGAAAGGATAAGAAGCATAAGAATTTTAAAAATAGAAAACTTACCTTAAAACATTCAGGAATAATCTCAATCATGTCAATAATAATGCATCGTTTAGCAGAGTTCACTTTAAACATGGTGACGGCCTCGTGACACCTTCAAAAATAAAAAAGGAAAAAGAAATTTCCGCAAAGTTAAAAACATATAATTGTCCAAATTGTATGGCTAGGTTCTATATATTATATACTTGTGTGTGTGTCACATGCACGACTATTTATAACACACAGGAAAAACTATTGATTACAGATTAAATTACATGCTGATCTAACATGCCAGCACTGAGTGCTTTACGTTTTAGAAAAGGCAAGACAAGGAACATAGAGTTCACAGCAGTATGTGTCTTTTTAACTGCTGCCGTTACTTTCCAAGTACTGCTGAAAACTCAAGCAAATGCACTGGGAATGCTATACATTTAATTCCAAACCAAAACATCAACAAAATGTATCTTGTTTGTAATAATACTTTACAGAATGTTTTTAAAAATGTTAATAATAGCCATATAAGCATTTCTTTCTTTAAAAACAATTAAAAAAAAACTTGGATCTGAAATTTTTTTTCATTAACTTTAATGAGAATATTTATTTTTTTAAGCATTGAATAAAAAATGTTTTATTCACTCTTTAACTTTACTCTTTGAAGTTCTTTTTCACTATAATCCTGGGCATTATAGGATTAATGCACACTTACCTGTCGCTGTCAATGACAGCAGTTGTGACATCTTTTCTGCAATTATGTACAGCTTCATGCAAGAATGAAGCATCAGAATGGTTTAGCAGAATCTGGGCTCCTTTCATCAGAAGCAGGCAAACTGCAGCAACATGCCCTGCTCTTGCTGCCAAGTGAAGAGCTGTGTTCTTTAACAACAAACACCACAATGCAATAGCAGGCATCACATACAGGTAAAAAAAAAACTATTGTAAAAGATTTTAATTTTATCATGATTTAAATAAATACTAGTATACCATTTATTAATGCTTTCATAAAAGAAGTATTTAATTTAAATGCTTAACATGAAACATACTCCATCTGGATCGGTTTTGTCCAGGAGTTTGATGTTGGAGATAAGTAACCTTTCCATTGTCTGTGTGTATCCCTCTGCAGCAGCATGATGCAAGCATGACCATCCTTTATAATCACTGCACATACCATAAAGACAATAATTAATTGCAATCCAAAAGCAAAAACTGTTTAGTTCCTTAGGTACCTGCAATGTTCTCTGACCTGCAACATATACACAGTGAAATTATCTCCATTAAGAAGTGTTGTACAGCACATGCAGGGTTTTAGTCAGATACAGCCATTTCTAAACTCTAGTAAAATGTGAGTGTGTCCATACCTATGGAACAGTGCACCTTTTCGGAGGAGCAGCTCAACAACTTTAACATGACCACCACGGGAGGCCAAGTGCAATGGGGTCATGCCCTTTTCGTCACCTTCATTCAGTAAGCGTGTGTCTGTCATGGTTTCTAAAAGTCTTTGACAAGTGTTGATCCTTCCATATCTGAAAACACAATGCAGAATTGCAGGGACATTAGATAAAATATTTTTATCTTTTATGCATTCACAAATAAACACATTGAACTTTGTTTAACTTTTGTTTAACTTTTTCAAGGCATAAACAGACAAATTGGCAGATATTGGCAGTTTTGGACATAAATAGATAATAGATAGTAATAAATTAATTCAAGCTGAATGCAAATGCAGTTTTTAATTGTCTGTATCACATAGAAAATTTTAAAAACATGAGATTATGTTTACTGATTATATACAATTTAATAGTTCAGCTATGTTACTGTTTTGCTGATTTTAATTTGTACTCAATGTCTGGTCCATCTATTATCAGAGCTTAGCGATAGTCAGCCATATATTGGATTCCAGTAGCCTTAGTAACACTTTTCCATTGTGGTAATGTCTTTTTTAAAGTAATTCCCCTTTTTAATCACAAAATCCAAATTTGAATGGATGAATTTGAAAATTTTTAATAGATTTTAAAGACGTTGCACTTTATTTCTTTGCCACTTTTATGTAGTTTGGCACTTGATAGATGCCAAGAATTTTTAGCAACATTCTCGAAATTATTTTAAAGCCATTTTCTTGGGTCCCACTAGCAGCTCTTTGAACTGATTTGGTTGAACAAAAAGGCCTTACTTTATCTTGTCTAATGTTCTTGGGAACAATTTTCTCAAATAACTTAAATAATTTTACCAACCAAGTTTTTTCTGATGTAAAGGCCTAAATATTTACTTCACAAGTGTTTTATGTACAAAAAGTCTATTGGCTAATTTATTTTAAAGTAATGTACCCTTTCATCATGATTTTTTGATGATATTTTTTTTAAGTAAAGATGTAAGATGATTTTTATCAGCAGATTAAAGTACAAATGATATACACATAAGTATCCAAGAAGCAAACACTCTGCTAACTAGTGTATTTTGGTGTATAGTCAACCATGGACTATAAAGCATTCATTCATTCATTCATTATCTCCCGCTTTATCCTCTATTAGGGTCGCGGTGGAGTTCCCCATGCCCATCCAGGGGAGAACGTCTCAGGCGCTGGGCAGATAGACCCAGGACAGGGCGCCAATCCGTCGCTGGGCACACACTCACTCACACAGACACACTCTACATGGGGCAATTTTGAGAATTCAATTAACTTGATCCATGTTTTTGGACTGTGGGAGGAAACCGGAGAACCCGGAGGAAACCCACGCAGACACGGAGAGAACATGGAAACTCCACCCAGATGGGGATTCGAACCGGGAATCCCTAGCGCTAAGAGGCGAACGTGCTAACCACTAAGCCACCGTGCCGCCCGACTATAAAGCACTTAATTAAAATTTGCACCTGATAAATGTTATGTAATGACTTAAAGAGAAATAGGCAATATCTTATTAGAAAATTTTTTGTCTGTCTAGGGAAGTACAGCACGTTTGTTTGAATCATCTGCACAGGTCACCAGGCATCGTGCCCCACTCCTCCAACTGTCCAACTGTCGCAAGACAGTAGAGTCTAGAGTGCCCACTATAGATGGCATATTTCACCTCCTTCCATAGATATTTAATAGGATTTAGATCAGAAAAAGAGCATTTCCGACTTGGCAAATATTTTGCTCTACCACATTCTTGTTTTTTTTTTTTTTTTTTTTTTTTTTTTTTTTCTTGAAAAGGTAATAGATGTCCGAAGACATCTCTGTTTACGTATTGCTCACTAAATAAGTATTTGTATTTACTCACTCAGCTGCAAAATGTAATGCAGATTTCTTCTGCTTGGACTTCTGGTTCAGTGATACATCCAGGCCAAGCATGTTCTTAACAGAGTCAGGTATTCCCAGTCTGCAGGCATAATGAAGAGGAGTGCAGCCTTCAGAGTCTTCATCATTCAGAAGCTCTCTCACACTTTCATGCTGTAATAAGTAACATATACAAGTTATTTAACAAGCTGGACAGCTAGCACCTATTCAAAACTACACTCAAATGATCAGTATAACAAAGACAGAACAAAAAAAATGTTTATTGTAACTGAATCCTAATAAAATGTATTTAAAATGTGAATGTACTTTTCCTTAAAAGGCCAATTTTAAATTAAAATAAGGAAAGATTAATATAAATTACGAGTCAATGCCACAAGATGGCAGTGGGACACTTTGGACAGTTGGCTGTAAATCAGGCAGAGAAAATCCGTCTATTGCAGTGTTACACTATTTTTTAAATGTTAACAAACAGTTTAATAAGGCGTTAGCCACCTATCAGTTAAAAGTGGGACTGTGTTATATGTCACCAATTCACATAGTGTAAAAAGAAGGAAAATTCTTTGCTTAATTGACCTGATTTGAAATTAAATAAACTATAAATACACTGTATATTTGTATAGAGAAGCATTTTATCAGAAATTTTAAAGATTTATATTATTTATAATTTTTTATAATTGTCTTTTCCAAATTTTTGTCATTGCATATGTTATGTTATATGGTATATGGTTATGGTATGATAATTCAGATTAATAAAATAGCATCACAACAAAATTAAATAATTTTATTTATTTATTTATTTTTTGTTTACTTAATTTTTTTAAGACAATGAAATTTAAAAGGAGTGGGTGGTTAAATTTATTAAAATAAAAAATTAAAATAAAAAAATAAAAAACTGAAGGTACATAAATGATATTATTTGATTTGTTAAAATGTTCAGCTTTAATCTTATATGTCTTCCTAAAAATTGTAGAACCCTAAAATTAATTTCTGCTCAGAATGAACCATAAATCTAACCTATTTATCATTGTGCAATGATGCTCTCCTGGGACTAATCCAGTTGCACTCATTTACTGCAGTCATGCATGAACTAAAATGAAGATAAAAGTTAAGGTTGGCATGTATTTTACCTGCAGCACTTCTTCAGGAAGGTTCTTCAAACCTCGTGGCTGCAAAATTGCAAGATGCAGGAAGTTACAGCCTGATTTATCTTTTACAGTCAGATCAGCACCTGCAAGCAGATTTTTAAAGAAGTTAATACCTATTGTTGTTAAGTTTTTATTTACTGTTTTGACATCAGGCTTACCATGTGACAGAAGCAGGTTAACAGTTCTCCAGGCACCACAGTTTGTTGCCAGCAATAGGGGAGAATGGCCTTTACAGTCAATAAAGTTAATGTCTGCACCCTGTGCAAAAGACAGGAAGAAAATATGAAATCTAATTAAAAATCTGAAGCCTTAATTAAATTAGCATCAAATAGGCTTGCCAACTGCGTGTTATTTTGTTAAGACATGCCTGGTTACAGCTTTTCATGCTAAATGTAAAGTAATGTTCAATTTGCTTCCTTTTTTAAATGGTTGTATGAAAAGTTTTATGAAGAGTTAACTTATAATGATGTTAACTTGCTGAATTGATGAGTGTAAATTTTGCCATGTAGCTCACAGTGGTGATAATTAAATACACTGTTTTGTGAAAGACATTTAGTTTATGATGCTAACTAGATGCTTTAGTCATTTAAATGCATCATTATGAGGTTTTGGTGGTAATTAGCTGAGCTTTGGTAATTACACCTCTAGTTAATGGGCAAAACTTTTAACTAGTTTTATTATGGTGAATAAACAAAAGGTACATATGTAGAAAACACCAACTCATAATAGTTTTTTACTTTTATCTTGTTACTGAATGTCTGCATGATCCCATGTTTGCAAGAATAATCAAGCTAACTTTAATCAAGTAAATAATAGAACAGACTTCAATATATGAAAATAAGGTAAGTGGCTTGGAGACTTAAAATGGGCATGTGAAGCAATGCTGGAACTAATTAGGTGAAGAAAGAGTTTTTACCATCATACATATTGCATTAGGCTATGAACCAAAAATCTTTCAGCAGAAACTCCTACCTGTGAGATGAGAAACTCAGCCAGTTCACAGTGATCAAAAATAGCCGCCCTGCAAATGAATAAGGGCATTACATGCAACACCTTTATAAAATACTTAAGTTATGCCTGGCAGCTTATACTGTGTATGATGTGTTTTCTTGTGTTTACTTATGCAGGGGTGTTTGGGAGGCTCCATCTGTGATGTTGATAATATCGTACACTCGAATGCATGCCATCAGCATGACCTTTACTGCTTCTGTAGCACCTTGAGCACATGCAAAATGGAGTGCAGTCGACTTGTCACACTGTTAAATGTACCATAAAAGAAAATACAGAAACTGATAATAATATTAATATATTATTTATAATAAAGCCTTAATTTTAGGAATTAAGAAAATTTGAGACAGGTGACCACTGTTAATTGACCATTAAATGCTTAATTCTAAAAAGAATGTTTTTACTCCTCTGCCATTTTATTTTGGAACAGCTTACAAAGGGTTGTGTCTGCAGGATGCTTCTTATTCTCCTGCACTGAATAACTAAACTTTTTACACAAATAAGAGCACTTAAAAAGTGAAAGCTGTCAGAACAACATGCACCTAAATATGTTGCCTTGTTAATTCAATTTATTAAGCTATTGATTAGAAACGTGAGAGTCTCAGGACTATTAAGCTGCCTCTGCTTTGCCCTTTGCCAAAGAGCCTGTATAAGCTTTTTTGCTGGGTACAAATTATTAAAATTTAGATCCATTTTTAATGAAGGGAGGCACAAGGTAATGGGTGGAAACTAGCAACATCAAAGTTGGGGGAAAAAATGTCATATATCTGAGGACAATCAAATACCTAAATTATATTTTTAATCGAAATGTTTTTGTAAAAAAAAAAAAAAAACTTATTTTAAATAAACTTTAACCTGTTGTTGTTCAACTTTGGCTCCATGAGCAATGCAAAGTTTAATGACATCAAGGTTTCCTCCATGTACAGCCAGATGAAGAGGACTGCTGGTAGATTTGTCCACATAGTTTATATGTTTTTCAGTGGAAATGCCCAGTTCTTCCCCTGTGTAAATGAAATACATACAAGTGTAGAATATTCGATATGTACATGGCATTAATACTAAGCAGAGTAAAAATTATTAATGGTAGACTGCAGTCTAACCACTCTGAAGAACCACTTCAATGGATCGCTTGGCTCCAGCAAAGGCGGCAGCGTGAATGGGGAAGTGACCCAACTTGTTCTGACAACATAATATGGCACCTTTTTTGAGCTGGCAAGCAAAATGAAGAAATAGTTAAGTACATTACATAAACTCATAAAAAAGGACATATAAAAATGATTCACTTAAACATGGATCCTGATTAATTCATTAATTAATTATTATTTGCTTGTGTATGAGAGACATTGACAAAATTAGTAAATATTTTTATAATGTTTTTATAATGTTTAACACTTCTGGTTTGGTTTACCAGTAGACAGAGTGCTTCATGATTGTCCACTGAAGCAGCCAGGATGATCGGAGTGTTTCCCAGATCTCCTGCAAGGTTAGTATCTGTTTGATTATATGACAGCAGTTCCTGTGTCAAATAAAACACGTATATTACTATTTATATTACATTTGTTCTTCTCTTGTTTTATGCTGTACTGTAAAATATATATATATATATATATATATATATATATATATATATATATATATATATATATATATATACACACAGAAGAAAACCCTAACTAACCCTAATATTTAACTTTAGGAGCAATGACCAGAAGTAATTTTTTTTGCTTTTCACCATTACATCTCCTGGGCATTCATTTGCCACATTATTTTAATTAGATTAAGGTCTGGACTTAAGCTGACATGTTATTTTTTGTTAAATATGGCACTTTAATGGAATTGTTTGGAAATGACAGCAACAAATGCTTTTCTAAGATCACCTCTAATCCCCTTGGCAGTGTGTAAAAACACACTTGAATGCTCCAGAATAGCAAACTGCCAAAACTTTTGCATTTATAGAGGTGATCATATTTGCTAGCTATCATTTAATCTAAGCACCTGATTATCACTGACCTTCTTAATTTCTATGGATATAGTAAGGGGAATTTTACATTTTTTTTGCTTTCCCCCTAGTTTGGTTTAATAATGTGAATTATTAAATGTATAATGTGTTGCTCACTTGCATTTTAAATTGATCTAATTTTAAGACAAGATGTCCTAATAGGTAAAACAATAGAATGCAAGTACTTTATTTTTCACATGACTGTGGGCTTTATTGTGCACTTGAAAATAAAATTAAATTACAATGCTTTTTATAGGCATCTGTTTATGTTGGATACCTCTACTATGTGATTGTACTTGAGGCTGATGGCAAGGTGCAGTGGTGAGAGACAGGCATTGTTCAGGATATTGGGGCTTGCTCCAAGATTGAGAAGAGCCCTGCAACTTTCACACTGATCCTGTTGTACAGCCCAGTGTAGGGAAGTTTTACCTTCATCATCTACAATATCCAGCTCTGCACACACATACATTTGCTTTAATATAAATGTAATGCATTGCTTTTCAGTAGTCTGCTACTATATAGTATAGTGATTTCATCAGATCAACCAAATTTGATTTAATATAATGAAGGCTTGATATTTTAGTGACTACTAGAAGTGTGATAGTAAAAATACAGTGTAATAGTTTTTACTTAAATCTTACCTTGAGGCCCAGCAATTTGTATAATAAGTTTAATGACTCGAATGTGACCCTTTGAAGCAGCATAGTGAAGTGGTGTTGCACCGCCGTCATCCTGAATCTTCAGGCTGTTTGAATGACATTCCAAAGAGGCTGCGTCACCCTCCAAAGCCCACTGTAAAAATCCACACGTGCATAGTTTACTAATCTAAGTACAGTTGGAAAAATAGAAAAGTATGCTTTTTACAGTCATTTGTTTGATACAATTGAATATAAAACCTCAAAGACGCTTGAGGTACAGTAGTTGCTTCTTCTTGTGTCCATCAAACCTTTGTCCTTGTAAATGAACTATGACCAAGACCTGGGCAAACGTATGGTAGCTTTCTTCTTTTACACCTCAGATGTGCATACAACTAAATAATATGATAAACAGACAAATGTGAACCTCATATTGGTCATTTAAATGGTTTAATAATGTTCTTAAATAATATACTGTATATAATACATAGTCAATAAATAAAGGTTTTACACTAAGTTTTAAAACTGGGTTATTCATAATTTATATTCGTCTGATTTAACATCTATCTGTTGTCTAGAAATTCAAGCATTTTATAATCTGTAATTAACTATAAAATAGCTTGAATACAAAGTCAATTTAAAAAGTATGCAAGCATGGATTTATGCTGTTAAGCTTTCCGGTTAAGAAACTGCTTAAGATTTAACCTAATTATTCCACAGTATAATATAGATAAATTTTTGTTGTTGTTTTTTTCATAATCAAATCACATCCATGTGAAAAGATATATAATGCTGGTGTTTGTTGGCATTAAACAATTGAACAACGATAATATTTTAATATTAAACCATATTTACAATGTTTCTCTTTTGTTGTCTTTTTCCAGGCTGTCCTACCAAATTGCTGAAGGTGCTATATATGCACATTATTAACTCTTTGAATTTTAGTAATAAATGTTCAATTTAGGGCACAAATATGCAGTTAAACTGTTAAAATGTGAAGTTATTAGATTACTGTAAAACCAGTGACAGCACCACACATGATAACAGTCATTTTTGACAGGCAAAATTCTGATGGATAATAAAAATTCTAATCACAAAGACAAGTTCTGCAAAGAAATCTATCTGTTCTGATTACTCCAGTCAGTACTCTCTTTGGATTTTTTTACTCAGACATCAAACAAAAACTAAAATTCTATGTCTTAAATTCAATATTCATATATACATATATAAACAAATTAAAAATAATCAAAATATGACCATCAAGTATGACGATATTTAAACATAATTCTTACCTGCCTGATAAATTGTTCCGATCTATTCACAGTACATGTAGCTTGTGCAGAGCAGGCTGTTGGTGAAAAGGGTTTATATAGTGATAGAAAAACACAGCATTAATATCAGATTACCAAGTTAGTGACATTAAGAGGACAGAGTGTCTATTCCACCCTTGTACTGCATTGTTCATGGCCCTAATGAGACAGAAAATAAGCGCAAAATGGAATAATGAAGCCTTCTGAATGCTGAGAATCCTCATGTTACAGTTGCTGTCACATTATGAGATTTAATGGTTAAAATAACATGATTGTGAAAGCTCTTGATTTACTTTAATTACATTGTATTTGTTATTTCCTTGTTTGTCCTGTGTATGATTGAATAAGTGTGGTATTACATCCAAAATGTGTGAAGATCAGTCATGCAGCTCTTATCAAAGATCATTTTTTATCACTGTAATTTATGAGGAGTTTGGCTTCCTGTAATGCATTTGAATAATGTGCAAGTTGAAAAAGTGAATAATACTTGGCATTCTTTAGGGTTATGTAAGATGCAGTTTTAGTGTATCTTATTTAAACTTTTAGGGCCCTATCTTACCTTGTTCAAGGTCTGGTGCTGATGTTTATTACTATCTCACACCCCGCCAACAGTATACTTTCTTTGCTTGCAAATATGCATGCAGATGGAGGTGGCATCTTAAAATAAGGTGTGTTCATGTAAACTTCTGGCAAATTGCTATCTTGGCATCAAAAAATATGGGTGCATCCCTGAATGAAACTAATCTAAGCAGATGTTAACAGTCAGACGTTCATTGTCATCTTGTCAGTAAATAATCAACCCAGGTGATTTCCCAACGCCACTAAACACTAAAAAGCTATTATATGCTATTGAATATTACTGTATGTGCACAGGGAATGCACATACATAGTCTAAACTATACTGTGTATTCTCAATTCCCAGGAAAATGGACCTCATGGGTAAGTGCATTAAGTCCAGGTGCCATTGAAATAACAAAACCACACCAGGGAATGGCAAATGACACGATGATTGTTTTATTGCACGCTCTGTCCAAAACACAATCATATATAATTAACAGAATTAATATTTTTCTTTTGCACTTTACTATACAGAGCGTAATTTTGTCATTGTCATAAAAGCAAACTGACGTGACATGCTCTAAATCAAACTGCATGGTGCACAATCGATGGCTGGTATTGGAACTAGTATCATATACACTGAAGCATCTGAAACACTCTGTTATATATAATATTATATAATGTTTTATATGTTAATTAATTACTTTCCAGTAACAATCAGGTTTGATGAATTTACAGTATAGTTGGTTTTCTTTATGGCTTTTGACTTGTGGTGTTCTCATTTGTAAGTCGCTTTGGATAAAAGCGTCTGCTAAATGACTAAATGTAAATGTAATGTAAACAGTATTGAACATGGTTAAAAATTCTTACTGATCAAAAATTCTTACTAAATTGTAGTGAAGTTCCAATGAATTGAATGAGGTGAATTTCAAAAATATTTTTAAAAGAACAAGTTCATTTTATTATCTTTTAATTTTTTCTTTATCATAGTGAACCAAACTAATATGCTTTGATATACTGTACCGCTCATTAAAATACACTGAATGCAATAAATACTTGGTCACACAACAATGCAGTGTCTCATCCTGTAAGGACGTCCCCTCTGGTTACAAAGTCATTTTCACTGTGAAATTGAAAAAAGGAGTTTGGTAAAGCCCTAATAACAATTTTCACATTAATAGAAAGGTCATAGCTAATGAAACCCTCTAAATTTTTAATTGTTATTTCTGTTAATTTTAACTTTTTAGCCAAGACAAGGTTGGCAGGGGGGCAGCACGGTGGCTTAGTGGTTAGTACATTCACCTCTCAGTGCTAAGGATTCCCTGTGCGTATCCCAATCTGGGTAGAGTTTCCATGTTCTCCCCGTGTCCATGTGGATTTCCTCCGGGTTCTCCACTTTCCTCCCACAGTCCAAAAATATGAATCAAGGTCAATTAAATTCTCCAAATTGCCCCATATAGAGTGTGTCTGTGTGTGTGTGTGTGTCTGTGTGAGTGAGTGTGTGTGTGCCCAGCGATAGATTGGCGCCCTGTCCTGGGTGTATCTGCCCAGCGCCCAAAACGTTCTCCCCTAGATGGGGATGGGGAAGCCCCCTGCGACCCTAGTACAGGATAAAGTGGTAGATAATGGATGGAAGGATGGAAGGTTGGCAGGTTACTACAAAAAAATGCTTTAAAATTTTTTTTTTAAAATGCTAAAAATGTATGTGTACAATATATAAATTGTTCCTAAAACTTGATTATAAAGAAACATTGGAATCCTGTATCACCTGTGTGCTGCAAAATATAAACAATAGCTGTGTCCTCAGGCTCATTGTGAGTAGAGGAAGGTCAGTCATTTGTTTGCAAGTAAACGAACATCAAAAGTACGGCATGCTGGCTGAATCTATGATGAGATGATGCTCTGGGTCACTTCCTCTAAAATGCCGATCAAGGAGAATACAAGCAGTAAATTTTAAAATGCAACTTTGCACTCAAACTTATAAACTGTTATAAAATTAATACCTAAATAGTTATTAAACTATAGTTCTTCTTAATTAGCTAATCTTATTTTCCAGTATTTCTCTGTCACCTTATCATGAAGGACGGTTTGACAATACTGTGGTGCAAAATGAACAGTCGGAATGACACTATTACCACAGAATAAAAAAAAACTAAAAGCAAAGAATTATTGTATTAACAAAGCAAAAAATCCATTTTATCAAAACCAGGAATTGAACTAAACATTTACATATGTACACAGTCCGACAGTGTAATCTACAAGTAAATATACTAGATAAAATGTGAGAACAGTATCAGCTGTGGGACAAAACTAATTCTGCCTAGAATATTGGCAAAAACTAACACAATACAAGCTCATCTACAACAAAATATCATGAGAAGTATAAACATAATATATAATATTCTCTTGGAGGCATGTTAATTCTTGGATACCTGGTCTAAATATCACTGTTATGTTAATTTTTTACCCATTCAAAATAAGATTATTATTATATTATTATTGTTATATTACAAAAAAACACCTCAAGTTAACCTTTGCCAAAGTTAACAAATTACAAAGTTTTTTTTAAAAGCTTTGACTTTACAAGGGTTCTTTTTATAAAAGCTAATAACGAAGATTTTCCTGTTGCACCAGCTTGTTCTTTGTGGATTTAGACTTTATAAAGCCACTTGAAGTTAACCCCAACACTAAAAAAGAAAAAGTGGCTACAGAGTCAAGT
The DNA here is from genome assembly GCA_019802435.1 of Corydoras maculifer. Lineage (NCBI taxonomy): Eukaryota > Metazoa > Chordata > Actinopteri > Siluriformes > Callichthyidae > Corydoras > Corydoras maculifer. The sequence goes on along the minus strand of JAFMOD010000535.1, from coordinate 1,280,714 downwards.
TATATATGGAAAATATTAAAGTACTGCAATGCAAACAGTTTATACTACTATTTGTAGTACATGCACTCAATTGTATTATTATATTATAAATATAAATAAATAAATATTTTAAAAACTCACTTCAACATATCATTTTTATAAACCAATAAATAAATTGTCCAGTAAATAAAATCATATTTAATAAAATTGTAATAAATGCTGCAACACATGTTGGACGCATCAAATTCCTTCAAACAATTTACTTCTGCTGTATCGTTCATAGGACGTTTTCAACCATTCTGTAATATTTGGACATTTATTGTGTTATTAAACCAATGTGTTCATGATATTGTGGTACACATCAACTCAGAGGAGCTTTTAGCACACTGCTGTAAAATTACAAGATCCCAAGTAATGTGATAAAAGTGTCCCTGTGATTTATTACCTCACACTTCTTTTAATACAGCCTCAATAGTGACAAATGCAGTTATTAAAAGTTAATGTCTGCTAGTGCAGTGGTGATCATTTCTCAAATTATCAACCCATGGACAATATGAAAATATAGAAAATATGCTCAATAAAGATGGCTTTAATTTTTGTCCAGTGCAATTCGGACTGAATTCCTATAGACATGCAAGGTTTATAATTTCATAACACAAATTGTTTAAGGCTACACAATTGGACAACCTCAACTAATTGTAATACAAAATAATAAAGCTTTTGGCCTTGCGGGTGGTTGTTCTGATGACTGATAATAGACTAAACTATTTACAAATGTGATATCAAGATAATTAAGATTAGATAAGTAAAATTTTAATACATGATGGACAAAGTTTTAAATAAGTAATGAATATTATAAAAGAAAACACAAAAAGTCCAAGCAACACAAATAAAAATTATTTTAAATAAATTGCTTTGGATTTTAGAAAAATGTCAACAAAATTGTAAAACAGGGCACGGGAGTCATTGTTTTGGATACGCCCACAAGTAAGTGGCTAAATAAAATGGGTTATACATCTAGACATGCCAAGTGTAAATCACAAATTGCATCTACATAAAAGAAATCATGGATTGTAGACAACAGAATGAGAGTGATATTCAATGATAAATCAAAAATCGGCATTAGTCAAAAAAAAAAAAATCATAAACTGCCTAGTGATGTCATAATAAAAGATATACAAATGACTGCTCAATGAAAACAATATAATTTCACATTGCATAATGATTTAAAGTTGCATGGCAGGTAAAAGACCTGTAAAAATGGTGAGCATTACCTCAATAGTCAGTGATCAGGTACAATCTAAAGTTTTATATTCTTGTCTCATGTTATTAATGGAAAAAGGGTTTGTTGGTAAATTTATTTTTCAAAATGAATATGCATCTTTTAAAATAAAAAAAGTGTTAAAGCTTTACTTCAAAATAGCAAATCAACTCAGTGGCATGGCCAGCAAAAAATACAGATCATATTCTAATGAAAAGAAATAGTGGGACTTCTTTTTTAAATGTAGCATTGATGACTTGTCTCCATTGCTAATATATTTACCACAATTTATTAAAGTGAAAAACTATGTACCATTTATAAGAATGATTCAATTTAATTAGTCTTATGTATGTTTTATGAAGACAAAATGTTAAACCATTGCAGTGTGTAAAATTAGTTTTGTGTTTTAATTTAAACAAGTGTTCAAAGATTGTGGTGTAACTTTAGGCAGTACTAATATTTTTCTATAAGCTGTAATATATAATATAATATATAATATAATGGGCGGCACGGTGGCTTAGTGGTTAGCACGTTCGCCTCTCAGCACTAGGGATTCCCGGTTCAAATCCCCATCTGGGTGGAGTTTCCATGTTCTCCCCGTGTCTGCGTGGGTTTCCTCCGGGTTCTCCGGTTTCCTCCCACAGTCCAAAAACATGGAACAAGTCAATTGAGTTCTCCAAATTGCCCCATGTAGAGTGTGTATGCGTGCGTGTCTGTATGAGTCAGGGTGTGCCCAGCGATAGATTGGCACCCTGTCCCGTGTGTATCTGCCCAGCGCCCGAAACTTTCTCCCCTGGTTGGGCATGGGGAACCCCACCGCGACCCTAATATAGGATAAAGCGGAAGATAATGAATAAATGAATATAATATAATGTTACTTAGTATTGATTTTTTTACTTCATGCATATCGTCCTACAGAGCTTAGACGGAGACATCCGATACTAAAGGAGATTTAGAAATGATTTCTGACTTAGTCACTGGGTCCTTGTGTGTGTGTGTGTGTGTGTGTGTGTCTGTGTGTGTGTGTGTGTGTGTGTGTGTGTGTGTGTGTGTGTGTGTGTGTGTGTGTGTGTGTTTTATAGGATCGGGCACAGAAATGAATGCCGCACCATCTGCCTGATGTTACAGTTAAGATGACATTGATGTAAAATAGGTGTAATGGATGGAAACTTTTTTCATCCTGGAATAGAGCCAATACTTGCAAACACATAATCACATTTACATTTAGTCATTTTCCAGATGCTTTTATCCAAAGTGACAAAACAACAGTCACAGCAGTCTATGTGTATGTCTGTGCCTTTTTGATTAAAAATTGATGGTTGCTTGCTGTGTGTGTGTGTTTAGGTAGATTTTGTGTTGGTGGGTGGGTGAGCGGTTTGGGTGTGTGTGTGGGGGGGGGTTGATGGGTTGTTTTGTTTGAGTGTGGGTGGATTGGCTGTGTTGATCGGTGTATGGGTCGGTGGGTTTGAATAGGGGTGCACTTGCCAAGCCATGTACATGAATGCGCATATGTGTGTGGTAGGACAGACTGTATGATTATTGTTTTGAACTCTACCTGCTGAACAGGGAAGCACATCAAGGCTAAGAATTTGTCAAGACTCTGGTTGTGGAGCATGCTTTTTGGACTCCACTTACCTGTAGCCTCCTGCTGGCTGGACTATGCATTTATCCTTGTGTGTTTTTGTTTTGTTCAATGTGCTTTTGCTCCGCCCCACTTCCTGTCTTTGTCTCCTTCCAGCCTAGTTTTGTTTTCATCAGTTCCTCTTATGTCTTCCCTATTTAAACCCACCTCTTTTTGTGTTTCTTTGCTTGGTTATCTTCTGCAGTTTGTTCCTCATAGCTTTGCTCCTTGCCTTAAGATATCTTTTGGTATTTTTGCTGCTAGTTTTTGATTTCATCTGGGTTTTCAGTACTGTTTTTTTTTTGTCTCTCTGTTTAGACTTAAATAATCCCTTAAATCTGCCTTTGGGTCCACTTTTTGGAAAACTCTTAAACCAATTTAAAGAATGAAAATAATATACAATATTAATTAATCCAAGTCTAATCTCTGGACAGTAACATATACTTCACTAAATTATCATTTTTGCCTGTTTAATATTTGTAACAGCAACTTTTACTATGCCAAATGGCACAGTGAAGCTCTGAGAACCACCTCTGTCTCAATGTCAGCAAAGCCAAGGAGATCATCTTGGACTACAGGAAGCAGCAGAGGAGGAGTCACGCTCCTCTTTACATCAACGGAGCTGCAGTGGAAAGAGTCAGCAGTGTGAGGTTTCTTGGTGTCCACCTCACTGTGGACCTCACCTGATCCCTTCACATCAGCACTGCTGTGAAAACTGCACGTCAGCGCTTCTTCTATCTGCGGAGGCTTAAGAAATTCGGTCTCCAACCCCTTATCCTCACCAACTTCTACAGGTGCACCATCGAGAGCATCCTCACAGGCTGCATCACCGTCTGGTATGGTAGCTGCTCCACCTGTGACCACAAGGCCCTGAAGAGGGTGGTGAGGACAGCCGAGTCCATAATTGGGAATAAACTCCCTGCTCTTGTGGACATCCCCCAAGACCCGCAGCACAAGGAAGATTCGTAAGAATCCACCTGGACAGCAGTCATCCAGCACATGGACTGTTCAACTTACTGCCATCAGGCAGAAGGTACCGATGCTTCCTGGCCAATCCGGCTCATAAACAGTTTGTACCCGCAAGCCATTAGGCTACTAATAAACAGTTAAAAACTCCCACACTCCTGCTTTTTAATCAGTATATATATATATATATATATATATATATATATATATATATATATTTTTTTTTTTTTTTATTTTTTTTTTTCCTTTTTTTTTTTTTTTTTTTTTTTTTTTTTTTTTTTTTTTTTTTTTTTTTTTCTTTTTTTTTTTGGCACATACATATGTAAATATTGTGTAATTCATTTTATCTCCATGTAGAGTGTATATCCTGATGACGCACCTGTACTATGTGCTTTCTATGTACTCGTGTTGTGTAACATGTAGCACAAATGATACATAAACTTGAAACTTGAAGCAGTGTTTAGTGCTCTGGCAGTACAACCAGGATCTCAGATCAGATTCTCAGCTCTTTTCCCTGGAATTCTTTGCATGTTCGTCCTTCTTATTTCTAAGATAAACTGGTGAACTGATAAAACTGACTAAGCAATTATTAGGATGAATTACAATGAAACCAAATAACAAACCTGAATTTAAGGATTAAGAACTCTGTCCATAAAATATATAAGCAAGTTTTTTTACAATATTTAGCTTTATCTTCTTCTACAGCATGTAATGCCTTAGTGTTAGTTTCAAATCCCTAGCTAATCAAACAGCTACTGTCTCAATGCTGGTGGCCCAAATTGTTAGGTTCCAAATCAAAAGCTGACCTTGTCGTCAGCTACCGGTCATGAAACACACTGACTGCCCCGATGCTTCTGTTTAAGATGCTGGAGCAATCTGCGTGCTGGAGTTTGGAAAGAAAAAACAACCACAAGAGTATTGCTTTGATTTATTATGATTCATTTATAAACATGGCGGCAAGGTGGCTTAGTGGTTAGCACGTTCGCCTCTCAGCGCTAGGGATTCCCGGTTCGAATCCCCATCTGGGTGGAGTTTCCATGTTCTCCCCGTGTCCGCGTGGGTTTCCTCCAGGTTCTCCGGTTTCCTCCCACAGTCCAAAAACATGGATCAAGTCAATTGAGTTCTCCAAATTGCACCCATGTAGAGTGTGTTTGGGTGTGTGAGTGTGTGCCCAGCTGTGGATTGGCGCCCTGTCCTGGGAGTGTCTGCCTGGCGCCCGGGGCGTTCTCCCCTGTATGGGCATGGGGAGCCCCACCGCGACCCTAGTGTAGGATGGAGCAGAAGATAATGAATAAATGAATGAAGTTATATACATAGGTAAATGTATAGGCAAAACACAAAACATGGGAATTCTTCCCACAGTCTGCTAGCCAGGTACATGTGAAAGAACCCAGAAGTTAGCCAATACAATGTACATGTTAACCATGCAAAACTTGAGTTTGATCATTTTCCACTGAACAGTACCTAGCAAACTTGGCTTCTTGGTAACTTGGTAACTTGGCTTCTCAGCAAGAAGCCAAAGGCCAGTTAGGCCTCATAAGGGAAAGTGAGGCCTACAAAATTTATAAGTTTATAAGATCATAGTACATTATAATAAATGTTATAAATGATAAATGGTATAACTGGAATGTAGTGATATATATGAAATTAAATGATTAAATTATTTAAAATAATATAAAAATTAATTTTTAAGCATTTGACTAACCTACATCAAAAATCTATTTAAACCTGTAATATATGAGGTGAATGAATCTTCATCATACTTTAAAAACTTTATTTTAATTATTTTAAGGGAAACTGTGAATGAGTAACACTTTACAAGTATAATCACAGAGAATTCGATTTTGTCATGCTGGTCTGTTTTGAATGACATTGCAAAAACTTATTTGTGATGATCAGATTTATAGAAAGGATTACCATTTTGACAGCTAGGTGAAAATTTCCCTTAAAGCAACTTAAAGCGACTTAAAAGCGACTACTGTGTAGTTTCCATCTGTTTGTAAACCTATGAAACAATCTGCTTTTAAAGTTTTTTATGCCAGATAGAGCTGTGTGATACCAAGAATTTTGGTATCGATCCGATACCAAGTAAATACAGGGCCAATATCGCGATATTTGATACCGATATGATACTTTTTAATATTTAAGCTTCATTGATCCAAAAGACCTAGTATAGAATTTCACCAAACATTGTAGGTGACAACAAAATAATGTATCCCAATCAACATCTTTGTTTATAAACAATGGAACAGTAATAAACCAAAGTTTGCTTTAACGTGAGGAAAATATATATTTTTGAGGTACAAAAGGAGAAACAACAATACAAATATAAAGTAAAAATGCTCCCCTCACTAGACAGTTTTTTCTTTCTTTGTTTCTTTTTTTTTTAAATAGAATTGTTCTGAGGCAAAACAATAAAAAAAAGGAATTTTCTTCCTTTCAGTGCAATTCTGTTTTTTCTCAAATGAACAGAGTGTAAAAAAAGTTAACACAACTTAAAACAAAATTTTCTGAGTGTGTGTGTGTGTGTGTGTGTGTGTGTGTGGGTGTGCCTGTGCCACAGTGCTATCAGCTTTACAGACTCAGAGAATAGACTTTGATAAATCGGCGTGCGTATCGATCTTTTTAAGCAAGTATTGTTCAATACCAATACCAGCGTTGGTATCGATATTATCGATATTTGTATCGATCCGCACAGCTCTAATGCCAGACCTGTTAATAGCTAAAAATGTATCCTATTTCACCCTCCTGTGATCACCAGAGATGCTGCAGTGTCATTTAATCTTTAAGTCTTAGTTTCACTGTAAAAAAAAACCAACTAAGAGTGGTCTCAGAATGTTGCTAATGGTTCTGCTGTTGTACTGATATCATGCCATTGTTTTGCTTAAATGCCTGATGCGGAATTTTCTTGTAACTCTTTAATTAGGTTGAATTCTGCTATCCATAAATGTTTATAAAAGTATGCCGGAAAATATGCAAAGGAAGGCTTTTCGGTTCTAGTACAACTATTTCACTGGTGCACAAAGCAAGGTTTGAAAGCATGGCTGTGTAAGTTTAATATGGACAAAGTTGCAACCTTAACTTTATGGAAAACCTTTGGGATAAACTAGAATGGAGGTTATGAGCCAAGCTCTCTCATACTTATCTGTGTACACCTCAGATACCGCAGACCTGGGCGACAATTTCCACTCACACTCTGACTTTCCCATATGAATGAAAGCTGTTTATGTTTGAGTGAACTACATATTTAAGTTACATTTTCAGTTGTGGTATCCCAGCTGAAATCCATACTAGTCAAATTAAATACTTTCTAAAAAAAAAAAAAGACCTATAAGGAAGAAATGTGAAAGATTCAGATACATAACATAATAATTGCACAGGAAAATGAATATATTTTTCTGTATTATGAAAACCTTACAGTTTCTTAAATAGTAAGAATTTGAAAAAATCGATGTCACATGACAGAACACAATGAGGATCATTGACAAGATTTATTACACTCAAAAACATACTTGACTTATAGATGATGTAACTAGCAGCACCAGAATCGACACACTATTTTTTTATGTTTTTTTTTTGTTTCCATGTTTAATATTTCTTATATTTAAACATTTCACAAATATTATGCACATTTAGAACAATTCTAAAGGAAAATATGGGAATAAAGTGTTTTGAATCAGTGATTTTCACCTTATCTTAAAATATACACAATTTCAGATATTATAGGTGAATTCAAACTGAGCTGATGTGTCCTGCTTTCACTGTAACTTTGCCTGAAGCAGTCCATTCTGTATTTCTACATTTAGCTTTTTCTCAAATGTATTAGTTTAACCGTTATGCCCAATGTGAACTCTGTGTCCCATCAAAGACAGTTTAGGACATAAAGCTTTGATTTCCTCTGTGATTTACCTGAATAATAACACATATTATAGATCACTTTGCCAGCCTGTTTTACAACCAGAAATCCAAGCTTCTTTTCCTCATTTCATTTAAAATATGTAGCTCCAATTTATAGCAAGTAACCTAACATTTTTGCTTTACTTTGTCACTTTGTCGCTATACATGAAATATTTTTAATACTAAAAAAGTTTGTCAGTTGTCGGTGGATAGTGGTGCTGTGGTTCGTGTTTTTCCCTCTTAGCAAACGTTTCTGGTTTTGATACCAGGTAGGTCTAAAACATGCTTGAAGGGGTGAAATTGCCTATATTGTAGATATTTGCCCTTCAATAAACAGGTGATTTTCTTGTTTGCCACCCTGGGGCCACATCTGGCCTTTTATTCGGCTCTGCATGCACATGCATGCATAAATCTCTGCATGCACATGCACTCATAATGCACATGCACATGCATTAATACATACATGTACAAATAGTGGTCATATTCAAAATATAAGGAACTCAGATGGATTGTAAGTCATGAACACAGCATATCTGCATTGCTTATGTTATAAATAAGGATGAGCTTATTGTTTTATATCTCTACAACAGTCCATGGTTCTCATGTGGCTGACTTAACAGGAAAGCAGGATTAGAATTAGGATTAGGATTATTTGTTGTGTCTTGAATATGTTTCTGCCGATTATGCTGATCTCCCAGCAAAAAAAACAGTATTTAACTAATTCACCATTTGTGTGAATAAATATGTGCAACCACTTAAAAGCGTACCAAATTTACAAAGGTTTCCATGTAAAAAAAAATTCACAACCACCTGGGTTGCACTAAAACCCTATTTGCACATTTTCTGGTAGTGCCACAGTAATGTGACCAAAAAGAAACAGACCAGTCAATGCACAGGTTATCATATTCAGACAACAAGATTGGATTTAAAGTTGCTTGTATACCTGTTTTTGTTTGTATACCTGTTTTTGTTTGACGCAGTGGATAATGAAGGTCTGATTTAGATTCTTGGTTGGGGCAAACAAAAGTAATTTCTGTATAAAGTCCCTTGCAGATCACTGTAGTTTACCTTTGCATGAACAGAATATTCTTTACCATCAGGTAAACTCATAGTTATCTGGTTAAAAAAATAAAAAAGTATTTAAAACATTGGATTGCAGATTCAGTAATGAACAAGTTTTTTTTTTAATATTTAAACCTGACTTATAAATTTCATAAATATCAAAACCCAAAAATGTCAAATAATAAACAAACAATAAATTTCTTCCGATTGCTTTACAAACACATGCTTTAAAGAGAAAGTAAAGATGCTGTCCAAACCGTTGGGTGCAGCGAATACACGCTGCTTCTGCAAAACATTTTAGAGAAAATGATTGCCAAGTTTTGTAAATGATGTAAGTTTGGTAAAATGTGATCACTTTAAATACATAAAGCCAGTGTGGAACCATAATGCATAATCATTCCTTCATGGAGCATGTTACTCCATGCATCTGCCACCTGCGCTTTTTGCAGATATCACATTGCTTTGTGTAGCAATGTGTAGGTAAGATATCTTTACAATAATATTTGTACTCGCTTGCTTATATTTTCAATGTCATGTTTGTATGCGTGTGTGTGTGTGTGTGTGTGTGTTTGTGTGTGTGTGTGTGTGTAAATGATTGTTTTTTGATAGAAGTGGAAGAATCTTCAGCTTCAATTTTAAGTTCATTAAGTGTATAATGAAGGTCCTAAATTCGACCAGCGCGAACAGGAGTCCTATCTTTGTCCCTTGAAGAACACTATAGATTACCCAAAGATGATTTGGATGGTGACAGAATAAATAAATTTTTTTCCAGAATTTCTGCCTTTGTTATAATAATAGTTAAATGAACATACACTTCTGATCTTTGACATACCCAAGTTTAATAGATAGATTTAAGTACCGGTATTATAAATAAGTTCTGAGGTGGCATGATCGCTTAATAGTTAACATATTCTTAGAGCTGGGTTTCGAGATTCAAAACCGGATCGTTGTGGAGGTTTCCATGTTCTCCCCATGTCCATGTGTGTTTCTCCGGGTTTCTCTAGGTTTCCCCCACAGTCTGAATAATAGATTTATTGTAAATTGTTTGCTGGAAATTGCTCCTATATAATGTGAGTTTTGGTGTAGTGTGTATGTATCTGTGTGAGGGAGTGTATGGCCAGCGATGGATTGGCGCCCTGTCCTGGGTGTATCTGCTAGCGCATGATATTTACTCCCTTGGGTGACCATGGAGAACACCACACCAAACCCTAGTATAGTTTTAAGCAAAATATGATGGATGGATTTGCAGTTCTTTAATACTTTAAAGTCAGTCTATGTGTCGAGTTGTAGGTATCTCTTTGATTGTAGATGAATTGCTTATATTGATTATATAAACTTTAAACAAGTTTTGAACAGGATAATCTAATATGTGATAATACACGTTTTAACTGTGTTACTTTATTATAAACATTAGTTTTAATATTAATAATATTAATAAAACTAATCTGATCACACATGGTTAGTTTCTTACTGCAATATTTAATTACAGTCTCAATATGTTGGAACTCAATTTTTATGGGTGATGTATTTCGTCTGATACCTGGCATTGGCCCCAAAGCATCAATTACTTTTCTTATCCTGTCTAAATATATATGATATATTATATGAAATGAGCACAGTTTTATTCTGCAGGGGATGGATGAGGTCCCATTTCTGAATTCCCCTTTTACCTCAAATGTAAAACTGTTATAAATAAAAAATTATGTAGCACCACCTAGACATTCAGCAATTTAGCAACCACAACCTTCTGTAGGTTCTGTCACCACACCTGGCTGGTCCAAATAGTTGTTGACAAAACAAATGTGCTTATATATTTTTTTTACCAAACATGCTATATTAGATTTGCTGGGGGGATCTCCATGCCCATCCAGGACAGAATGTTTTGGGCGCTGGACACACACACCCAGGACAGGGCGTCCATCTATTGCTCCCTCAAACAGATGCTCAAACATGCACTATATAGGGGCAATTCAATGCATCCAATTTGCCTTCAATCCATGTTTTTAGACTGTGAAAAAAAATGGAGAAACCAGAGAAAACCCGCACAGACACGGGGAGAACATGGAAACTCCAGCGCTGAGAGATGAACGTGGTAACCACTAAGACACTGTGCCGCCCCTTCTAATTTTTAACTATTTCAAATCTTAAAATGTTGAATTGAAGGCATATTCTTGAATGTTTAAGTAACTAACAGACTTAATCCATGTTATTATTCTAATATAATAATTCTAAGGAGCTAATAAAGTGCATATGCCTAGATAGCATTTAAATAACTTTACAACTTATGTTAATGTGAAGTTTAAGATATTATTTTGATAGAAAACTTAAGTTCATATTGATATATTTCCGCAGTTTGGCATTTTGACGCACATAGAGGATAGCTTTATAATGAACCGATTCCACCACGAATCGATTCTTCGGCGAAGCACAGCCCGATCCAATTACTTTCCTCCTGCATCTCTCTCGCGCGCTGTCGCTCTCTCTCTCTCTCTCTCTCTCTCTCTCTCGCTCTCTCTCTCCCCCTCTCTCTCTCGCTCTCTCTCTCAGAGCAAAGTCGTCGGCATTTTCTTAGTGACTGCATTTATACTCTGTATAAATCCATCATGGCAGGAAGAATCAAATAATACATTTCTTGTGATTGCTTTTTTTCTGCATCTACAAACACGTGCTTTAAAAAGGGAGTAAAGATGCTATCCGAACATCCAGCACTCACTCCCTCAGATCTCACCGAGACCAAATCTCACGTTTGATTCAATCTTCTTCTGGAGTAAAGGAATGGAAAAAGTGTTCAACTAGCTCAGATCATCAGGTAAGATTTCACCAGAACTCTCAACATTACCCTAGGTAATCTGATCTGCTACGGATATATTGCAAGATGTTTATTAACTCTTGCCTGCATGATCAAAGTGAGCATTTGTGTACTTTACAAATCGCAGTATATAAAGCATGTGGGGGGGGGGGGGGGGGGGGGGGGGGGGGGGGGGGGGGGGGGGGGGGGGGGGGGGGGGGGGGGGGGGGGGGGGGGGGGGGGGGGGGGGGGGGGGGGGGGGTGTGTGTGTGTGTGTGTGTGTGTGTGTGTGTGTGTGTGTGTGTGTGTGTGTGTGTGTGTGTGTGTGTGTGTGTGAAAGAGAGAGAGAGAGAGAGAGAGAGAGAGAGAGAGAAAGAGAGATATTTGTTATTTGTTCTATGTAGCATTGTATTAATGTTCCAGCAAGTTATTAATCAATTAACTTTATAATACATTTTTGTTATTTGATTTGTTTCCTGATATCTCTTATTTATGTATATATGTGTACATTCATTGTTTGTTGTTTAAAAAGTATTAGAATTTCCTTTCATCAGAAATAAATAAAAGGTATTTATTCTTTAATAAATGATTCAGTAAAAATTACACTGTCTAATTTAAAAGCTCAAAGGTGCTTTGAACATAGAGTGTAAAATAAACATGTGGGGACCTATCTGCCATTAAATAATTAATTTTTTGGAAGATTTATGTTATTTTAATGAATTTGTTAAAAAGGTTTCACATGTGTTACTGTCATGGCATATCACTATAAAAAATATGTAAATAGAAGTTTAGCAAAAATACACTTATACGTTTAAGCCGTAACACAAAATACCTTAGAATATATATATAGAATATATTTGTACATAATAAACATGGGAGAATTTTTTTAATTAATCTGAAAAGTGGTTGCTCTGTATAATCAATGTGTAAAAGTGCTGAATTCAGTTCCCTATAAGTATACAATGTGTATTGTGCAGAGCTTAAATGTTTGTTGTACATATAGTCTGAAAGTAGATGCTCCTTTTAGAAATATACATGTCTCTAGAACTGGATGTACCTGTAACTGGAGTTCTTTCTACACTTTGAGTTCTCTGCTCACAACTTGGATGTAACCTTGTGGGGATAAAGAGTAAAGCTCCTGATGTATTGGATGTGGCAGGGAATTAACAGGGCACAAAGGGCAAAGGCCTAGTGTTGTTCTTCTCAACATGCTCCATTACCAAATGATGGCCTAAATAGTGTCCTTTCTAGTTAGAAGTTTTAAAATAGCCTAGCTGTTACAAAGTCCTTTTAAGAGCAGGAAATAGCAGTACTGCTAATTAGTCCTGCAGGGATCTGTGATCGAGACATTCTTAAATAATCGCATTAGCTTCTCCTTTCTTCAGAGGTTGCTGTCAAGTGCAACCGTTATCCTTTCAAACTTTTGCCTGCTGGTAATCAGTGCGCACCTGTTTCAAATGTTTGATAACCAGTTACTTTATAAGAAGCCATAGTACTGGACAAATCCATTTTTCATATTTAGTCAAGGAAATAAATTTATAATTAATGCTTTGTTACTGTGTGGAAATTACCATTTGAAAATGCTCTTTGTATATTTGTGAATAGTTTTCTAATATCCCCATTTATATACTTTTTTTTAACCTTTAGCCGGTTTCATCCTGCTTCATAATTTTCACTTTGTTTGGTGTAATGTCTACATGATGTCAAAATGATGTAATCTCACAAAAAAGATAAAATGATTAAAAATACATATTTAAAAATAATGTTTTTTATATATATATATATATATATATGATTAATCATGATAGGTTTCACAATTTGCAGTTTAACTTGTTACAGGTTCGAGCATTAAATAAAAAAGCAAAATCTACGGAAGGCTTAATCTTTATAAGCAAGGATGAGTTGTGGTTAACTTAAAGTAAAATAACTTTTAATTAGTTCATAGTCAATGTTTCTCAGTACAAGATTGCTAAGTTTTAAGGTCAGTTTATAATATAAAAAAGATTAACAATACAAAATATTTTTTTTTATTTTCTTTGTTAAAAGTTTAAAAGTAAATTAACAAATTACAAAATTTAGTTTTAAAGCCATTTTACTTTTAGTTTGAGACATTTCAGACTCTGTTGTTTAAAGGTAAAGTTTTAGCATAATGTTGCTTAAAATAAGTAATTATTATAATTTGTTGTTTTTAATGCCACAAAGATGTAGGTCCTTGTCATTAATACATCAAGCATTTTTGGGGATTCTTACCTGAAATATTAACAAGTGTTATCTTGTTTTAGTGGCCAATATGGCTGAGAGAACAACCTTCGGGACCCAGAAAATCTCACGGCCCCAAGGCTCCCTTCCACCAGAGCCTATTGACATCATTCGCATCAAAGCACGGTCCAGACGAGTCCGAATCAATGTTGGTGGTCTGGTGCATGAAGTCCTCTGGCGGACCTTGGACCGTCTACCTCGCACACGACTCGGGAAGCTGAGAGACTGCAACACCCATGACACCTTAATGGAAATCTGTGATGACTACAGTCTAAATGAAAATGAGTACTTCTTTGACAGACACCCAGGTGCCTTCTCCTCCATCTTAAATTTTTACCGGACAGGCAAACTGCACATGATGGAGGAGATGTGTGCGCTGTCATTCGGTCAGGAGCTCGACTATTGGGGTATTGATGAGATTTACCTGGAGTCTTGCTGTCAGGCGCGGTACCACCAAAAGAAGGAGCAGATGAATGAAGAACTAAGGCGTGAGGCCGAGACGCTTAGAGAAAAAGAAGGAGATGAACTGGATACAGGGTGTTGCCCTGATAAGAGGAAGAAACTATGGGACCTTCTTGAGAAGCCTAGCTCTTCTGTAGCTGCCAAGGTAGGAAAAATATTAAGTTGATCCCACAGTTTCAATAATCAAATTTCAGATCAGACCCTTCCTAAACAAACTTTATAGCACTTTAAACAAACTTGACGACATTAGATTTTACACAAAGAAGCCACTAGCAAATAAAGTAAATACTAGTTTGAAAGTTGAGTTCTTTTTCAGTAAAAACAGCATTCATGAAACCAAACCAAAGTAAATATATCTATTAACAGAAATTATATGTTTAATGTGAGGACACTTCTGCATTGTATTCCTCCTTGTGAACTCTTCAGTATGCGTCAACATTGTGTCTGTGCCAATTTTTTATAATATACAAATCAATTTATAGCTTAAAAGCTAAATATTTTGTATCTTAGTAATTTATTACCAAAACCTAAATATGCATTGACTCTTAATCGAGTGTATTTTGTGATTAGCACTTGAATATTCTTTCTATTACTTAATAAATGTACTTATTGAAAACATTTTATATAAGGAGCACATGACATTTTCACAACAACACTGCAGTTGCTGCCAAAGGTCTTGGGTTAGGCATCTCATTTTCAGTCAAAAGTAATTTGTTAATTAAACAAAATGCAGAGTGATTTAGTGTTTTCAGCTTTGTAAAAGCAGTTTGAGAAAGCCAAATGGAATAAGAGAAAGTCAATGGTTTGCAGAAAGTTCTCAAGATTGTATTAGGACCTGACGTCTAGATGGTCGCACATTTTGTCCAAGAAAAGAGAGGGTTAAGGGGGAAACCTCATATTAATGGCCATCGTTTTGAAATGCGATGTCCAACATGCTTAGACGGACTATAGGTTTGGCCATAAAGTGTCTCATATGTCATGAAGCTAAATACAAAGACATGCAGTTTTACCCAGAATTTCACCAGTAATTTACAAGGATGAGATTAGATGTCAAAGTGTGGCAGATTGCCAGTTCAAGTACAAATCTACTGATAAAGTACCAGTTAAAGTTTATGTCTTTATAAATAGGAGCTATAGGCAAGTATTTGCAATATATTTTTCAAGCATTGCTCACCCTTTTTGAATGAATTTTATTTTTTTACTTAGTAATCAGCACAATAGTTTATGGTTTGAGTATCTCAAATACAGATTAAACTTTTATGAAATATGGACGAGTAATTACCACTATGACAGATCACAAAAATGACATTTATGTGAGCCATTAATTACAACTATATAAGATATAAAAGACTATTAAACTATTTTACAATAAAAAGGGAGTTTTCTTTTATTAGTGCGCCAAGTTATTAGTGGAAACACATAAAAGATTGTTCTGAGACACAGTTATCAGTTGTTGTGTTCAATTTAGTGATATATTTTCACTCCAAAAGTGCATTTTATATATATATATATATATATATATATATATATATTCATTCATTCATTCATTCATTCACTTTATCCTATATTAGGGTCGCGGGGGGGGTTCCCTATGCCCATTCAGGGAAGAACGTTTCGGGCGCTTGGCACATACACCCAGGACAGGGCGCCAATCTATCGCTGGGCACACACTCACACTCACACACGCACACAAACACACTCTATATGGGGCAATTTGGAGAATTCAATTGACTTGATCCATGTTTTTGGACTGTGGGAGGAAACCGGAGAACCCGGAGGAAACCCACGCGGAGACGGGGAGAACATGGAAACTCCACCCAGATGGGGATTTGAACTGGGAATCCCCCAGTGCTGAGAGGCGGACATGCTAACCACTAAGCCACCGTGCCGCCTATATATATATATATATATATATATATATATACTGAAAACTGTGTCTCAGAACAATGTTTTATGTGTTTCCACTCATGACATCTGTATGAAGTGGATATTTACTGTAGCCTTTCAAGTGAAATTATAAACATATATCCATAATATTATTTTTTTTTTACCCGTTCTAAATAGGGGTATAAAGAATCTGAATCATGTATGTAACTGCTAGCACCCTTTTAGGGAAGACTTATTGATTCCTGGGAGTGTGTGTGTGTGTGTGTGTGTGTGTGTGTGTGTGTGTGTGTGTGTGTGTGTGTGTATATATGTATGTGTCTGTGTCTGTGTGTGGATGTGTAGATTGCTGGGTATTAGACACATAGATTAAACCTTATGTTGGGGAACAAATACTAATACTGTTGAGTCAGTAATATTTTAGACTATATATTTATTCCTGTGAGTGATCTGTCTATATTATCACTTTAGAGGTAATGCACCCATGTCAGCTAGTGTGAATTTCAGTTCTTGAAACATGAAAAATGAATGTAGCTCTGTTGCTTGGTGGCATGGTAATAAAATTTGCTTTTAGAGTGAAAATATATCAACGAATTAACTTTACAACAAATGTGTCTCAGAACAATGTTTTAATGTTTTATGTGTTTCCACTAATGACACCTGTACAAAGTGGACTTTTAATGTAGCCTTAAAAGTGAAATTTGTAGCATGTTATAGCAATTTAAATCACACAGTAGCTTGACTAGAAAAGAAAAGCTGGTGATTACTAAAAGGGAAAAGACATAGTTCCCAGTAAGCCAAATCTCAGTCAAATACATTATCAAAATACTAATTCAAGCTGCTTAAATGGGACACATGCACAAGATGCATCAACACAGCTCAGAAAAGGCATGATGTTTGAAATTTGTTAATATCTGACCACACCAGTGTAAAGCTAAAACCAAATTTTAAATGTTTTAAAATATCAAAATAAGTCAAGCACTGCCTGTAATTATATTGAAATATTGCTATGTAATTAAATTCCAAAAAAATGCTGATGTTTTTTTCTTTTGTCTGTGGTGTAAAAGTTGTTGATAAAGTTGACAGAGATGGGAACAGCATCTGGATTAAACAACGATCATGTAAACATGCCTGACTGTTACATCATGCACACATTTCCTTTGCTTATTGTTTGCTAAATATTTGGATGGAAGCGGATCTCATACCTACCCATCTGTGTGGCAGATTTCGGGCAAATTTAACATTTTCACTTTTTAGTCTATTCTTTACATGGCAAAGTGATTTTTGCATAAACTGCCAAATGCACAATGAGGCAAGACATCAGTGATGATCATTGACTAAAGCAGACTGGACAGACATTTTTATACCATAATGTTTCAAATGATGGCTCTTTCATCACAATTTGTCACTTTTTCAGTCATGCTAGAGAATTAGAAAATATTTTCAAACTGAAGCCATACAGATTAATATAGTGTATATATAACATTCATTCATTAATTCATTATCTCCCGCTTATCCTCTATTAGGGTCGCGGTGGGGTTCCCCATGCCCATCCAGGGGAGAACATCTCGGGCGCTGGGCAGATAGACCCAGGACAGGGCGCCAATCCATCGCTGGGCACACACTCACTCACACAGACACACTCTATATGGGGCAATTTTTGAGAATTCAATTAACTTGTTCCATGTTTTTGGACTGTGGGAGGAAACCGGCGAACCCGGAGGAAACCCACGCAGACACGGGGAGAACATGGAAACTCCACCCAGATGGGGATTCGAACCGGGAAACCCTAGCGCTGAGAGGCGAACGTGCTAACCACTAAGCCACCGTGCCGCCGTATATATAACATAGTTTTGAATTTAGATTTAATATGTATGTAATTGTACAACCAGTTTTCAAACCAGTATAACTTCCTAAATAGATTCAGAACTCATGCATGGCAATGCCTTGCCATTTAATGCCACTGATCCAGCTTCCTTGTTGTTTTATGTAGTGTATTATATTTCTTATCAAATAGAAAACTTTAGTTTTACTACATTAGATGATGAAACCTTGTAAATAATCCATTTCACATCTACTTAATCCTCAAATTAAGAAAATGAACAAATAATTTAAAACTTTTCCGACACACAATGGAATATCTTGGTTTGTGTGTCGATTAATAAATCAAAGCAAGATTATCAAGCTGCATGTGTATGTGTGGGCGTTGGCTTTTTACACACATACACACCACTCTAATGTGAGAAGAGGAGATACTTAGTGAACGGATGCATTTTTACAGTGGTTTCTGAAGCCTCTCTCATATTCAGCTTGGTCCCAGAGGATGTACTGCCTACTTCCTGGAACAAGTTCATGCAATACACTCAGATGGACCATTAGCATTCTGCTTTCATGTACATTAAACTCTTTTTCATTCTAGTTGTTATAAGAGGTAGAGCGCCAGGAAGACCAACTATTGATGAAGTGGAATTACAGTCAGAATGGGCTTTGTCTTCAAAAAGTTTTCTATACCTTAAAAAAGACATTTGTGTCAGCACATGGACACATTTATTAAAGGTACAGTGCATCCGGAAAGTATTCACAGCGCTTCAATATTTTTTTACGTTACAGCCTTATTCCAAATTGTATTACATTAATCTCTTTCCTTAAAACTCTACACAAAATACCCTATTATGACCATGTGAAAAAAGTTTTCTTGAGAGTTTAGAAAATTTATTAAAAATAAAAAACTAAGAAATCACATTTACATAAGTATTCACAGCCTTCGCCATGAATATCAAAATTGAGCTCAGGTGCATCCTGTTTCCACTGATCATCCTTGAAATGTTTTTACAGCTTAAATGGAGTCCATCTGTGGTAAATCCAGTTGATTGGACATGATTTGGAAAGGCACACACCTGTCTGTATAAGGTCCCACAGTTGACTGCATGTCAGAGGGCAAACACGAAGCATGAAGTCAAAGGAATTGTCTGTAGACCTCCGAGACAAAATTGTCTCGAGGCACAAATCTGGGGAAGGATACAGAAAAATTTCTGCTGCTTTGAAAGTCCCGATGAGCACAGTGGCCTCCATCATTCCTAAATGGAAGAAGCTTAGAACCACCAGAACTCTTCCTAGAGCTGGCCGGCCATCTAAATTGAGCGATCGGGGAAGAAGGGCCTTGGTCAGGGAGGTGACCAAGAACCCGATGGTTACTCTGTCAGAGCTCCAGCGTTCCTCCGTGGAAGGAGGAGAACCTTGCAGAGGGACAATCATCTCTGCAGCAATCCACTAATCAGGCCTGTATGTCAGAGCAGCCAGGCAAAAGCCACTGCTTAGTAAACGGCACAAGGCAGCCTGTTTGGAATTTGCCAAAAGGCACCTGAAGGACTCTCAGACTATGAGAAACAAAACTCTCTGGTCTGATGAGACAAAGATTGAACTATTTGGTGTGAATGCCAGGTGTCATGTTTGGAGGAAACCAGGCACTGCTCATCACGAGGCCAATACCGTCCCTACAGTCAAGCATGGTTGTGGCAGCATCATGCTATGGGGATATTTTTCAGCAGCAGGAACTGGCAGACTAGTCAGGATAGAGGGAAAGATGAATGCAGCATTAAACAGAGACATCCTGGATTAAAACTTGCTCCAGAGCGCTCTTGACCTCAGGCTGGGGCGACGGTTCATTTTTCAGCAGGACAACAACCCGAAGCACACAGCCAAGATCTCAAAGGAGTGGCTTCAGGACCACTCTGTGAAAGACTTAAATCTGATTGAACATCTCTGGAGAGATCTGAAAATGGCTTTGCACAGATGTCTCCCATCCAACCTGATGGAGCTTCAAAGGTACTGCAAAGAAAAATGGGCAAAACCGCCTAAAGATAGGTGTGCTAAGCTTGTGGCATCATATTTAAAAAGACTTGAGGCTGTAGTTGCTGCCAAAGGTGGTTCTACAAAGTATTAAGCAAAGGTTGTGAATACTTATGTAAATATAATTTCTTTGTTTTTAATTTTAATACATTTTCAAAACTCTCAAGAAAACTTTTTTCACATGGTCATAATGGGGTATTTTCTGTAGAATTTTGAGATTATTTTAATACAATTAATTTAATGCAATTTGAAATAAGGCTGTAACGTAACAAAATGTGGAAAAAGTGAAGCGCTGTAAATACTTTCCGGATGCAATGTATGCAAAAGAAGAAGCAAGCATGATGGCAGGTTTGTTATTCATCCACACTGACAGGTTTATCCCTGAATTATTGGCAGGATGGGAAATAGAGGGTGGAGCAGCAGCTCAACAGAGGATGAAGGTTGTGTTGCTGTCACTATAATTTGTTGGCAGTCAATAAATATGTGTGAGTCAGCACCACAACTTAGCATCTACTTATTGTCCAGGTTCTCAGTACTGACAGGCTAGAATGAGTAGACTCTCACATTCAATCAAACATGTTTACTGCACTGTTATGCCAATGTTAAGTTGCAGAGATCCACTACAAAACAAAGGAAAAACTAAATAAAGAATAAGTATGTGAACCTTTTAGACCATAAGTTAGAAAAAGTTAGAACTTTTCGCTACCCTCAGGATGGCTAATATTTAATACATCAAGAGTGTTATTACTCAATTAGCTATTTAATATTATTTCCTAAAAACTTAATGATTAGGCGGCATGGTGGCTCAGTGGTTAGCACGTTCGCCTCTCAGCACTAGGGATTCCCGGTTCAAATCCCCATCTGGGTGAAGTTTCATGTTATAAAGTCATAAACTTTTCATTAACTATTTAATAACTATTTTAGCTGCTGCTGGGTGGAGCTTTTGCTGTTGTAGATTTAATGCTTAAGTCTGCCTTAATGATTGACATGTGTATTTTAGACGTCACAACAATGGTGCAGAGTGGTCCATCACTGCCTTTTTTAATTTATTAATTAAATTTGTTTATTTAATTCTGTTTATTATTCATTATTCATCACATGTGCGAGTAACTCTGCAGAATGTTGTGCATTTTCACTGAAAACATACTCCTGTACCAACAAAATAATACAGTACCTTAGACAAAATCACCCCGTAGTTTTATGGTTGATGTGATCAATAATTTAATTAATTAAAGAGCCTGAAGAGAAGCACAGTGCATTCACATCTCGTTACTTGGTTGAATTGCTCACAAAGTATTTATCACATCTTAGTGCACATTAATTAAGTGATATTACTCATCTGTTCCTATGATGTTATGTGCTGCCATCTACACAAAATTAATGGTGAGGTAAATAATTTTTAAATTACATCAAATCTATCATAATTACAGTGTCTATGTGTTCATCATCCATTACCCTTATTTAAATATCTCGTTAAGAATGCATAATTATCAAAGACAAAAAGGAACCAAGATTTTGTAATTATCCTAGTCTTATATTTGATGACCAAAGTAATCTTAAAATAAAGACAGACCAAATTCCTGCAAAGTAGTATTTAGTTAGTATTAGTACCTACTAATTATTCTACCCATTTTTATACCCTTGGTTGAATAAGTCATAGTGTCCCTATCATTTTGCAACATGCAACAAATATAAAATACCCATTAGAAGAAGGGTACTCTTTAAATTATTGTATTTGGTAATTCAGTTTTAAATTTAAAAATAAGAATACCCCATTATTAAAATGTTCTATGTTTGTGAATAAAATCTCCCCAACACAACTATGAATAACTTTTATAAAATTTTTATATCAAATAATAAGGTTTCCATAATCAACAATATTATAAAAAACATGAAAAATAATGCAACATGTATGTCTAGTCCTTGTACCTTGACAACACATCAACTGTACTAACACTTTAGTGAACACCTTTTTGGTAAATAATGAGGGTTTAGATTTGTTTGGGTTAGATTTGTTCGACTGTCTAATCATTTTGAATTTATAAAAAATTGACAAGTAGTTAGATTAGCCAGAGTGGAAAAAGATCTTGTGGTTAAGGAATGGAATTTCTCTAGTTTGCAGACTGCGGTGGTTTGAAAACGTCACTGTCTCCTGCATTAGTAAGTGGTAATGGAAACTGTGTGATAGAAAAAGCTGGAGCTGATGATGAAGGCAGGCTGAGATGATCTTGATCCATGCAGTACCCAGGGAAAGCATCATGCTTAATCTTCTTTGGTTCCAAGCATGTTCCCATAAATAGAAGGGCCTCGCCTCGACTGCTTCATGGCCATGGTATGCCACCTGTTCACGTGGAATCTTTATTAGCAGAGGTGATTTAACATCCTTTAGAAGGAGTGATTACAAATTACTGCAGGTACCTTAACTATAGATTACTGCTACAACTGGATATCAAATTATTAACACTGTTATGAAAGATAAGCAAAATGTGGTTATGTAATAACGTCTTTGATTTTAATATTATACTGAGGTCACCCAAAATATTTGTTATAACAAAATCGCAGTATGATTTTTATCAACATTTGGTCATTTATTACAGTCATCAACTTCAACTTTAATCTATACATCATTAGTCCTATTTACCTAGACTT
The DNA here is from genome assembly GCA_019802435.1 of Corydoras maculifer. NCBI lineage: Eukaryota > Metazoa > Chordata > Actinopteri > Siluriformes > Callichthyidae > Corydoras > Corydoras maculifer. Next base: position 1,258,037 of record JAFMOD010000535.1, on the reverse strand, counting down.
ACTTATTATATGAATGTTACAGCCATTTTTAATCGACAAATAGATGCAACTTGGGAAAGACAGCCAAACAGCAGCACTGCATCAGAGAGCAGTGATGTGATGACACCCTAAGTAAGACTCCACTTTACTTCCCTTCCCCCCAGTTGTTTGTCATCATCTCACTCAAAACAAATATGTGTTAGAAGTACATATTGATTTCCCCTACATACATACTCTCACACATTCATACACGGTCTTACAGAAATAATTATTGGCCTTCCTGGCCACATTATTTCATTTTTGTTTTATTAAATTTCTAAGTACATTTAAGTTCAATGCAAATCTAAAAAATAGCATATAAAGAAAATTATCTAAACATAACATGTGTCATGTACAAACATGATAGCAAGCTACTTGTTTCCAGTTTTAAAAATTTATTTAATAAATGTTTGCTACTCAGAATAAATTTATTTAACATCACATCTCAACAAAATATAATTTTTTTTATAATTTTAGTCAAAAGTTGGGCGGCATGGTGGCTTAGTGGTTAGCACGTTCGCCTCTCAGCACTAGGGATTCCCGGTTCGAATCCCCATCTGGGTGGAGTTTCCATGTTCTCCCTGTGTCCGCGTGGGTTTCTTCCAGGTTCTCTGGTTTCCTCCCACAGTCCGAAAACATGGAACAAGTCAATTGAATTCTCAAAATTGCCCCATATAGAGTGTGTCTGTGTGAGTCAGTGTGTGCCCAGCAATGGATTGGCGCCCTGTCCTGTGTCTATCTGCCCAGCGCCTGAGATGTTCTCCCCTGGATGGGCATGTGGAACCCCACCGCGACCCTAATAGAGGATAAAGCAGGAGATAATGAATGAATGAATAGTCAAAAATTTGAATAAGACAGTACAGACACCATCTGCAGGTAATAACCTAAGTAGATTAACTGGTAGCAAAATACTTCTTTAACCAGTCTAAAACTTTAGAGGGTATTTTTTAACCACATAATCAACACCTCAAATTCATTTCATAATTTTACAATGAAACATCTGCAAAGGTCCCAGGAATATGTTGTAAAACAAATTTCAAGAGGACATTTAAAGCTGTAAAAAAAAGAAAGGACTGAGACCATTCTCTCTGGAAAAGATTTTTTTTTTTTTTAATTTCAATCAATTTATATTTCAGTGTTGGGTTGACGAAACTTTTTTACAAATAATTATTAATATTTATTGGTTTTAAAAAGCTGTTAATAGTTTTTATTATTTATATGTTTTGATATATTCACTTTTCTACATATGCCTCTGTGGCTTGAGGAATAACACTACTGACTGGGTTGAGGGTTCAAGCTGTCACTGTTGGGCACCTAATCTTTTCTCTTTACCATAAATCAATTTATGTAAGACACAAAAGACAAATGGAAATCTGTTAAATGATGTAAATGTTATGCCAAATATAACAGGTGTGATCATAACAATTAGCCTATTAACTGCATCAGACCACAAGCATTTAGCAAATCAGGTTGTAAATCAAATCAAATCTTAAGGTCTAGCCCCTGTGTTTGTGAAAGCTAGGGGTAGAGGTCGTTCACAGATGGCTATGCTTTAATCCCACCAAATTAGCTCATTCTTTAACTCAATCAGCTTTCTGGAGATCAGTGGGTTGTTCAAAGAGTTCTGACAGATTAAAGATCTTAATAGAGATGTGAGATGTAAGAAAGGATTTAACCTTGCTCTTTGATTCCTTATGTATTGATTAGCTGTAGCTGTAGTCCATTTTAGGCTCTTCCTTCTCCCTTGACATTCTCCTTCCCTTCTTTAGTCTCAGAGGATTTACTGTAGTGTGTCCTCTCAAAAGGACACCAAGCGTTAACCCCTGTCATGTGATTGGCCCGAGCTCTTTAAAACAGCTTGCGAGGCATGCAACTACACGCGATGTGTCTCGTTTTTTATCTACTTAGTAAAACATGTTGAGTCAGAATTCACGTTGAGGTGTTGCTTACAATAATCAATGAACCGCGTGTAATGTTACACCCCTACAAATGTACCAACAGAAAGTCAGTCAGAAATGCAACATCCTAACAAACCTATCTGACATACAGCACAATATCAGAGTATGATGTTTTGAGTTGAGATCCACTCTAAATCATATTTTCATACTCACCAATAAGTTTTAATTATGAAAGGTAACAGAATCTGTTTTAATTTAATTTCTTTATTAATTAATTTTTCTCATTTAATTTTTTTTTTCATTAATTTCATTTGTACATAATTAGATCAAATGTATATGGATAGTACATCTGTAGAACTTAGGTACCTCCACACATGTTCACCAGAGCTATTAGCCGCACACTGTTACTATCTACAACTTTGAATTTAAATTGTGTGTGCTACTATAGAGTCCAGCTGTGTTTTATTTTACACCAATCAAGCATATAATCAGGTTTATGCTATATTTTTTTTCTTAAAATTCCAAATAATAAGACACCTGAAAGAACCATGGCCAAATGGTTTCTGACGCTTATTAGCAAGACTGATTTCACGGAAGATTTTCCCCACCATTTAGATGTGGTATAATCATAACTTAAACTTATAAAATTTAAAATTGTGTTATGGCATGAACAAATAAGACTACTAAAAAGCTTAGAAGTAGAATTTCTGATGTTCATCATGGTAAAAAAAGTGTTTGGACTCCAGCAATTCACAATCAGACGATTATACACTCCCAGACCAACAAGAAAAGCAGAACACCAACCAAAAAGAAGACCTTTAAGAAACTAAAGTTTTTTTCTGACATTTGTTTACATTATTTTAATGTTAATACGCCCACTATTAGGAGACACCTAAACAAGTATGTGCATAGGAGTATTGCAAGCTACTTTTTGTTACTTTTATTAAATGGACATGTCAGAAGTTTGTCTGGAGTTTTTTTTTTTTTTTTAAGAAAAACACTGCATTCCAGCATAAAAAACTCTGAAACTATATTTGAAACATGGTGGTGGTGTTATCATGTTGTGGTTTTTGTTTTTTTATGCATTATCTATGAGGAAATAAATTGACCATTGCGTACATTTGTACATCTTTGACAAGAAAGTCATAGAATCCAAACTCTTTTGTAACCTTTTAGCCTAAGGAGAATCAATAACTCTTCTTCTTAGGACCTCAGAAATCTTGTTCATGTCATGAATTATTTCCAATTCTCCAGATAGAAGATCTAACTTTAAGAAATCCCTGTTCTTGAAATATAATGGGGCACCCACTTACACCTTATTGTCAGCAAATGACTCTTAATTTACGATTACATTATCTGCTAATCTCAAGAGTTCACATAAACCTGCTACTTACAGATATCTAGTATTAGATCATTGATCATTGATGATCAAGTAATTGGTGCATAATTTCTAATTTTACGACATGTTTAAAAGGCAGATGGAGGTCAAATTTGTCGATAAATTTTAGAATATTTCTAAAAGTTTTACACATTTCTAAATGTACAAGCCCAATATCAGCATTGAAAAGCATTGAACATACAGAAGAGTTTCATGTTCCAACTTTCCACAACTCCCTGCCTCCTTTAAAATAGATTTCAAATAGATTTTTGTAAGGAAGACAGTCACTATCCAAATAGTTATTACACAGGTGCATAGCCACCTGTGTAACTCCTCAACACTGTGAAAATAACAGGTTAAAATAATCCAGCATGCCCAAATAAAATACTACCAATGCAAAACATAAGAAAACTTTACTGAAATGTTGGGTCTATTCCTAATTTCAAAGCATGATAATCAGCTTTTAGTTGGATATACATTTTTGTAAAAATCTTATTCATCACAAAACTTGAAGATCTAATAACCATTATCATCCCCTCAAGCCACATTTTCAAGACGGTGGTTAAAGTCATATTTGTGACCAGTGTTGCTGCTGTTTTTATGGGAGAATTGCATTAATAATTGATCTGAATTGCAGTGAAATTCAATGACATTAATCCTGGAGATCGGTTCAGGGAGAGTAGTGTACGTGACTTGCAATATTTCCTACAGGATGGTTGAACTATACTAAGTGACATGAACAAAATCTTAAATTACTGGCATACTTGTACACTAAAGACTAAATGACAGTAAAACATTATATATATATATTTTTGAAAACATTGCTTATTTTATTAGGTTTACGTAAAAATGTATTATTTATATTTTCTAATAATACTAATAATAATTAAAATGCCCCAAATAATATGCAATGAAATGTATTTTTCATTTAATGCTGTTCCGGTGCAACAGTACATGCTAAAGTATAAGGTCTAATTCAGTACATAATAAAGTAGTTTAGAAAAACAAGAAAATTCCATTCAGATCATGATTCAAACCTGGATCCCCAGCGGAGGGCAAATATGTTAACCATTAAGTTACCATGCTGCCTCAAACAAATTGAATTAATGTTAAAACAACAATATATAAATCAATCGTGAAAAAAGTGGTGGACATTGCACAGTATGTAGTCAAAAGGGCTTTTTTTAAGACTGTCAGCATTTCAAATGCATTCCAAAGCAGCAATTGTATTAATTTTAGAAACAAAAATAAAGTATACACCTTGTAAGTAGTGCTTATATTTTGGATTATACAATTTAGTGAATTCACTTCTGTGGCATCTGATCATGTAATATTTTGTATGTTAATGTAAGTTTTTTTAATCAAAGCAAAATTTCATGTGATGATTAATTAGAGCAATCTGTTAAAAAAAGTATTTAAATTATATTGCATTCATAACTTATCATCTTTTTTTAAACATGCAAATTACAAAATAAAATGAATCTTCTTTATGAAAAAATCTTTCAGTCTTTCTTTAAAGGCTGTTGGTCCTCATACAGCTTGTTGAATATTACTCTATTCTAATTACAATACTCAACTGACTTTTATTGTTTTTTTATTCCTGTAAGTGCAGCGGGGCTTCCCTTCTTTTTAAAAGAATCTCTTAATAGCACTTTCTCAACACAACTCTCTCTCTCTTGGCTGGCCTCCTGGCTGCCACTTTGAGGTCTATGTGGTTCAGGAGATGAAGTGAAAGGAAAAAGCTCTTTGCGGCTTTGCTGATATCTTATTAACCAAAGTGAGATGATGTCAATAGCGCAAGTGCCTCTTCTTTTTTCATATCTCCCCCAACTCGTTGTATGGCATACTAGAAGTAAACACCTAGACTCTCTCTTTCCCAGGCTATCTGTGCTGACTATAATAAAGTGAAAAGGTGAAAGGTGCATTGATATGGCAAAAGGGTTTAAATTTGGCCTGACATTGAAATTGACAAGCTTAAGGAGAGTCAGTGTGTGGTTGATCAGGTGCATAATACATCAAATCATTTACATAGTGCTGGGTAAGGAGGCTTTTTATGGCTGATTAAGCCACAGCTTTTCACCAGTGATTACATTTTTATGTATAATTGCACCATTTTCAGAGGCTTTTATTTCTAAGCAGCCTCTGATGAAACATGACACTTAGCGAAACTAGTAGGGATGCGTTTCTCACAGTGTCTGGCGATTCGATTCCGATTTTTGAGGTCACGATTTGATTCAGAATAGATTTTCGATTCAGAAACGATTTTTCAGTTCAAAGTTTTAAATTTTGTTTGAATTATGTGATTGACAAGATGAAACAATAATGTAAACAAATAGAACAATTATTTAAAACAATAGTTTTAGGGGACGGCACGGTGGCTTAGTGGTTAGCACGTTCGCCTCTCAGCGCTAGGGATTCCCGGTTCGAATCTCCATCTGGGTGGAGTTTCCATGTTCTCCCCGTGTCTGCGTGGGTTTCCTCCAGGATCTCCGGTTTCCTCCCACAGTCCAAAAACATGGATCAAATTAATTGAACTTCTCAAAAATTGCCCCATATAGAGTGTGTCTGTGTGAGTGAGTGTGTGCCCAGCGATGGATTGGCGCCCTGTCCTGTGTCTATCTGCCCAGCGCCCGAGACGTTCTCCCCTGGATGGGCATGGGGAACCCCACTGCGACCCTAGTAGAGGATAGGTGGGAGATAATGAGAATAAATGAATAGTTTTAGGTTCCTTCCTGTATCAAATAATTTTCCATTATTTTATATTTATACAAAAATAGGATTGTGCTAAATTAAAATGAGCAGTATAAGGTTCACTTAGCTGCCTAGCTCTTTCTTACATAAAAAACATCTAATAAATGAACAAATAATTCATAATTTATTAATACAAAAGTTTACTATAGTGCATTAACCTTTAATCGAAACTAAAATACAGACTATACAGTCATAGTGCATTTATATTTTGCAAACCTTTAAAACTTTACATTAAAAATTAAAGTCAGTTCAGTATTTTAAACTATAATGAACATTCACTACATTTTCAAAACTTAACCTTAAATATTAAATATATTTTCAACTTCTGTTTGTTCAGGGTGATGTCGCGCCAAATGGGCTTGTGCATTTATTGTATTTCCGAAGTACCTTGATTTCATTTTACACTCGTTGTAAGCAGTTGTGCTCATGTCGAGCTCTCTCTTCCTGGCTTTTCCAAATGCCAGGTTTTAGCGCCGACGGGGGATGAGGGACGGGTGGACGAATCGCACTCTGAAACCCCCCCTGCTCCATGCTTCCCGCTAGCATGAACTAGCATGCTAGCGAACAACAACGGGAGCGTGCTGTACGGTGGCCGAGCGGAAACGTACTTCAATATGCTGTACGCTCGGTAGGGGGCGCCAAAATAAAACTTAAAAGCATTTTTTAAAGATCGATTCTTGGGCATTGTGAATCAATTCAGAATCGCCAGGACTAAGAATCGCAATTCTTTGAAGAATTGATTTCTTCCTGCACCCCTACAAACTAGGTCATTTAGGTTGATTAGAAGAACGGAAACTAAGACTTCAGAAAATAAGAGATGAATCCTTGTACAATTTATAATTATTTACCAATATGTTTATGTATTATATCTATTAATGTATTATTGTTAAGGGCATGGTAGCTCAGTGATTAGGGTGTGGGGCTAATCTGAAGCTTTAAAATTACCAGTATGAGGTTTCAAGCAAAGCCCCTAACCTTTATTATTAAGGGTTCTTTATCATGGTCATGGCCTGTTTTCTAACCCCAACCTTCAATAACCTATACAGAACAGATAAAATGCTTGATGTTTATTGGATGAGGTTTGAAAATGGTTACATGAACAGACAGCAGATAGGAACCTACAAACTACACATCCAAACTTTAAACATGACTTTGTGGAAGCAATTAGACCGTACTCTTATATTAATATTCACTTATATGCTTACCAGCTCTATTTAATCTCTGACAATGGAAATGTAACCTACTCAGTTGTTGATGACCAAAATTAAAACCAGCTGCATGACCATGACTTTTTGCTGTTTGCATCATTCCCTGCAAAGAAAATGTGAGTAGGCAAATGTTATATGTGTGAAAGTCCAAGCATGGAAAACACTTGCTTCCGAATCTACAGGCATTACTCAGAGTTAATGTTTTTATACATCAATAAAAGACTATTGAGATTGTGAAAAGGAAAAACTTTTTTTGAATATTCCTTACAGACAGGAACAGTGGCTACACTGACCACACAACCTAAGCTAAGATGGACAGGTACAGAAGTCACACATTATAACTGGAAGGTATATGCAGAGGTCACACATTTAGTGAGATTAATAATTTTAAAGACCAGAGCCTCTTTTGATGTGACTGAAAGGTACAGTTGCTAGATTTGTTTTAACTATGACTGACAGGTATAAATCCACACACATATGACCTCCAGATGTTATCCAGGTAAGAAGTTGTAAGAATGGTACACATATAGCAAATAATAGGACATTCAAGCCCTTCAAAATTGTGTGCCTTGAAATTGTAATTGAATTGAAATTGACCTTTTTTAGCTGACCTTTTCATTTAAACATATATTTTACTTAAGAAATTACAAATCTTTCTGGTTTAGTGCTGTAAGACATCTCACTGTAAATCTGGAACCACCTGCTTAAGGGGAAAATAATATTGACATCTAGCCCCGCCTTTGTATATTTCACACACATGTGTTCGTGAGTACCCCCCTTTGAACAGGCTGTATAAAAAAGGCTACTAATACATTCTCTACTATACTAAAAAGCTGGAGTATGTTGAGCAAAGCGTGACACAAACATTTAAAGGCATAGTCACATATAATTTGGAATTTGGAAAGAACTTTTTTGTTGCTCTGCCTTACACTTGTATAAAAAGTGTCTAATGGTCATTAACATCAAAGGTTCCTGAATTGCATTGTTTATTGCAAAAGAAATTTTATTTTATTCCCACTCTCAATTTTTTAGATTTTATTTTTTTGTTAGCTAAGAATCAAAAATGTCATTTAACACCACCATTATCATAGTAAATAATTAAGCTGACTCAGTTTTAAAAAGCTGACAAAGCAAATTCTGCTAGATTTGATTCCAACATAGCTTTGACACATATTGCTTCATACGGCGGCTTAGTGGTTCGCCTCTCAGCGCTAGAGATTCTCGGCTCGAATCCCAATCTGGGTGGAGTTTCCATGTTCTCCCTGTGTCTGCGTGGGTTTCTTCTGGGTTCTCCGGTTTCCTCCCACAGTCCAAAAACATGGATCAAGTCTATTGAATTCTATATATAGAGTGTCTGTATGAGCGAGTGTGTGCCCAGCAATAGATTGGCACCCTGTCCTGGGTCTGCCCAGCGCCCAAAACGTTCTCCCCTGGATGGGCATGGGAAACCCCATAGCGACCCTAATAGTGAATAAAGCGGGAGATGATGGATGGATGGATTATTTAATATTAAAGCTATCCAAAGTGTTTGCACATTTACAACACAGTATTACCATCTCTTTATCTCTGTTTGCCATCCTCTTACCATAAAATAGCCCCAGAACTCTGTGTAGTGGTAGTGAAAATGTGCAGAGAATCAGATGGTCAGTAGTTTCATAGTTATATACATACAACTAGCAATAAAATGCCTTTGACTGTCTCATCATATTTGGAGCAATATACAAAAAAGACAGAAGTTAACATAAACACAGTAGGATAGCACAAATAAAATAAAAATAATTGTTTATTAATCAAATAAGCAGTAAAAGTAGATAGAAGATTGTTGTATTTAAAAAAAAACAAAGTATTGTGTTTAATGCATTGTGATATTGATATCTCAATTTTTTTCTATCCCATGGATACCATAAAACCTGTTAAAACAGTTTGCCGAGAGACAGGAACGTGACAACTTGTTAAACAAATTACATTCTAAACTGTTATAATTATCAACTTTAATAATTATTATTTATGTTATTTATTAGATTTAGGGTGGCAAGGTGGCTTAGTGGTTAGCACGTTCGCCTCTCAGCGCTAGGGATTCCCGGTTCGAATTCCAATCTGGGTGGAGTTTCTATGTTGTGTGGGTTTTCTCCGGATTCTCCGGTTTCCTCCCACAGTCCAAAAACATGGATAAAGGTTCCCTGTATGGGCATGGGGAACCACTCCGCAACCCTAGTAGAGGATAAAGCAGAAGATGGATGGATGGATTTATTAAATTTAAATATGTAGCACCACATGATATGACAGTTCCATGTTCAGTTTCTGAGCGAATGGCTAGGGTTCTTTTCTTGTGAAGCATGGTTTTCTTTCACAGTTCAAAGACAGACGAGTCAGACAAGTCAGTTAAAGCACAGTATTAACTGTGTAAATTTGTTCATTTTTGTCTATTCTGGACTGGCAAATTTTAGAATGTTTTCCTGCTTAACTGCTAAGTTACACTACAATATAAACATGAATAATTAATAAATAAATAATTAATAATTATTTAATGAGACTTTACTTCACCTGTAATATTATGAAAACATTTTAAAAACTGACAAACTGAGGAAAAGTTCTTGTAAGATAGGCCTGCACAGTGCCCTGACCTCAAACTCACATCAAACATCTATTAGATTAATTGGATTTAAATGTCAGACAGAATGTCCAGTCCAATACTAGGACCTGAGCTTTAAATTACTAGAGATCAGACATTCAAACACATAAGACATTAGACATACCAGACATCTCCCCACACAAAAACCCTCCAACACACACACACACACACACACACACACACACCAAAAAATTTAAGACAGTCTTGGTGTATGGTGAAAAATGCCTAGTGTACATCATTGTACATTTACATTTTATGTAAACCCCATGTTTAAACAAATAAAATGTATTAAAACTGATCAAAACTTTAATGGCTAAGTTATTTGAATAATATATTTCTTAAAAATATTTACTTTATTCATAATTTGCTTAATTTACACATCCTCTGTTTCTTAAAGAACTCTTACATGCCAAATTTTCACATTATATTAAAATAATCAATAAGCTATACTAAAGTTATATTTATTACAATGTGGCTGAGATATGCCATATATGAGCTGCACAGTGGTGTAGTGGTTAAGACATCTGCTAGGGAACCAGGTTCAAATTCTGATCTTGTTGGAGTTTACATGTTCTCCCCATGTCTGTGTGTTGTTCTCCATGCACTCCGGTTTCTATTTATGGTCCAAATACATGGATTTGAGGTGAATTCGATTTTCTAAATTGTCCCTATATAGTGTATGATTGTGTATGTGAGTGAGTGAGGGTGCACAGTGATGGATTGGCACCCTGTCCTGAGTGATTCTGCCCAGTGCCTGAAACATTCTCCCTATGATGAGCATGTACGGTGGCTGAGAAGTGCAAAACAAATTAACAAACGCAGATACAACATTTGCAAACACTAAAACAACATTTACAAATGTGGATACAACATTTACAAATGCCGAGAAAACATTTACAAATGTCGAGAAACATTTACAAATGCTGTATCGACATTTGTAAATGTTGTCTCGGTGTTTGTAAATGTTGTATCCGTATTTGATTATTTGTTTTGCACTTCTCTGCCACCGTAGGCATGGGGACCCCCACCCCACGACCGTAGTAGAGGATTAAGTTGAAGATAATGTGATTAGATGTTTTATCACATTCATGAATTGTTATTTGCAGATTATTTTGTGAAGCTTAACCCTATCTAAGTCAAATGTGGCAACATCAAAAAGTAGCTTAAAAACATTTGGTGAGAACAAAGACAAAGAAGTCATCATGAAACTATTCAAAGTCACAGCACTAGTAAAGTCAAAACTCTGCTCATCTGAAAAACAGCAGCAAGGATGTGGACACAGAGAAGCCCAAGTCACCTAGAAGTCTTTTTTTACACCATATCTAGTTTTTATTTTACTTTCAAGTGTATTTTACTGATGGTGTAGTAAATGTACAGATTAAAATAGTTTCAGATGACAGAATAATTGTATATATATATATATAGAGAGAGAGAGAGAGAGAGAGAAAGAGGGAGAGAGAGAGAGAGAGAGAGAGAGAGAGAAAAAAAATATTGCAAGCATTAAACCTTTCCCCCCAAAAACAAAAATTAACTCTTACAATTGTCTGGCTTGCACATAATACAATGAAGGTAATAATGTGTACATCATATATTTGTATTGTTTACTAGGGAGAGAAAAGTGGAAGCTTAACATTGACCCAAATTGCTTTTAATTCATTTTCATGCCATGCCATTTCTAGTGACTATTGGCTGATCAGCTTGCCAAAAATAAAGGCACAGAACCCCAAGAACACTAATTTAACTTATACATTCATATATTACTCCTGAAAAATTATATCAGGCTAGAATCTCTGACAGTGCAAGTAAATTACAAAAAACATGTGGTAAGGGGGGTTGGTTCAAACACTGAGCCCACCAAAAAAAAAATTTTGCAAACTTTTTTTCTTGTAAACTATTTTTCATTTATATTCATATATATTTTTTATTAGCCAAATTCAAATTAAAGTCAGTAATGGCTTGGTGACGGAATGGATAGGACTCAACAATGATTGATATTTGGGTAGGGCGGACAAAGTTTCTCTATGGACTTTTTATGTCGTGTGTGAGTTTTATCCCAAACTCAAAAACATGAGTGTAAGTTTGTGATCTGAAATTTCACCAGCTATATATGTGAGTGTGGTTGTTTGTACTGTACATCTGCCCTTGCAATAAACTATTTTTACCACCTTTAAACTTATTCAGTTTTCAGGTTAAGCATAATAAAACTGAATTGTGATTTCAGTCAACGTTTTATCTTTCAGTATGGTAATGGTAATTTATGGCAATGATGGAAAAGTTTATTAATCTGTAAAGAAAGTATTAACTTTAATATTTTTACTTAGAAGTCCATACACAGGAATAACTGTACACAAATAAGTACATATGACTAATGTATATACACTCACAACCCACATAAGGAGATAGACATAATTAACAACATCATTAACTATTATGTCCTGTATAATTCGAAGCCGTGTGAATTTTTCATGAGTTTCTTAAGATCAGGTTAACACAAGATGAAATTATTATGTAATGCTGAACTACCTTACATGTATGTGCCAGTTTCACAATTTTCAGCATTAAAATGGAGTAGCACAATGTAATTCAATAAAGGCACTGCCTTTGCTCGAAGTAGCTGGACATGTTTACAGGGTAATTCCTCAAGGAATTTGTCCCAAAAAGCCCAAACTCAATGGCACAGTCCCTAACCGTGGCAAAAAGCTTTGAGCCCGAGTGGGCAAGGCAGCTGGTGTTAATTGTATGCACTTTTGTTGTCATGTCCTGCTAATAACACACAACTTGGCCGATCACAAGCATCATTTGGCTGCAGGGCGTTTCAGGTCTCATCTGGTCCCAGCTAGTTTACCGTGAGAGTGGCCATGTGCAAAACAACGAAAACCCTGCAAAACAATTAAAAAAAGCCTTTTAGTGGAGATTTTGGTGAATTATGATAATAACTTACATTTACAGACTTTAAGAACATAAATTTGATTTGAAATGTTTTTTCTTTAGCATAGTCCACCTAAAACCTATTTAGTTGCAGTGTATTGACAGTATATAGAACATTTTGCAGATGTTTGGTAATAAGTTAACACATTCACTGTGGAGAACATATTTAAATATAGTTTCTGTAAATGGGTCACATGGGGGCGCTATAAATGGGGCGTTAAACATGAAGAAGTTTTTATGTGTAATTAATAGGCAGGTACGGTTCTTTCTGTGTAGAGTTTGCATGTTTTGCCTATTGATTTCCTCTGGAAGTCTTATTTTATCTTTAGTCTAAAACATATAGTAGGTACATTATGAAAGTAGGTAAATTATTGGAAAGTAGTTAAATTGCCCCGTGTGTAAAAATCTGAGGACACTTTTAGCGATCATTAGTGAGCCCTCAGTCATGCATCACAGCTTGTTTTTGGGCATGTCAGTGTGTCTTTGCTATCATAACAATGGGAACATTATGCCTTGTGTGGTGCAAAAAGTGCAAAAAGCATGTTCTAATTCTCTTAATTATTCATAGGTTCAATAAAACAATTAGTGTGTCACTTGCTATTCCTTTTAACATCAGGTGCCGTCTGAATTTGAAAGATTGCCACCATGACATATTCCATTTTACTGTGAATTGAGAATGCACAGTATAGCCAGTGTAGACACACTGTATATGTATTCAGTAGTGTTCAAGAGTTACATATTTAATAATGTTAAGTGTCTTTTTGGGGTTCGGTAACAATGAGCATGCGCCTTTTTTTGAAAATTCGCTGGCAAGATAGCGATAGAGGCCTGACTGTTGACGTCTGCATAGGTTGTTTCCAGCCAGTGGGGCACCTGTGTGCAATACGGCAGAAATTTATCGGAACACAACTCATTTTGAGACCACCACGTGCATCAGTGTAGATATATTCGCAAGCACTGTTGCTATTTAAACAACACAGATGGGAGGCTTGAAAATAAAATGTTGGTGGGGTGTAAGATAACAATTAGCATCACGATGTGCTTTGAGGTGGGTGTAATTCTGATAGACTGGTCAATTAATTAATTGGTAAATTACAAATGTTTTGTAGCCTGAACAATTTAAAATTGTTTGAATGAATTTAACTTGGGCGGCACGGTGGCTTAGTGGTTAGCACGTTCGCCTCTCAGCACTAGGGATTCCCGGTTCCTCCCACAGCCCAAAAACATGGATCAAGGTCAATTGAATCCTCCAAATTGCCCCATATAGAGTGTGTTTGTGTGCATGTCTGTGTGAGTGAGTGTGTGCCCAGAGATATATTGGCACCCTGTACAGGGTGTATCTGCCCAGCGCCTAAAACGTTCTCTCCTGAATGGGCATAGGGAAACCTCCCGCGACCCTAATAGAGGATAAAGTGAAAGATGATGGATGGATGGATGAACTTATTAATGTTCAACATATTCATTCATTTATTCATTCTCTCCCACTTTATCCTCTATTAGGGTCGCGGTGGGGTTCCCCATGCCCATCCAGGGGAGAACGTTTCGGGCACCTGGCAGATAGACCCAGGACAGGGCACCAGTATTTTTTTTTCATTGATGAAAAAATATCATTCATTATGCCATATCATTTTATTCTAATTTTTTCACCGATTATTATTAGGTTACCTTGTTTGTATGGTGGATGCCATGTGTGCCAAGACCCATGTGCAGTAGTGGAGTTAAGAATAGGTGGTGCTGGTGGTTGGACAGCATGATTATCACCCTGTTCACTGTGTTTATAACAGAATGCTCTTTGTGCAGTGAGAGTAAGTGTGGTAAGAGAGGAGCTGTAAGCTGGATTGTCTGTAAATCACTGCTAGTCATCAGGGCCACATTTATTGACTAATCACTGTAATCAAACTCTAGTCACACACATACACACACAAACTGAGGCACACTTCCTGCCTCCCACGCACATTCAAAATGCACTGCTTACAAAACACCAAAGGAAATACTCATGCTGGACCCTGCTGTATAATTTCACACCATTTAAACACCACAATAATATATATTTTTATATTTAATACTTCTGTACATTAGTTTTAAACTCACAGTTTACATACACATTAACTAACCTATAAAACAAAACATGCATCTTACAATCCAAAATGCACCCAGATAAATACCCTGGTGGTTGGCACTGCTGAGACTCAAACATATGTCTTAAACATAACGATGAACAAAGCTGAAACCCATATTTCTGATTTTAAAGATTTATTCAGAATTTTTTCACAGACTGCTTAACATGTAGGTAAGCTTAATGTTTTCATCAGTTTGCATAACAGGTCCATGGTTCTTTGGGGACAGCTAAATAAGGGCTATGCTATGTTGGTTCATTCAGTCTGTTAGAGGCTTGCTCTTCCCCGGAAGATCGGCTACGCGGGAGGGAATGCGTACGCCGTCATGCGCCTGATGAGCGTTTCCTGGGAACGGCTACGCGGAGAAGAATGCGTACACCGGTCCGTCGGGTAAAACACTCCCACGAATACAACCTGCACGGGGATAAATGCTCAGCGCCGCACCGTGGTTGAGCGCGGAAGGAGAGTTCAAAGACACAGGGCATAAAAACAAAACGGGGTTTTTATTATTAAAAATGGTGTGGAGACACCAACAGAAAGGGCGGTACGAAACGAAACGGACTAACACCTGGGTAATATCACAAACAAAGACGTGCACCGGGAAAATGGAAGACGGAAACTAAATACAAAAAACACCCAGTCACGTGCACAAAATAAACCAATCACCCAACGGAGACAATGAGTACATTATTGGTGGTTTCCCCTTGCTTGGTAGATGAGCTTTTTGCTTATAATTGCTTTTAAAATAGGATTAAGGGAATTTAAAATGTTTAGATTGTTGGAAGACAAAAAAAAGTATGCGAACACATTGTCACAATAAAGGTAAAAATGAAAAATATAAAAATGTAAAACACATGTATACTATATATATATATATATATATATATATATATATATATATGTATATATATATATATATATATATATATATATATATATATATATATATATATATTTGAATTAATTACCTGTTCAGTGTTTTACATTACCTTACACCCACTGATCAGTCATTCATCAGCCCTGTGACTGTACTTTAGATAGTGGCTTAAAAAAATGAATATATTTAAACTGAAAGCAGTAATGTTTTAAGTTTATTTACCCGCTGTTATCTACCTTTCAAAACATGCCTGCACCTGAATCATAAATTTCCCATCAATAACTACACATGCATGTTAAAATAATATTTGTACCATATGTGTCTAATTTCTGGTGGAAAAAATCTGAGTACATGTATTATATATATTTTTTTATATATTTACTTAGTGCAGTAAAGGTTTTTTGTGAGTTCGTAAAATTACTGCCCTAATATTATGAGTAAATATATTACAGACTAATCATGTAGTAAATTAAACTGTATATAATGCATACATTCCTGTTGCTTTACCTTATTTAGTCTATTTAATCTAATGTAGCAACTGCACAACATTCTATTCAGGTATAACTTAAGTTACATAAAGTTGTCACTTTATTATGATCAAGATCAAATCATAATTATTTGAGTAAATACCGGCTATATTTTGTCAGTAAAACTGCTTTGATTGTCACTGAAGTTCGAACTCTATTATTTATTTTAGTTTTAGTATCATTTTTTTCTGAATTTCTCTGTAAACCTGATATACTGTATCTCTTTATCGGACCAGTGATCAATATACATGGTGTTTATTAAATGGTATTGGTCTGTTTAGGTGTGTGTGCAGATTCTGGTGGAAAGATAACACGTTAGTCTCACAGTTTTGCTTTATGAATAAACCTTACATATATACACATATCAATAACATTAGCATGTGGCAGTTTAATTATTAAATAAATACTCTTTGGCATGCATTTTCATAATAACTTTCATAAATATTTATAATATCAGCTGTTTGGGAAGAAACCAAAGTGAGGTTCATAAAGACATTCTGTGACTAGTTTGATGGTGGATAACTGCAATGGTCTGCAAGAGAAGAGTTCTCACCTAATAAGTTTTTGTGTCTTATGAGTGCTTGTGTAGCAGTTGGAGAGCAAAGCAGAAGGGCTGTAGAAAGAAAAAAATCAGCAGACCATCTGTATGTATTTCTATTTACATGTGCTGAGGTGAACTTTCTAATTGAGCCAAGTAGCAGCTGTATCGACAGTCTATTCATTACATACTTGTCTTCAGCCTCATTCCTGTAAATATACTAGTTAATTATTGTTTTAATCTTATTATTTCAGCTTCATTAAACATGTTATCCTATTTGTGGTCAATTTGCATTGAAACCTTCTAATGTAGCTGAAAGCACTCAGATTTCCCATCGGTTATAGGGATGTAGTAGACTCTGGAACTGCATTATGTCAATATTCACTGATACCATTTAAGTTGGCATCTATATGATTTTTAAAAAACCTTACCTGAGATTTCAGGATTTATGCAGGGAAATGTGAGAACAATAACAGTGTTAATGGTGGTACAGTTGTATATCTTATGTCATTCGTACAGTGTAAATGGACATAATGTCACTTACTGAGCAAAATTTGTGCTCTAAATAAATCAAATCTAAAAAAAACTTCAGAATCAAACAGATCTCTTATTGCCTTTCCATAAATACTCACCATATTGATTAAGACTTCCTTGGCTTTCCAAGCAGTTTCCTCTTTCTCTGTGCTTGGTGACGGAGCTAATGACGGTGTTTTCCAAAAATAATTCAACCTTCAACTTCCCGCAGTGAGACCTCAATTGTGTGTGTGTTTTTTTTTTTAATAAGATTTGACTTTAGATCATTTTACTGATTCATTAATTTTGCATCAATCACCTTTTATATAGTATGTTGTTAGGGTTTTTACCATAAAGAGGCCAGACACATTAGGATGAGAGTCCAAATGTTGGTTTTGTCCCAAACTAATAGCAGAATGACTTCATTGTAAAGTCACAAACACTCTCTCTCTCTCTCTCTCTCTCTCTCTCTCTCTCTCTCTCTCTCTCTCTCTCTCTCTCTCTCTCTCTCTCTCTCTCTCTCTCTCTCTCTCTCTATATGCCACTTTATTAGGTACACCTGTCCAACTGCTCGTTAACACTTAATTTCTAATCAGCCAATCACATGGCGGCAACTCAGTGCATTTAGGCATGTAGACATGTTCAAGACAATCTCCTGCAGTTTAAACCGAGCATCAGTATGTGGAAGAAAGGTGATTTGAGTGCCTTTGAACGTGGCATGGTTGTTGGTGCCAGAAGGGCTGGTCTGAGTATTTCAGAAACTGCTGATCTCTGAACACAC
Organism: Corydoras maculifer; assembly: GCA_019802435.1. Classification (NCBI taxonomy): domain Eukaryota; kingdom Metazoa; phylum Chordata; class Actinopteri; order Siluriformes; family Callichthyidae; genus Corydoras; species Corydoras maculifer. The sequence continues at coordinate 1,239,871 of JAFMOD010000535.1, read as the reverse complement.
AGTACGTCGAACTTTGTGGCAGATGCGCTACAGCAGCAGAAGACCACACCGGGTGCCACTCCTTTCAGCTAAGAACAGGAAACTGAGGCTACAATTTGCACAAGCTCATCGAAATTGGACAATAGAAGATTGGAAAAACGTTGCCTGGTCTGATGAGACTCGATTTCTGCTGCGACATTCGGATGGTAGGGTCAGAATTTGGCGTCAACAACATGAAAGCATGGATCCATCCTGTCTTGTATCAACGGTTCAGGCTGGTGGTGGTGGTGTCATGGTGTGGGGAATATTTTCTTGGCACTCTTTGAGCCCCTTGGTACCAATTGAGCATCGTTGCAACGCCACAGCCTACCGGAGTATTGTTGCTGACCATGTCCATCCCTTTATGACCACAATGTACCCAACATCTGATGGCTACTTTCAGCAGGATAATGCGCCATGTCATAAAGCTGGAATCATCTCAGACTGGTTTCTTAAACATGACAATGAGTTCACTGTACTCAAATGGCCTCCACAGTCACCAGATCTCAATCCAATAGAGCATCTTTGGGATGTGATGGAACGGGGGATTCGCATCATGGATGTGCAGCCGACAAATCTGCGGCAACTGTGTGATGCCATCATGTCAATATGGACCAAACTCTCTGAGGAATGCTTCCAGCACCTTGTTGAATCTATGCCACGAAAAATTGAGGCAGTTCGGAAGGCAAAAGGGGGTCCAACCCGTTACTAGAGTGGTGTACCTAATGAAGTAGCCCGTGAGTGTATATATATAAGATAAAACCTGCACACGGTGAGAACTTTATTAAATTATTAAACTTTATGTAATATCACTATACTAATGCTGGGTTTTCTTTCAAAGCAGCTTCAAGGTTAAATGTGTTTTGAAATGCTTTACTGCTCACTACAATTTTTCAGAATGCATTTCGAAATTACTGGAGCATTTTATCAGTTTCAGCTAGTCTGTCTATTATTCATTGACCTCTTTCATCAATAGACCTTTTCATTTTCAATATTGTTTTTGTACACACTGCTCAGTAAATGTTTTCGCTTAATTACCTTATTCCAAGTAACTGTAAAGCCTATTGTATATGAGGGATCACATTTTTTCCTTGTTCTGATGGTTCATGTATACATTTTCTAAAGTTAATCTAGTTCACTTTAATTGCAATGCTGTCACATCACTGGCTTTTGAATAATATTATGAATAAAATGGTGAAAATAGTATCGTGTTTAGTGACTTCAAGTCATCTAAATAATACAAAATATCTTGAAAATCGGCTCACCAACTGGCAACAATTAAAGCACCAATTAAAAGCTCACATGACTGCTGTGTTTCACAACTAAGCTGTAGAAGTCACCAGGGTAATTATGGCATTTTAGACTTTACCAAGAATTATTAAGAATACAGTTGTTGGCCAGAAGTTTGCTGATAACCTTTAAGTTCAACAAGGTTCAAATTTCACATCTAACACAGATTTCTTCACATTATTTCAGAATTACATTATTTCAACTACATACATTTTTAGAAAAGCATGTTTAAGTTAACACTATGAACAAAACTAGATCAAGTCAATAAGAATAAACATTGTTTGATATTTTTGGATTGATTAGAATCAACATTTGTATCATTTCTTGTGCATAAAAATTTGTTGAGTAAATTCATCTTTGGCATCTGTGAAACTGGTTTATAGGTCATTACGTTTCCAGACACATGATACTACAAATTCAGGTAGTCTACAAAACATTATTATATGAATGTAATAGTAATATCAGTACTTTACCATGGAAATATATTTTAATGCCTCTTGGAGCTTATGTTGTCATTTGCTCTACTGTTGGTTCACTTTAATCACCATGCTCTTAGTTTAGATTATTTTTATACTCTACTTGCAGCTTCCACCTTCCCGCTGTACTATCGTTAAATCCACCACACAGATCAGATTAATCTCAAATCCTCATGTTCAGCCAGATTGACTTCATGCTGATAAATATTCCTTTGTTTTGTAGGACCTTCTTTAGTTTGTAAAGTAACTCAGCAGACAGCAAGGGTAAAAAAAACCACCCCGATCTTTCAATTAATCTGCTTAACTGAGGGGCCAGATGTTCCAAGGACTCAGAGCTCAGTGCAGGTCACACAAGCTCACACACATACTTAGGCAGGCAGGACAGCTGTACCCAAACTAAATCTCAAGGTTCAGCCTTTCTGCTACTGAATTTGCAAGGATTCCTCACATCACTGTTTACAAAGCAAGAGTACACACAGTACAAATTATAATCATCAAGAACATGGATTCAACCACAATTATTTTAAGACAATTTTGCAGCCTTTATTATGAGGTTCTTCCTTATAAATAAATGCTGTGTTTTTCCTTATGTGCTGTTTTTACATAAAAACAAAAAATATATTTACTCCGGTATAAAATTATGTTGTTGCTTAGTGCAAATAGAAATAAAGACTCTAATTTAGAATTATGTGGCTTTTCCTTTTGAGTGGCAGGTTATGAGTTACTGCAAAGACAAAGACAGTTGAATCACATTGAAGCAAAGACACCATAATATTACTAACAACTTTATTAGCCTTATATATGTGCTCACTACATAAATAGTTAGATTTTTTATTTAATGAAGTGGTTCTAATCATAATGCATAATGTGTCTGTGAAACTTAAGGGATTTTATATTTGATACTTAATTAATTAATTGCTAAATGGTGAATTTTAATAAACCATAAAATAAAATAACAAATAAAGTAATATCTGTAAAAAAAAAATAAATAAAATAGTTTATTTTACAAATAAAGTAAAGTTTATCATGCACTTGTATTCACAACTTGCTGGTAAGTAAACCTCAAGCTACACAGTTGGCAGGCCCCTTGTCTTTAAACCATGGGTTGAAAATGAAACTCAGTAGGAAGCCCACATAGACACGGAAAAACATGCAAACTTCAGACCTTGACCTGGAAAATTAACCCAGGACATTTTGGCTGTGAGCCTACTGCACCACCATATGGGCCAAGAATATATTTGAAACCATATAATTGTCTCAAATGTCTTTTATGCTGTAAAATTAACTTTGATAAATAAGGGACATATGCTTGCTAAAAGCATACATTTCAATTTTTTTTTTTTTATTTGAAGACTCAACTAAGTAGTTGAATAATTTTATATTAAAATGTTAAAGGTCTGATTTCTGTGAAGAGTACCTTAAATAAGGTTTGAAATGTCTTTATGTTTGTTTTTTTTTTACCATGTCCAGTGTGCTTCTAAGTAATCACATGTACCAATCCAGATTTAGTTATCCCTCTTCTTTAAGATCTGATTTAATCTGTGATGCTTAAAATATCACTAAGCACACTGCTTACAGTGGTGGATTGAAAAGAGAGTACCAGTTTTGCAAAAGAAAAGTGTTTTGATTAATGACAAGACTGTGAATGTGTGGTGCAGTGGGAATCCATGCCCTTGTAATGCCTAGCCTACAGGGGTTGCTGTTATTCACCTTCAAATAAGACTAAAGCATGTATCCTTATGTGTTCTTCTATTATATGGAGCCCATATTTATTCATTTAGGTACTTGGATATAATTAAAAGTCAAAATTAGCTGTTTTTCAGTTTCATATGTTAATAAATAAATGTAAATATATACATTGCATTTTCTTAGTTGGGCTTAACAATTGCAGCTACACTCACTGCACACTTCTTAGCAAAAATGTACATAACAGGTAGTAGCTCCCTTTGCTTTTAAAACAGCCAAGTTTGATGTGCTATGTGATTATTTTAGTTCATTAACTTAATTAATCGGTTAGTACATTAAAGGCTAGATTAAAAACTTAGTGTGATTGATCAGTATATAATTCTTTACCTTACCTTGATTTATTAGTTATTATCTGTCTCTTTTAATTAGATTCAAAGTTTAGAATTTATACACTACATGATTATTGACGGGCGGCACGGTGGCTTAGTGGTTAGCACGTTCGCCTCTCAGCGCTAGGGATTCCCTGTTCGAATCCCCATGTTCTCCCAGTATCCGCGTGGGTTTCCTCCGGGTTCTCCAGTTTCCTCCCACAGTCCAAAAACATGGATCAAGTCAATTGAATTCTGCAAATTGCCCCATATAGAGTGTGTCTGTGTGAGTGAGTGTGTGCCCAGCGATGGATTGGCGCCCTGTCCTAGGTCTATCTGCCCAGCCCCGAAACGTTCTCCCCTGCATGGGCATGGGGAACCCCACCGCAACCCTAATAGAGGATAAAGTGGGAGATAATGAATGAATGAATGATTATTGATATACATATATTAGTTGTTTGTTTTAAATCCCTGAGCAGCAAGCATTTTACTTGAAAAATTTGGTAGTTGGTGTAGAGTTGGCAAAGTGGTTAATTTTTATGGTGTAAATAAAGTGTGAATCAGGTATGCGCCTCTATTAGCTGGCAGAGTTTATTAGCTGTCCATTTTAAAATAATACAAAATAATAAACTCTGTAATTCAGTTCATACAGCCCGTTAAGACTCCCCATTCATTTATAAATGATTGATCATTTGGTTAAACATATTGAATTATGCTCAATGTACACAGATTAAGCAAACACAAGACATAGTGATAAATCTTATAGTTGTTTTGACAATGTCTATGAAAATCCCCATTAAAAGATACAAATCCAGAAATAAAGCAGTCTAGATTGACCTACACAGGCTGTTGCCAGGAATGTAATATGATATGATATATAGATGCAGGTACTGACGTTTTAAGGGTCCAGAGTTTAATCCAGAATTAGAAACATGCAGCTGTATATGTATATTCTCATGGACTACATGGGTATCCTGAATGAAATCTCTTTCAGCACACATGATTTACAGCTTTTGAACTTCCTAAACCTTGGCAAGTGGTTAACACAATCAGATTGTGGTATTACCTTTAAGAAGATAAACCATACCTTCAGTTCAGTTCAGTTTTGTTAAAAAAATTCACAGAAGGATGGTCTAGAGACCCATACATTCAGTATTTAGACATGAATTTGGTAATGTATTATTTTTATTTTTATTGTAGCATGCAATACTGTGGCTAACTGTGATTAGCTCTACTATTATCTTCCACACAAAAGAAGAGAAAATCCAACCTTTGTTATATATTAATTTTGAGAACTAAATTACCCGGTTAAAGTTATTCCTATTTATCAGTGATACATGGCTTTCTCTTTAAGTTTAAAGAATAATAAGCAGGGAATTTCAGATCTATCATTTTTACAGAATCTCTGCATTGTCTTAGTAAATGAGTAGTTAGCTCACCTGGCCATGAAACACAAAATCTCTCCAGGTACTTTTACAATTACAATTACTTTTACAGTGGTCTGATGACAGAAACGGCTTTTTCCTAGAACATTTTCAAAATTCTCACTGGGCAATAAAGTGACATTTTAGTTTTGGACACCTGGTGACCCCAGGGTGCTTCTTACTTATATCCCTTCTCTGTGTAAATTAATATGAAGTCATTCCAATCATTGTGCTGATTTGGAAGAAATTCAATAATTCAATTATTTATATATTTTTTATAATTATAATATTTTTTAATATTGTTGTGATACCATTGCAGTTAGGTCACAACATTTCTTGTCTTCGTTTTCAACATTTGTCTGTTTCAGGATTACTGTTATTAGAAATGGCCACTTCAGGTTAATGCTGAGCAAACTTTAAATTATATAACCTAAGGCTATACTGGTATTACATCGAGAATAAAATGTGCTTCTCGTGTATTCTTGGTGACTCTGCAGGAGATTTCTTAATGTCTGATAGGATTTTCTTACAGATCTGGCAGTACTTTTGCTCAGGAGGATTTTGCTTGGCATTTTGAGGCCTTGTGTCCTTTGCATCTGAGCCTTCAGATTAACCTCCTACAAGTTCAATAAGATTCCAAATCCACAGCTTGTATTACATGATACATATGATGAAGTGTAGTTATATTGATATGGGTTGATTTGAAAAGGATTTTTTGCTCATTTTATCAGACCTGTGGAGACTGGGCTCACATTGTCTCCTCTGTGGCCGGATGTTTCAGGATAACTCTAATAATAGGATTTAGTTGCTATCTATAGGGAGGCTAGAGAAAGGTTAGATGTGGTTAGTCACATTTTCCAGGCTGACAAGAAGAATAGAGATAAGATTTTTAAAAAGTTAAAATTGTGTGTTTGTTGTTTTAAATAAAACAAGAAATAATATTCTGTGGATTTTTTTGTTGCAATAAGGTTAAAAGCCTGCATTAGACGAACTGTGTGCCTACAGAAAATTATTGGCACATTTACCAATAGTGTAGTGCTACGTTTAACCAATTAAACTAAGTTAAACTGATCATAATAAGTAACAAATATTCATTCATTCATTATCTCCCGCTTATCCTCTATTAGGGTCGCGGTGGGGTTCCCCATGCCCATCCAGGGGAGAACGTCTCAGGCGCTGGGCAGATAGACCCAGGACAGGGCGCCAATCCATCGCTGGGCACACACTCACTCACACAGACACACTCTAAACGAGGCAATTTTTGAGAATTCAATTAACTTGATCCATGTTTTTGGACTGTGGGAGGAAACCGGAGAACCCAGAGGAAACCCACGCAGACACGGGGAGAACATGGAAACTCCACCCAGATGGGGATTTGAACCGGGAATCCATAGCGCTGAGTGGCGAACGTGCTAACCACTAAGCCACCGTGCCGCCCAGTAACAAATATATCATTATTAAATATTTTTAATTTAAAGAGAAATTTAATTCAGTACTAAGTTCTAACACAACAATAATTAAAATTTTTATGAACCTGTCAGTGGCAAAATCAATTATCGCAATTGCATATTAATTAATTTGCATTTTCATATTATTTTATATTTATACTCTGGTATACTGAGCTAAATATGGATGGATCCATCCATTATCTTCTGCTTTATCCTCTACTAGGGTCACAGGGGGGTTCCCCATGCCCATTCAGGGGAGAACTTTTCGGGCGCTGGGCAGATACACCCAGGACAGGGTGCCAATCTATTTCTGGGCACACACTCACTCACACAGACACACACAAACACACTATTTATGGGGTAATTTGGAGAATTCAATTGACCTTGACCCATGTTTTTGGACTATGGGAGGAAACCAGAGAACCTGGTGAAAACCCACACGGACACGGGAGAACATGGAAACTCCACCCAGATTATGATTCGAACCGGGAATCCTTAGCGCTGAGAGGTGAATGTACTAACCACTAAGCCACCGTGCCGCCCTGAGCTAAATATATAATATCTTAATACATTATATTAATATTAGACAAGTAAGTAAGAAAAAAAGAATTGTGTAATACATTGTAAATAAAAGCAGACTGTCATGGCCTGGCAATTAACTTGGTAGAAGAAAACGAGCAATCACATGCATCCTCCAAGTCATGTGATACCAGCTGCCTTATCATTGTTACAAACAACAGCAGTGATGACAGTGGAATGTGCTCCTGCTACCTGCTGTGTGTATGAGCTGAAAATGTCATGATTAGTAGAGAGAATAATATACACCCTTACAGAAAAGATGTTTTATTTTGGCCTATTTGGGCTTCCTCTATAGTTAATGGTGGGGACAAATGCTAACTAGATGAATAGGCGAACATGCCTATTGGAGGTTCCTGAACCCTATTATTTTATCCCCAATACAGAGCAAATCTTATGTATGCATTAGACATAGTTTATTAGACAGAGTTAAGATTTTTTAAGAATATGTTACAAATTTTTGTGCAGGTTATCTGTGCAGACTACCACTGACACTTAAGCATCTCACTTTTTAAAATTGAAATCAAATAGTAAACAAGGTCAATCCCCCTTAAAACTTAATTGCATATAGCATTTATTGAACATAAAAAAGGCAAAATCAGTAGGATATGCAGGTGATGACTATGTCTAGTCATTAAGGTTTATGAAAGCAAGCATAAGTAGCAAGTCCAGCAGTCAATACACTCATTCAGTATTAGCAACATTAGTGTCTTGGATTGAAGTATGTCATTACATAAGGGCATGGTGCCTTCCGCTTTAATGCTGCAGACACAGTGATGGATTTAATGGTGCGAAATGTGATAGGAAGAATACCTCAGTCTGAAATATCAGATTAACCCAGACAAGCAAAGTGGAAAAACCCTTTGAGAGGCATCCATTCCCAAACTAACAAAGCAGCTAATCAATATGTGCTTGGCAGTTTTTATCACCAGAGATGTGTGTGCTGGGATATGTACATAGCCAATAAGGTGACACACACAGCATGGGGCCATGTTTAGTTTTCTTTCTTTTTTATGAAAATGACTGTTATATACAGTGTATACCATGATGTTTCAAACTATTATTTAAGCTAGGGAGCCAGAAAACTATATAGTACATTACCCTTAGGGTTTTGCAAAGAATACTAATTGTTGGTATCGAATTTAAACTTAAAGCAAAAGGACATTTATAATGATTAACTCAACTTACCATTTTTTCCTTTCTTTGCAGGTCCTGGCAATAATATCTATCCTGTTCATCATTTTGTCAACAATTGCCCTGTCACTGAATACCTTACCTGATTTTCAAGTCCCAGATGAGTTCGGACAGTCTAATGACAACCCAAACCTTGCTCATGTAGAAGCTGTTTGCATAGCATGGTTCACCATGGAATACCTTCTGCGTTTTCTGTCCTCACCCAACAAGTGGAAGTTTTTCAAAGGTCCTTTAAATGTAATTGATTTACTGGCCATACTTCCCTACTATGTCACAATATTTCTCACAGAGTCTAATAAGAGCGTACTCCAGTTTCAAAATGTACGAAGGGTGGTTCAGATATTCCGGATCATGAGAATATTGAGGATATTAAAGCTGGCCAGACACTCCACAGGACTTCAATCATTGGGCTTTACTCTAAGGAGGAGCTACAATGAACTTGGCTTGTTGATATTATTCTTGGCAATGGGCATTATGATCTTCTCTAGTCTTGTGTTCTTTGCTGAAAAAGATGAAGATGCAACAAAATTTACAAGCATTCCAGCATCATTCTGGTGGGCCACGATTACAATGACGACTGTGGGTTATGGAGACATCTATCCTCAAACTCTGCTTGGTAAAATTGTAGGTGGGCTGTGTTGTATTGCTGGAGTTTTGGTGATTGCATTGCCCATTCCGATCATTGTGAACAACTTTTCTGAATTCTACAAGGAGCAAAAGAGACAAGAAAAAGCAATCAAGCGTAGAGAAGCTTTGGAAAGAGCGAAGAGGAACGGTAGTATTGTGTCAATGAACCTCAAGGATACCTTTGTACGTAACATGGAGTTGATGGATGTTGTCATTGAAAAGGGTGAGGAGAAGACGTCAGACAACCACATTTCACCTAGTAGATGGCCTTATCAAAGGAGCCCAGGGTCCATAACTAAAACCTATGATGCTAAATACCAGGAAGTCATGCAGTTAAGATCTCCAGAAAAAGTCACCAAGCCAGCTTCAAGTCCTCAACGACTAAATGTGAAAACACTAGAACAAATGTACAACCAGATGGCAACATCCCCAGAGGCATCAGCACTAAAAGACTGCAGTAAGATGGGCAGAGAGGAGAGTTTAGAGATGAAGGTTGTTCAGTGTGAGTCTCTGAATAAGGATCGGCCTATTACCGATATCAGGAGTTTATCCAGCATTGACAGTTTTGCATCCTGCTCGACAGATATAAGTGAAGTTGAGAAAACAGCTTTGCTTCCAAATTTAATACAGTCAAGGCACCCTAGAGCTCCCCCTCCTCTAGATCTAAGCCAGATCACCTCTCTTAACACAAAGCCAACAATTATCAAGGAGGGCCTATATGAATTTGTCCAGTGTAAGCCAGAGGGCAGTGCTCGATCTCAAGGTGAGGAGAACCAAAGCTTTGACATGAGTAATGAAAGTATAAGAAGCTCTCAAAAAAAACATGCTAAAGGAATTCAGGTTAATTTTTCAGAGTCTGGCGAGTCCTCCAGCCTACATCTGGTGGTGACTGATGACACAACAACACTGACTCCACATTCTCATCAAAGCTCTTCAAGTCCTAGAACCACTGGTAGAGGTTTTGAAGGGGAAGAAGCAATGACTTTCCCTGGATTCCCTGCACCATCCTCTGGTGAGAACCAAAAGGGTAAAAACCATATTGAAAAGCCTGTTGTCTCTCCAGCTTCACCTAAAACAATCCTGAATTGTTCCCCTGGCATGGGCAGCACTCCAGAAAGCAGTGGCCAGAAAGCTATAAACCACCTCCTGTCACCAGATTTTCTCAAATCAGCTGAAGATGGAAGCATTTCTCCACCATGTGAGACCAGCATGTAATTGCAACAGCACCTTTATTTATGATACAGACTGACTGAAAATTAGGAGCTACATTGGGGAAATTATGGATTCTGGTAAGGTGGGGCCAGAAGAGAAGTCATGACTTCAAATAAAAAGAACATCAAAATAATTTTATGTTGATAAATAAAAACATTAAAAGGACTGCAGTTCTGCAGTAGAAGAGACTTATAGACAGAGTCGGTGGGGTAAATCAAAATGTATTGACTTTGTATTGACTCTAAGAATAAAAAAATGGCTTAAAGGTCAGTGCATTAACTGTTCCTAGGATCCAGCACCTGTACTGACCCCACGTCATCCGCTTGTAATTTTTAAATGTCTTTAACAGTTAGTTTTGAGGACTACTTAGTCTTTTTAGGTTGTTCAAAGAAAATATGAAAAATCAACTGCCAGTAAATAATCTATCCTATAGTGAAAAGGGTTGCTGAATCACATGAAGACAAGGCAAGTGTAAGAGCTATTGTATTAGTCATTCAAAGGAGTGATTATTCCTGATAATATTCCAGCTGTTCCAGGCAAAAAGACTTTATGCTTTTGATTTTTGTCAAGCTGTGGTAGGGATAACAATTAAACTCTTTCACAGAAACCCATTTGCATAGTAATATGCCAGTAACTTACAGGTAATGGTATAGGAGTAAATGCACCTCAGAGTCAAAGTTCTTAGATAATTGACATGATAATGTATTTGGTTACAACTGGCAGGTTATGACCAGGTCTGTGGATAAACAGTGTAACTGCATAAGATGTGCTATACACAAATAGGCAATTTAATTAAATTCAGATGTGAATCTCATAATGCTTTGTACAGATTTATAAGAATTAATTCATATTTAATATTATTGGAGAAGCATTTGTTGACTCTATAGCCAAAGCACAGACTATTTTGAAGAAATAGTATTATATTCTATGATGTAATTTTTTTTGAAAATTATATCCATAACAGAAGAGATTAATAAACCAAGTATGCAGTGCATGCTTTTTACAAAGAGAAAAATTCATAAAGGTAAAGGCACTTATAAATCAGTCAGCCATGATGAGAGAGAAAATGCAGCCTAAATAAAGACAATAAGTTGTTTAAAGCAAATATTGTACCAAAGCTGCAGATTTGTCATTCATCTCATGCTATAATAATCAGCATCTATATGCAACTACATACAACCCACTATATATTGTCACAGTACTGGCAGCAAAAGTAAACAATGATAAGATAATAACCCATATTTCAACTGTGGAATATGAATTAGTAGTCAGTTTACTTAACATGTATGCACAATTATTCATTGGACTCAAACATGGGCATATAGTTGATCAAAATATGCCTAATTTCCAAGCTTGTGGAAGTGTTTGAAGGAGCACTGAACACATCCCAAAGGATGGGAGCAATACGAGACCACATAGCATCATACACACAACTATGTTAGCATGCTAGTCTGATTAGTGCATTTATTCAAAATAAACAATGCATGTACACATTGCCAGTCATCCAGCACTTTGTTTTAACACTATGGACAAATTTGTTTGGAAAACAACATTTGCTGTTGGTTGTGTTGCCTTTTTTTAAACCATCTGGAAAGGAACATATCAGTAATGAAGAAGGATGCAGCAGCTCCTCCTGTTGGACAATGAGAACAGCACTTTATATTGATGTCACTGACTGCTCTTAGCACTCTTTGACAGCCTCGATGGCTCAGCTTCTTTACCATAACTTTAAATGTATATGTAGACAAACAGTAAACACTGCAAAAGCTACTGTTTTTGATGTAATTAACTTTTTTTAAAAGCTGTTCAGGCAGGCAGGACAGATAGGTCCTTCTTAGGTAATTCCTGTGTTTATGAATTATGCGTGCCTTGTCATAAATATTTATGAGAAGGTGTAAAGGTTTTTGGCTTTGTTCGTATCAGTCTGTACAGAAAATTCTAATTTTTATAGAGTGAAATATGCAAGTACTGACTTCTCAGGTTTTGTATAGCTCAAAAAGCACTAATGTCATGGCTTCTTTCCTCATCAGACCATTGTGACATGTCTCATGCATTTACCTGTTTGATGGTTGTTACTCTGTATGTAACCATTATATAGTTGTTGCATTTGAAGTTTCATTCACTTGAACAAAAATTTCCTGTAACTAATATTGTACAGCAAACTGATTATTCCTGCACAAGCTGACTTTTCTTTTTTTCCTCAGTTGGTAGTCTGTGGCTGTGCAACAGTAGTCATATGTATTGTACAATGAACTTTTAAAATAGTGACTGGATTGTTTCAAACACGGTAAAATAAATGTGTTTGTACATAAACTGTAGGTTGTCTTTATTGAGGCTTTATTTAGAAACTTTTCCTTGCAGTTTAAAAGTTACTACACAGTTATTAATCAGTGTAGTCTAGTAGTTTAGGGCAGTAACCATATTTAACCCAAAATATTCATTACAGACTTACTAAATAAACTTATTGTGTACAACTCTTGTTTAAAAACTAATTGCCTATTTAAAAAAAAACTGTTTGGTGATTGTCTTGTCCATTATAGAGCAAAGGAAATGATGCTAAAGAAGAAACCTAATAAAGTGGCTAATAAATATACATCCAAAAGCAGAACTAAGAATGCTATTTTGTATTTTCATGAACTAATACATTGTTTTATCTAAAAAAAAAAAAAAAGACAACAAAGGAATTCAGTCAAAAACCTTTCATTAGTTACCATTTATAAACCCCACTGAACAGGCTTAGTGGTTAGCATGTTCGCCTCTCAGCACTAGGGATTCCTGGTTCGAATCCCAATCTGGGAGTTTCCATGTTCTCCCTGTGTCCAATTCCCTGTGAATTTTAATGTTGTTCACCAATTTTTATTTTATTTTTTATTTGATTTATTTATATATACGTTCCTGAAAATTCATAATTTAAATTAAAACCAAAGTGTGCAGCAACATTGGGTGCTGATGACTTTTACAGTTCACTCATTATCTTCCGCTTTATCCTATATTAGGGTCGCGGGAGGGTTCCCCATGCCGATCCAAGGGAGAACGTTTCGGGCACTGGGCAGATACACCCAGGACAGGGCTACAATCCATCGCTGGGCACACACTCACTCACACAACCACACTCTATATGGGGCAATTTGGAAAACTCAATTGACTTGATCCATGTTTTTGGACTGGGAGGAAACCGGAGAACCCGGAGGAAACCCACGCGGACACGGGGAGAACATGGAAACTCCACCCAGATGGGGATTCGAACCGGGAATCCCTAGTGCTGAGAGGCGAACGTGCTAACCACTAAGCCACCGTGCCGCCCTGGGTCAACAGTTTAAATAAAAATAAATAAATAATATGACATTTTGCAATTATTTGACACTGTTTGTCAAGATATCATTCATTCATTCATTATCTTCCGCTTTATCCTATATTAGGGTCGCGGGGGGATTCCCTATGCTAATCCAAGGGAAAACGTCTTAGGCGCCGGGCAGACACACCCAGGACAGGGCGCCAACCTATCGCTGGGCACACACTCACTCACACAAACATACCTCTACATGGGGCAATTTGGAGAACTCAATTGACTTGTTCCATGTTACATGTTGGACTGTGGGAAGAACCCGGAGGAAACCCACGCGGACACGGGGAGAACATGGAAACTCCACCCAGATGGGGATTTGAACCGGGAATCCCTAGCGCTGAAAAGCGAACGTGCTAACCACTAAGCCACCGTGCCGTTAATATATCAATTGGCTCAAATTGAAAACTTTGAACAAATAGAAATTACCCTGGAAAAGAAAAAAAAACTTCTTGTGGTTCTGTTATGAATCTTAAAACAGATTAGTCAGGACTTTCTTGAAGATCAGTATGAAGCAGGCTAAAGTTTAATAAGTCATATATAAATATGCTTCTATGCACTCATGCATTTTTACAGGGTCTGAACAGATTGTAATGACAGCACATCAAGTTACAATGTGAAAAATCTAACTTTTATCTGTTTTTTTTAATATCCTCGATGTCAAAGGTGAAGGGGCGGTCATAGCCCATGAGGTGGTTGTAGTCATGTGGTGTTTTAAACAGCATGGGGTTTACCAGCATGGAGTGCTTTTTAACATAGAAGCTCGTAAACATACGAGAGGCATCAGGGATCCTTACATCACTTTGATGAAACACTGTTTTCTTTTCAACCAGCAGTGCACTGTAGGTGATGGCTGTGTATGTGTCAGTCTTGTAGTTGTAGTAAAGGCGCACCACATAGCGTCTGGTGGTGAGATGGAAGATCACTGGTGTCAAGAAGGCGAAAAAGCCAATGACGCCAAATAAAGCAACTTTTGAAGAGAGAAGGCTCACACCAATGACTGCCTTAGTAATGATGTAGGGCATGAGGCACAAACTAAGCATGCTGCTGGTGTAGGAGAAGACCTTCACTCCTGCAAATCAACCGAAAACATGTATTGAAATTACTACACATATCACTGATCACAGGAAAAAAAAGCATCCGAAAAGGTAAATGTTTATGCCTCAGCATGTGATATAAAAAGTCATTTTACACAATTACAAGATTTGTCTATCTTTCTTGAGAAAACTGACAAAAAATGTTTTTTTTGTACTAATGTCTACTTGATGGCAGTTCTGAGTGAAATGTTTTACCAAGTACAGATTTCCCCATATTTCCAGTGTAGATTAGGACTCCATTGTCAGTGCTCCCTGGCTGGGAAGAATACCATCGTCTGCATGTGTACTGCTGAACCTGAAGACAATCCCACAAAAGAATTTGTTGACCTCTCTTGGGTAAAAGAAGCCATTGCAAGCAGTGTGCAAACTAATGTAATGATATTGGGATTACTGTAATTAATCGAACACAAAGTAATGATTGTAAATGCGTAGCATATCAGACAACATAACAATTCAACATTTCAACATTTAATTACATGCTACATGGACAAATATTATTACATTTAGTCATTTAACAGACACATTTATCGAAAGCGACTTACAAATGAGAGAACACAAGTCAGTAGTTATATATACACATCAAGTGATTGTGGAAGAGATGTATTTTGAGTTGTTTCTTAAAGATGCTAAATGCCTTACAGAGTTAGGAAGATCGTTCTATCATTTTCCAGTGGTGAATGACATGGAATGAGAATTAGCACCATGGTAAGATTGAATCACCAGGCAACATTCATCACTAGAGCGAAGTGAACGAGTTGGAGTGGATTTTGGAGATAGATTGAAGGTAAGAGGGAGCAGATCCAGAGATTGTCCTGTAGGTCAGAGTCAGTCTTGTGCTGAATGCGAGCTGCTACAGGGGGTCAAAAGCAGAGAGAGTAGTAGTGGAGTGACTTGAGTTTGCTTGAGCAGGTTGAACACAAGTCAGTCTTGTGTTCACAAGTCAGGGTGCAGAGTTTTGAAACAGTTGTAGAGGCCTGATTGTCCAAGGGAGACCGGCAATCAGAGCATAACAGTAATCGAGCCGAGATAGGATGAAGGGCTTGAACTAACAGCTGAGTAGCATGTTCAGTCAAGAAAGGTCTGTTCTAATGTTCCTGATGTTGTAAAGGAAGAATCTGCAGAAACGGGCCGTTTTAGTGACCTGATTAGAGATTTTAAGATGTGAGTCAATTATAAAACCATGATTACGCACCAAATCGGTTGCTCTCCAAAATTTGTGGAAATTCCAAACTGATGGCTCCAATTTGGAATGTGGAGATCATGGAAATTAGGATCCATGCCAACGCATTCGACAGCAATTGTGAGAGAATAAGTTAACGCTGTAAAGATTAATGTTTATAAGCGTGTACCTGATTTAGATCGGACTTCAGGAATGTCCTCTGGTTAGCTAACTGCTCCCAGCTGCACACAACTCTACATGCTTCCTTTGATTCAACCAGCCGATAAACACCGCCACGTTGGATCTGTCTCAGCATTTGATGGCTAATCGAGATGCATCTGAAGCTCGGGGTCATCTTCATCAGGTACATTTTCCAAAAACAAGGTTAATCCGTTTCAACGTAAAAAAAAAAAAAAAAAAAAAAGGACCTCAGTGACAGCGTGCAATCCTTGAACAAGGTGGAATCTCAAGTCATGGGTAAATCCCTACGTAGTGTATTAGTTATCAGGAGTTTTGTGGCGGATTTTGTATTGTTGACTAAGCAATATTTTTATAATGACTAACAAAAGCTAATTTAAAGAATTGCACTTTTCATAACAACGAGTGACGCTTTGAATGGACTTGCCAGTATATAGGGGATAGGGAGCAGAGTGCGATTTCGGACGTAAAGAAGAAAAAGGAAGCTCTCGTTGGATTTCAAAATAAAAACAAAACTGCTCAAAAACACCTGTCCTTGAAAATCGAACTCAAAAACAAAAAAATACCAGATACGTTAATTAACCTGGAATCATTTTACAACCACACTTTTAAAAAAGGTTTGTTATGTGTTTTACTTTTAACGTGTAAATTCCGTCTATTTACCGGAAAAGTCGTTGGCTTCCGGTTGTGGGAGGCAGCTTCTTCTCTAGTAAATGTTTTTTGTGGAACAATAAAACGACTAACGCAGCGTCAGGTAATTATGTTCTGTATAATCTCCATTCTCACAGCCTAACCGTCCTCTATATCGAAATCTGGTATTAATGTTCTCCGACAAAGTGATTTTCGTAACACTGATGAACTAAACGATAAGCTATAAGCTAACTCCAGCTGGCAGCTCGATCCCAGTTGCTAATGGCGTTCACTTCCAAAGGGTTGTTTCCAAAGCGTTTAAGTAAAAAGTTCATCAATATTGGTATGGACAAATCGAATACTATTTTGGTAGTAATAAGTGATTGCGTTGTATGTACGTCAGATTTCTTGCAAACTGAGGCCATGTCGGGCAGAATAAAACAAGAAGTGGTATCGCGATATTTAAAAAAAAAAAAAAACAGTAAAATATTCCCGGTTCGAATCCCCATCTGGGTGGAGTTTCCATGTTCTCCCCGTGTCCACGTGGGTTTCCTCCGGGTTCTCCGGTTTCCTCCCACAGTCCAAAAACATGGATCAACTCAATTGAGTTCTCCAAATTGCCCCATATAGAGTATAGAGTGTGTGTGTGTGTGTGTGTGTGTGTGTGTGTGTGTGTGTGTGTGTGCGCCCAGCGATGGATTGGCGCCCTGTCCTGGGTCTATCTGCCCAGCGCCCGAAAAGTTCTCTCCTGTATGGGCATGGGGAACCCCACCGCGAGGATATGAAGCATTCACACAGAAATCCTCTGCGTTGGTCCGAGCAGTCCCTTTACTTCTCATCTCTGCAGTGAAATAAAAGCACTAATCATTGTTTTATGGTTCTGAGAAAAACTGCAAGAAGTGCTGTTCCATTTCTGCCCTGACCTCATATTAAAGAGGTTTAAATTACACTTTTTTTAAACTCTCTTTTTTCTGTTATTCTATTATTACTACACTATGGTATTTATTATTGGTATTTACCTGCTACGGACTGTAAAATTTTCTTTCGGGATCAATAATTTATTCTGTCTATTTATCCATCTGTATGTCTGTCTATCTAATTTTAGGTTTTAATGAACAAACACTGTTTTTTTTTTAATATTCCTTAGATTGTTTTAAAAATTAAAATTGCCCCCATCAACTGGTTTTGTTATAATTACTGTTTTGTTGTTTTGTCTTTTCAGTAAAAGAAAACCATTGAATGAAATAGAAAATGGGTAAGGTCTTCACAGTATTAGTAAGCAATGCAATAAAATATACACTTAAATAATTCATTTGCTTTATTTTCACCTGTAGTTTATTTTCTGTTTCTGAATTTTCAGAATAAAAATCCTGTGTACTCTAGCAAAGTGATAAACTGGAAAACCAAACTCATTTAGTTTAAATAGGCTTTCTGTGTTTCTGTTGTTCTTGTCATGTTTTGTTTCAGATCAGCCTTAGATTAAACACTTTTGTGTTTTATTGGGTGTTTACCTGCATATTTAGTCAGTGTGGCAAATTTGTAGTATGCCCGAAAGCATTATTACAGTTAAAATGACACAAGTGCAGACAAGATGTTGGACTGCTTTGCTTTTGTTTTCTACCTAAAATATTTCCTCAGTGCAGAGATTTCAGCCACATTCTTCATATTAGGTATGGTTACTACACCCCCTGTAAAAGCTGATATGATACAACAGTATAGAGCTCAATAATATGTGCTTAGTAAATCTGATTTCATTCATTTAAGAAATGCTTTAATTGCCCCTGATATGTAAGATCAGGACATCTTTAATTAAAAGTATGTGAACATCTGACCACCATAATTAAATATGCCTAATATATCTCATTTCAAAATGGTGCACATAAAAATAAGTAGTCATAGTTTTTGACCTTTAGTACCTTTTATCTTTCTTTAAATGTTTTCACAATTTTATGACCTCAAATTTAATTGGTATGAACAGATAAACAAGAAACCCTGTTAAGAGTCAATTAATATGAGCTATTTAGGGAAAGGTAGCTCATTGCTTTGGGTGTTGGGCTATCAATCTGAAGGTTGGGGGTTCAAATCCCAGGTCTACTGTAATTACCAATGTGGGTCCTTAAGCAAGGCCCTTAACCCTCACTGCTCCAGGGATGTTGTGATTAACCCTGTGCTCACCTTGTAAGTCGCTTTGGATAAAAGCGTCTGCTAAATGACCAAATGTAAATATATTTAGTGGTCTTACCACTGAAATTTCCCCAAATTATGCCCAATATCATACGGCTAAAAATTGTGCGTTGGGCCAAACTACAACAATTATTTTTTTTTCAAATATTTTATATACAATAGTATGTATTGGCTTCCTATTTATAAATAAAAAAATGTTTATTTAACAATGTGTAAATTATAAGCTATTTTGCCACAGAGCTGATAAATTTTTAATCCTTTAAATCTTGCAGTAAGGGAATTTGATTGGCTGCATCGATTAATATTGATTAACCTAAAACCAACATCCTAATTGTTTAGATTGTTTAGTCATATTTTAGTCCAGTAATAGCTTACATTTAAATAGTTAATCAGTGGCTTCAACACTTGATTAAGGGATTTCTTATTATTTACTGTACAGTGCTTCACTTCTGCTCTATTTATGTAGTCACATAGAAAACAACTTTGCCACATGGCATTCAACAATGACTCAGAAAGGTAGATTTCATAGATTGCTTATTGTGCTTCAATACTGATCCAAATCATTATTGTACCCCTAATCTTTACCTGAAGTGTTATTTTAAAGAAAATTAATATGGATTGAGATTGTCTGCAGTGAGGGGGAATAAAAGTTGTGTTTTGAAATGTTTTTTTAGATTGTGAAGAGAAGACCTATGGTGGCTGCGAAGGCCCAGATGCCATGTATGTGAAACTCATCTCCTCTGATGGGCATGAGTTCATCGTGAAGAGAGAACATGCTTTAACATCAGGAACCATTAAAGCTATGCTGAGTGGCCCTGGTAGGTAGCTTCTGCGGACTAAGAACATACAAGCATTGGTAGGCTTTTAAATGAGGAAAACAAGCCTTGCGACCTGAAGGTTCCCGGTTCGATACCTGGGCCCACCAATTACTGAAGTGCCCTCGGGCATGGCACTTAACCCTAATTGCTCCCTGGACGTCACTTGCAAGGCTACCCACTGCTCCAGGCACGTGTGCTCACTTAACTAGTGTATGTGGGTCAATGCACGGGTCGGTTAAATGTAAAGGATAAATTTCTTGTCTGTAAGCAGACTAGGCAAATTAGCTTACTTTATTGATTATCAGTTTAGGCTTAAACAGATCTAAATTATTTTTGTGAGACCTGTATCTTTAGACTTCACCTTGTTAAATTAAGAAATTAGGAATATGATCACATTTTAGTCAAATTATATATGTAACCTATAATTGGAATTCTACCTGCAGTTTAAATTAACCACCACTAAACATAAGATGTATAGAATATGAAACGTTCTTGGATTTGTGTGATTTATGGTTTTGTGGAGTTGTCAGACCAGAAATTATTTACTTCAGAATATTAAAAATGAACAATTTGAGCTTCTAAATAAAAATGTGGCTACAGACACACTTGCTAAATAGTGAATGTTACCAAAAGGGCATGATTTTTTTTTTTTTGGTGGTGTTTTGTTATATATGTAGTGCATACGTTCAGTACTACACTCTGCATAAAGTGCTCAGGAGAATTGCTGCTACTGTGCTGAATTTAGTTTAGCTCACATTTGTAGTTCTGACTGCCATTTCTCTTTTTCCAACAGGTCAATTTGCTGAAAATGAAACAAACGAAGTAAATTTCAGAGAGATCCCCTCCCACGTGCTCTCTAAAGTTTGCATGTATTTCACATACAAAGTAAGATACACCAACAGCTCCACTGAAATCCCAGAGTTCCCCATCGCCCCTGAAATCGCGCTAGAATTGCTCATGGCTGCTAACTTCTTAGATTGCTAAATGGGTGTGTGCGTGCACCTCTACATGTGACAAATTACTCACTTTATTTATTTCGGCTTTTCACATTATAAAAGAACAGCGGATTGTGACACGGTGTGTCAATATATTATTTTTTATTTTGCAAGTCACACATGTCCCCAGTATTAGTTTTTATTATTTACTGTTTGTGTTTTATTCGGTATCGCATAATCAGATTTAACAGTAATATGTTTGCAGTGCTTTAGATAAATGATGCATTCATACACAATTTTCTCTGTAATAAATGCATGTCATCTGTTTTCCCATATAATAAAGAATAACATCCAAATATTCAAGTTCAAGTAATTTATTTATATAGTATTTTTTACAACAGTACATTGTCACAAAGCAGCTTTACAGAATGAAAAGCCTTTAAACCCCCAAAGAGCAAGCCGAAGCGACAGTGGCAAGAAAAAATTCCCTTCTATGTTGTTATTTAAGGAAGAAACCTTGGAAGGCCAAGACTCAGTGGGGGGGGGGGCTCATCCTCCTTGAGCGGCCAGGCAGCAACAACAATGTAGGACAGCCATGAACAGATATTTAACAAATGGAAAAACTCTAACAACTGGAGAACTATATGTGAGTCCATTAAGGGGGACCGCAAGTCCAATTAATATTCTGGTTTCATCCAGTATTCGTCGACAGAGCCATGGATGAAGGTCTGACTACACCTCCAGGAAGCTGGTCACACTTCAAAAGAAACAGACAAGGAAGGCAGTTAGATCTAATAATAAAACACGGCATTTAATTAATAAGTAATTGATTGACACAGTGCAGCATGTGACTCCGGCATCACTGACTAGAGCAGCATAACTAAAAGAGGCAGATACTGCAGACTCTACATAGTTGAGATGGCGCCCCGGAGCAGCATCATTTCAGCACCACACCCCCCCATTAATGATGAGGTGGATGAAGAGGTGAAACGCCAGCATACACTGATCGCAGATTACCACCCCAACACAGCCAAGTCTGAGATCTACATCTTTATCTACAGGGGATTAATTAAACGCAAGATTAAATAAATGTGTTTTTAATTTATTTTTAAAGATTAATAGTGATTCAGAATCACGAACAGTAACTGGAAGGCTATTCCAAAGTTGAGGAGCCTTGTGGGAGAACGCTCTTCCATCAGCAGTAATTTTATTTATGCTGGGAGCTAAGAGTAAACCAGCACCTTGAGATCTGGGCTCACGTGTTGGCTTATAAAAGTGAATCAGCCCACTCAGATACTGTGGAGCCTGATTATGTTGAATTTTATATGTTATCAATAAAATTTTGTACTTAATACGAAACTTAACTGGTAGCCAGTGCAGGTTTGATAACACAGGACTGATATGATCAAACTTTCTGGTTTTAGTTAAAACTTTAGCTGCAGCATTTTGAACAAGTTGTAATTTATGTAATGATTTATTAAAACATCCTGTCAGAAGTGAATTACAATAATCTAACCTTGAGGTAATAAAAGCATGAATTAGTTTTTCTGCATCTTGGAGGGAGAGGATATTTTGTAGCTTCGAAATGTTACGAAGGTGAAAAAATGCAATTCTAGTAATATTGCTAATGTGCTCTGTAAAGGAGAGATCTGAATCAATAATGACACCGAGATTATTTACAGATGAACTGGGTCTAATTAAAGATTTATCAAGGTTTAACACAGTGTTAGAAGCTTTGTTAATTTTGTCCTTGGGTCAAACAGAAACTCTCTTTTATCAGAATTTAGCAGTAGGAAGATTTTTGACATCCATATTTTAATATATTTAAATATATGCCGCATTGTTCTATTTTCCTTTTTTTCTTCTGGTGATTTAAGCTCATAGTATGAAAACCTGTGTCCATTTATTAATTTAATGAGCCACGATATATCTCAGTACTGATGTAATGCAAAAGTTAAGGAAACAGTCTGGACAAGTCAGCAGACACAACAAACACATTTACGTCATGGACAATTTACTAAATTAAATGTACCCATTTTTACTGATCAAAGAGTTTGTTCACTTTTATTATTCATTCATTCATTCATTATCTTCCGCTTATCCTCTATTAGGGTCGCGGTGGGGTTCCCCATGCCCATCCAAGGGAGAGCATCTCGGGCGCTGGGCAGATAGACCCAGGACAGGGCGCCAATCCATCACTGGGCACACACTCACTTACACAGACACACTCTAAACAGGGCAATTTTGAGAACTCAATTAACTTGATCCATGTTTTTGGACTGTGGGAGGAAACCGGAGAACCCGGAGGAAACCCACGCAGACACGGGGAGAACATGGAAACTCCACCCAGATGGGGATTCGAACCGGGAATCCCTAGCGCTGAGAGGCGAACGTGCTAACCACTAAGCCACCGTGCCGCCATCACTTTTATTATATATATATATATATATATATATATATATATATATATATATGTATATGAAAGGTGAGTAAATCCTACAAAATTGAAAATGCTTAACAGTAAGTTTTGAAACTATTATTGGTATAGAGTTTATACTACATTACTAGGCGTCGTTAGACCTGGGCTTTCGGATCTATAGCCTCGGATGTTTTGTCAGTAGCCCCGAATCAAGTAAGACGAGCTGTCTCTGTCCACCTCTCCTCCAGCAGTGGGACCGAACGATGGATTCACCGCCAGCTGTTTGTGCTTCTAAACTCTGTGTGTGTGTGTGTGTGTGACGGAGTCAGATTTTTTTCCCTATTATCGGTAGTAAAGTTACCGTAATAACTGTATGTTGGCTGTTAAGAGTAGCTTCTCAGCTTTTATAAATCATCAGAATTTTTTCTGAAGGTGCAAACTGTCGCAAAGTTACAGTATTTCAAAGCAAAACCTTGTTAAAACTGTCTTATCTGTGACTGTCTCGTAAAACAGATTCATGCTTTTCTGCCGAAGCTCAGGTTCATTTATTCAAAAGTTTTCAGCCAGAACCATCATTTATTAGAACTGAATGTGCTATTCACTGCTAACAGACATATTTCATGTTATTTCATTTTATCCAATATAACTAATAAATGATCAAACAAAATGAATGTAACAACAGTTTGAAAATGGATAAAAACCCTCAAGAAAGGGTACTTTTTGAAGAGGACAGAGGGGGGAATAAGGGATCTGAGCTAAAGCCCCTGATGTTTCTAAACCCTAAAAACACCCCTGGCTCCAACTGTTAGAAAAGTTTGGAATCCAACATTTTGTTGTGCTCAATGCATGGTCTATCGTCTTCCAAGTTTCTGTTAAAAAAAAAAAAAAAAAAAACCTGACAAATAAAGGACCTTTACAAAAGGTTAACAAACAAGACTTAAACAAAACTGGCTAAAGGAACCTGAATCAGAACAGAAACTCAAAACAAAAATGGAAGCATACTCATTACAACTCAATACAAAATTGCCACAGTCTGGTGATTTTATGGGTCTCTTTATTTAACCATTTTCCAGCCTTAACATTTTTGACCAAAACCAGGTTGGAGAACTAAAGCATTAGGCAGGGTAAGTTCTCAGAATGAGTTAACGCACCTATTAATCTTAACAGTATCAAATGTGTGTTCCTTGTTTAAAACACAATAAAATGTTAAAATATACTAATACACACTTTAAACTAAAAGTGATTGTTTTCTGTAACCTACACAAGCAGGTGACACAGGTTTAATCCCACCTTAAAACGGGTTGTGTGTTATTTTCATTTTTCATTTATTTTTTGTATCTGATGTCAATTATAATGCAATAATGTTTGTTTTTCTTTTATTTATATTCATATATTTATATAATTTAGATTTTGCACTGGCCGAAAGGCTATATTTTAATTTTGATGTTCTGTATACCAGTACAATCTGCAATGACATTAAAAACATTCTATTATATTCTAAATGCTAACAAGTTAACTTCAAACTTCAAATATGTCATAGATTATTTCAAACCATAAATGTTATTAAATGATCAAATGCAATTAGATCTAAATATTATCATATTCTATTTTAAAATATTTGCTGTTGATTCAATCACCACAAGGCTCTCCTGCAAAGGGCCACACTTAAAAGTCTTAAAATGAAGTTATTAATGGGTTTAGACTAGGTCTCAAATTACTACTTTACACAAAATATGTCCTGTATCTCAGAAGCATAAAAAATATAACAGCCAAAAAGAATATGATGATCAGCTAGCTGCATACTTTTAGTCACTATTTGTATCAGTAAATTAAAAGATTAAATGGATATCACATGACGTCACGCCGTCTCCTACTGTAAATTTGATAACCATGAGAAAACTGCCCATGATTTGGGGTGAACATACAAAACCGTACTTTACTGGGCTATAGAGGTATTTGAGCTGCAAGCCCTCAAACGTGTTTTATATGTCAATAACATATTGTACTAATTAAACATACAAATCTGAATTTTAAACATCACAGAAAAGTTGTAAATGAAAATCGTTACATTTAAATTTTTACACCTGCGATACAGACGCATATTCATTGAGTCTAAAGACGAACCACCGATTATCGAAATACTAACCAATTGCAGTGCAGGAAAGGTCTAGGTAGCCAATCCACACTAACAACAGTTAGTTGGTTAGCCAATGTTGACGCAGAAGGGACAAACCCGCTTGTTTTTATACACGTGGGAGGCGGGACCTGTCCGAATGCAGGTGGGTAAAGAAAAAAATAACACGTCCAATTCGGGTTGTTCCATCATGGCGTCTATGCAGGTGAGTAGCGAATTAGAGTAAACAAATTGGGGTTAACTCTATTGAATTCGCGACGGTTTCAGTTTTTTCGCATTTTGGCGTTGTTTTGAAACTCGTTTTATGTGGAGCTATCCATTAAGCAGTTTATTGTGAAAGGCTTTTGGAATTAGATGTATTTAACCGGTTAGCAAGCTAACAAGGATAAGTGTAACTGTTAATCTACCAACAGTTATCTTTAATTTACATTTATCATAGTAACATTTTATATTATACATTATATTCTGTTTAGTTGTAAGGATGTGTAACCGAAAACGTTAAGCTTACTGCCGTTAAGGTAAGGTGCTGAATTGAGAGTAATAGTACCAAACTGCTAGCAGTTGTTTCATCAGCTAACGCTTTCGAGTTTCATCAGAACCCCGAGTTTGATTAAAAAAACTGTATTTATGTTTTATTCAAACAGCTTCTGAAAGCAGGCTTCTAATTAAAACTTATTTGTTCATGTTAAAGTGCTAGCAGTTTTGCCTCTGGGATTTGGTTACCTGGTGATGTTTGTCCTTTGACACCTTGTACCTGCAAAACACGTTTAAGCATTTTAATACCACATAACACACAAAAACGAAGCAAACATTAAACCAACAGTGTATTACGAGCATTGTCTTTGATTATCATCTTCATATTTATTAGAAAATAACATGTTTTTGAATATTCCATTTGCAACATATAGATTGTTGTGTTCATTGTTTGATTCATTTTAAAGAATCTTTTTGTTTAATTCTGAATTCTAGGAGCACAAAAGTGATAATAAGTTAGAATTAAGTTATATTTGATATTTTCGATTTCTGAAATCCTATTCAAAACATTTTCTTTTAAAATGTGTACTTTCACTTTTGAAATATAAACATATTTTAAATATGTTATATTGTTTTCACTCAAGTCCCTAAGTACACAGGTTGTAATAATACCTGTGACTAATTTGCTTGTTTTATTTATTAAATTTTTTTATTAAAATTTTTATTAGGGGAAGAATAAAGGGAAAAAAGTACCCTTACATTACATTTTTTTTAGCATTTTTACATTAATACAAGGCAATCCCCTATTTTTCCAAAATTATAAACCATTTTTACATAAATAAAAAGAACAACAAATACACAAAAAGAAAACAAACACCCTACACGCATTGATTTGCTTGTTTTAAAAATTAAACACTCTTATTTTAAATTGTTTAATCATTGACTTAACACCCTGATAAAATAATGCAATGTGTACTCAGACATAATAAATTCAAGTATTGTGATGCTGTAGCAAGTTGATGAGTCGACTTCATTAATTACATAAATGTCAATTTGCAAAATAAGCAGAGGGGTATTGCAAAAATGGCCGTATCCTGTTACAACATGGGCTACATTTGAAGTCATCTGCTTTCTTGCTACAAATTTTGCTACAAAAGTAGACAAGAATGGATGCAGCACACTGTGCTGTCTCATGATATTTTCCCTTTATAGGCAGTGCCATAGATTTACATTACATTAGATTTCTCATTAAGACTAAACTGCAGCTAAAAAGATTAACCCAGCAATATAGCTTTGAGGTTTGCAAAGTGGAGAAGGTTTATGCACAGGTATTTAAAATGCATGCATCTTGGAGCATACAATCAATGCAGCAGCAAAACAGCACTACTGGGTACATACTGTTTACTTGTTTCCAGCCTGATATATTAGGACATATATTTCTGTTAGTAATAATCAAATTATTTTACCATTATATATTGTTAAGCTGTTGTAATAATGTAATATTATTGTTTTACCAAACATTTTACATCAGCTTTGTATTTTTATGTATGCTTTAATGGCCATGAATGAGTAGGGACTGGATTGAACTAAAATTGAACCCTGTTGCTAGAATATCTATAAAATCCTTTTACCCTTGATTACCTACATATTACATCTGTGATTAAACTCTGCTGTAATCTTTTAAACTCCAGCAGGTAAAACATTCGGATGATAAAGAGATGTTATAGTGAAATACAGGATACTAGCTAAAACTGATGTGTGTCTTTTGCATCTTTTAAAACAATGATATTAAAATATATATTAGTTTTTATTATTACTTGTAAATAATTTTAATAGAATGCACAATCACAAACACACATCCAGCATTTATGGAAAGTTTAAAAACAAAAGTCTGGCATTCAATAGCATTGTGTGGAGCACTATAAATTACTGAGAATTTAGGCTGGATAACATCAGATTTCGCACATAATTAAGTCCGTACTGAACTGTTTGTTCCTAGCTTTTAGTAAATGCTCTAATCCAGAGTGATTTACAGAGCACATTACATCCCAAGCAGTTTGATTTTAAGAACCTTTCTATAGGGCCCAGTATTAGAGTTGTGTAGCGAAACGTGATGCCATATTGACACATTCGGTAGCTGCTGAATTTTGTAGCAGTGCGGATTTCAGGCCCTCATTTTAGTGCTATTTAAAGGTCTAAGCTGCTTATTAAAATGTTTGCCTTCTGGTGCTTTAAATTGTTGGATGAAAATATGATCAAATTAATGTAAAAAATGTGAGTAGAAATAAACCTTTAGTACTCCAAAGACATAAAGATTTTTGGAAAGGCTGCCTTTTTGAGACACAAGCTGTCCAAGAGTGAGGTGGCGTGTGACTCCATGCATGTCATGGAGTATACTTAATAATGTATGCATGTTTAGCTGTGGGTGCATTACTGGAGGTGTTTGTGTATATATTTATTACTAAAAAAAAATAAAAACATTTATTTAACAAGGACCTATGTAGAGTTTCTCAGTGTATGTTTCCTTATTAAATTTATTTCAGTTTCTTTTAGCCTTCTTTTACCACATTCCCAGGGGCTCTGGTGTTTAAATACATATGGTTAGTATTTGCATATAAAATGTTTTTGCGGCACCAAATTTGATTTGATAGCATTTCACAAGCTTCTCAACAGTTACTCCTGTTAGAACTGGTGTAATTGAGTCAGGTCTATAGACCCTATAGCATGCACCTGCTTTTTACAATTTTATCCATACCTTTATATGGATTAGAGAGTTTTGATGTCACTTCATTGATTCATTCAAGATGGGGTATGAATTAAATATTACTTGCAGCAATAATACATTTAGCAAAAAAGCTAAATGTATATGTGCATCCTTAAGAAATCCACCATGGATTTCTTGCAAAGCATTGTGGTCTTTATGGTGCTTTGTAGTGGG
The DNA here is from genome assembly GCA_019802435.1 of Corydoras maculifer. NCBI lineage: Eukaryota > Metazoa > Chordata > Actinopteri > Siluriformes > Callichthyidae > Corydoras > Corydoras maculifer. The sequence continues at coordinate 1,211,223 of JAFMOD010000535.1, read as the reverse complement.
ATTTTTGTAGAGCACCATATTCTAACAATACTAACACTTTTTAGTGCATTATATTTGAAATAGAGTGTGATTATGGATACAGCATTCTTTTATAAGACTTATTTCCAATCATTCTTTTATTTCCTGGATGAATTTTTATTTATTTTATTTTATTTAATTTAAATGTTTTATTTTTTTGCTTTTTTTATTTTTGTCTGAATATTGGATGCATCCCTAGGTTTTGCATTGGAAAAAAGAAAACCAACAACTTCAGGACAACTACATATATTTATTATGTATGTGCATGTATCACAAATAAATGTGTATATTTACAGCTAGTTTGTATTTAAACATTAAACAATGTATTTCTGTGGATGTCTGGAAATGGCTTTTGGACTGTTATTAAATTCCGTTGGCAGTTTTAAATTACTAATCTTAAGGACCATTGCAAAGAGTTAGTGTGTTTTAAAAAAGCAACAAGCGTTGCCAACAACACACTTGAAACATTAAATTTTATTGTTTTCTTCATTTTATCTTCATGGTTTAAAGTGATTAATGCTTTGAGTTTGGGAGTGTGTTTCTACATCATATGTACATAAGACTGAATAAATCAATAAAGTAAATGAGAGTTTGTGGTTGCTTCTCTGCACAAAAAATATTTTAAGACCGTGAGACACTTTCTTGAACAAAAATGGAAAAATCAATTTTTCTTTTTTTCTTAATAATAAACATATATGTGAGACAAAGCCAAAGTCATTGATTTGACTTTGAGCAGTGATGCAACATGAAAGTGTTCAGTGTACTCTGGTATTTGTCTGTCCTAGCCTTGTCATGGTTATACATGTTTTCTAATTTTGTTTTTTGACCTCTAGAAAAGGTTACAAAAGGAACTGTTGGCTTTGCAAAGTGATCCCCCACCTGGAATGACCCTGAATGAAAGAAGTGTGCAAAATACAATAACAGAGTATGTGCTTCTTTTACAATAGTGCTTATTTACTAATAAGGCTGTAGCCTTGTATGTATATATATATATATATATATATATATATATATATATATATATATATATATACATGTGTGTGTGTATATATGTAGTTGGTCACATGGCTGTTATACAGTACATCAGAGTTGTCTTTTTCTGTAGGTGGTTTATAGATATGGAGGGAGCACCTGGCACACTGTACGAGGGTGAGAAATTCCAGCTCCTTTTTAAATTCAGCAACAGATATCCATTCGACTCACCTCAGGTAATGAAAATACAGCAAACATTTTTTCATCATAACCTCTTTATGCATCCTTAATCCTCTTTCTCTGGCTGCATTAAAAAGGTAATGTTTACTGGTGAGAACATTCCGGTCCATCCACATGTGTACAGTAATGGGCATATCTGCCTGTCAATTTTAACAGAGGATTGGAGTCCAGCTTTATCTGTTCAGTCTGTTTGTCTTAGCATCATCAGCATGTTGTCCAGCTGCAAGGAAAAGGTATGTTAAGTTCAATGATTTTGCAAATGCTTATCCAAATTGTGAATATGCCAGAGCTGAAATTATTGTTAAAAAATGCTAGGTCTTTTTAGTGCAGACATACAAGTTTAAAAATAATAATGTAGACATACACACTAGCTTTCTAAAATGGTCTAATCAGTTACACACTATCCCAATATTCCAATCTCAGATTTGTCGTATTTAGAATTGGAAATGTCATCATTGTTTGTTGAATTATCTATTACTAAGCAGCTTGCACCTCTTGTATTCCTACTCTGCAGTCCTGATCATTTTCAGACATTAGCTGTATGATAAATTCAGTTGACAATAAATATATTTTGTTAAATGTATCTATAAGTAGGTGAATGATGAAAATTAAAGAGCAGATCTGACTTATGCAAGCTTCAGAAAAGCAGAACAAAATGCCTTGATGGTAATACACGTTAAAACTTAAAGTATTCTTTTTGTTACGACTAACATAAAATGGTAAGCAGTCAATATCTAGTTTGTAATTTCTAGAATAGTGATTGCATGCTTGGTTCAGCCTATTACATAAATGCAATAAGCCTGAAAAACCAAAATCAACCCAGAATTCTTTACTGATTGCAGCCAGTTCATTTGGGCATGTAAATCATTTGAATGAGAATCCAAAGCAGTGTTACATTTAGTGGTGTCAGAATGTCAATATAATTTAGCTTCAGAATTATCTGATTATTGAGTTTCTGATAAGTGACTTTTTAATGTATTAATTAATTATTGTGTCCTTATACTTCTACACTGAACACCTGTAAGATTGAGAAAACTGCGACTGGATTTTTAAATGTATCTATTTTTATTTTTTTATACAAACGTTTTGGTAGCAATTATAAGCAGAGCTGCTATTAATGTTGTGAGAAGCATGCATGATAAATGATGGTCTTTGGCAAACTCCACACATGAGAGAACTATAAATTATTTTTTTCTAACATCTTTTAACAAATAAAGTAGCAGTGTGTATGCTTTACGAAATATTATTAGTGGTTTTATTGTGGCATAATATATTATTATTTGTCTCTCTGCAGCGTCGTCCACCAGATAACTCCTTTTATGTACGGACATGTAACAAAAATCCAAAGAAAACAAAGTGGTGGTATCATGGTGAGTATTTAAGCACAGTGTAATTATAGGAGTTTTAGTGAAGTTGTAGGAAATGTTACTCAAGTATAATAATTGGTAATCTTTTATTTAAGATATTAAACAAATGTGTCATTTAAATAACAAAACAAATCCAGTCCACTTGTATAGCTGGTTCTGTCAACAAAAAGCTTATTATTAAATTTAAAAAAAGTTATTATTAAGTTATACTAAAGCTCCTCCTTTGGTGAAGGCTCCACCTGCTTACTGCAATGCTCCTATAAAGTTAATAATAATTATAATACATTTAAAATGGTTATTTAAATGCAACTTATTATATATACAATGTTCAAAGCGAATCATGATTGTTTAGATTTTATTTTGTTGAAATTTAATTAATCAAGTAACTGTCAAATTGTCAGTTATTGATTTTAGGCATTTGAGGTTCTGTAAGATTATATTAACACCCAGTACAATAAATATCAAAATGATGAGATCACAACACATGAGCCTAACATGATTAATCTAACCCCTGTCCAAAAAAGATAAATAAACAAACTATATTAAGATTAATAAATAAACTTATTAAGATTATTAGTAAATAATAATGTTTAACCCCTTTTCATTAATTGTAACATTTAATGTATATCCTGAAGCTTTGCAACAATCTTGGTTATTACATTTAAAATGCAATCTTTAGAACACTAATGGTATTTACCACAACAAGCATAAACAGTAACACACTTTTTACACCCCTTGAGTTGAGTTAGACAGTAAATAAAAATGTATCTAAGTATCAGACATTTGACAATTACATTTAGGTATATGACTTGATGACTGTTCTAATAACTTGATAGAACACTGATTGGTTACCACTAAACCTTTTAAAACAATTTGAGAACAATTTAATCTACAGTAAGTTGCCTTTCTAAATCTAGTAGAAGGACCTTAATTAAAAGAAGGCGCTCTTACTGCAGATTCATTCTTGTACCCATGGCTTGGGAATATGGAGTTTAGCAAGCTCAAATGGGGATTACGGTCAAATGGTTATATGTCGTTTCTCCACACAATGTTTAGTGGCCCATGTATTCTATGCCACTGATATCTGTACTGAAATGCATAACGCAAAAACATTTGGGCATGACATATCTGTGGTTCTAATTGTCTGTGTTGTATTTAAAAAAACATAGCAGCTGCAGTTCAGTTCTGCCTGCAGCATGTTTCAGATGAACTTTGCAACAGTTCTTGCTTTCATTCATGCTTTCGCTCTCTCTTTCTCCCCCTTCTCTTACAGATGATACATGCTAGTAGTACTGGGACTTTTAGCATACTCCAATTGCAAACAGACTCGCAGACAGTATACCTGCACTTTTTTGATATTCAGTCTCCAGCGTCAGACTGAGCAGACCTCTTCAGAGAAAGGACATGTTGTTGGGAGCATTACACTTCGGCAGGCTGTAAAACCTGACTAAAGTCCAGGAATGTAAAACTCCACATGTGCATATTCTGAGGCAAGCGGATTGTTGTGGTGTAAAGCTTTTTTTATTTATTTTTTATTTTATTTATTTTAATTTTTATTTTTTGGTATTAATTACTTTATTTTGGGTCACTTTTCCTTCTTCTCCTGACACTGGCTGGTGTAGCTAAGGGACCTAATTCTTTCTAGGACATTGCCCAACTTATAAACCTTAATGGTTTGTGGAGTTAAAAAGCTGTAAAAGTTCTATTTTATACTTTCAAGAGGACACAGGTTAAGACGTGAGTCAGCACAGTGATAATACTAGAAATCTTGTGTTATTTGAAAGCAATATAATTTTACGATAATTTGGACATATGCACAATGCATGTACTTATGAGAGGATTGTGTAAGATGGTGAATGAGTTGGGTGGTACAAAAGAATAATGATAATCCATATACCAGTGACCCACAACTTCAAAAGCCATCTTAACTGGGAGTTCAACTGAGCTTATTGTTTGTGTTCTTGTCTTACCTTGAGCCATACTAGCCAACATCATATTCCTGTGAGGTCACTTGAAGATCAAGGCCATGACAACAGTTAGTTGCTGTTGTACAAGTTGTGTCTTACAGGAACCATGTGCTAGGGTGTGCTGTCTTTTGAAATATATAGGTGTGATTGGTGTTATATATTAAACTAGATAATACTAAGAAAAGCTTTGATTCAGTTAGCAAAAATATACACTTTCTGAGCACTCTTATTGGGAAATCAATTCACCACTTATTCATGCAATCATCTAATCAGTCAGCCATGTGGCAACAGTGTATGTAAAAATGATACAATTTTATGTTTGCATTGGGCATCACAGGAGAAAATCTCTGAATGATTTGGCTGTAGTATGAGTATTGGTATCATTTGGAGTTTTTACAGTTCACTCATAATGGTGCAATAAACATCCAGTGTACAGCAGCTCTACAAATGAAAATGCCTCACAGATTAGAGAGATGGAGAGACAAGGTGTATTTAGAACTAGTACAGGAAGCCAAGTAAAGTGAGCAAATTTTGGCATTTTTTGTCATGTTAGTGCTAGGAGTATGTTGTTAAATCTTTGGTTTGCTTGAAGGATTGCAAACACGAACATGTAGTTGTGTATGTACATAAACAATGTGACCTCACCAAGATATTACTGTAAAGGTTACCTCCAAATATAAGATTTAAGTAATTTATTTAAAATAGAAAGCTTTGTGAAGACTTCTGTACATTAAACTCAAGTGGTGATTTTTTTTTTTCCACTTTCAAAGCAGGGTTAGTTCTCTTAGATTTGTTGGAGTGCAGGCATTTTAGCTATACAGTATGTAGCTTTTTTTCAAGCCTTGTAGACTATACACTGTTGCAGACTGGCCCTTATGTTATCATTTATTATCAGACTTGGACTTTAGATCAGTATAAATCAAGGTTCTGTGAAAGCCATAATAACTTTTTTTGCAGGCCTATTTTTTTTAAATTATTTTACAGATTATAAAAAACAATGTGGAATTCAGGACCTTGTAATGCTGCACAATTAATATAGACCCTGTCAGATGCTAAGCTGCAAGCTTGTGTTACTATCTACATTTAGGTTTATACTGGACTTAGTCTGCAACTAGCATAAAAATGCAGATTTTATTGTGTGCTTTTTCTGATTATGAATCTACCACCAAAACTTACATAGTATAACATTGTTGCTCCAGCTGTTTCCACATTGCTTATGTCATGCAACTAATGCAAATATTACTGGTTTCTAGAATGTGAATGTACATCACATCTGTAGAGTTGCAACAATTCATTGATAAGTTATTTAAATAATTAAGTGACCTATTAATATATTTTGTTAGTAAGTTTGTTAATTTGTTAAAAAAAAAAACAGTCAGGATCCAGTATTTTACATTTAAATGTTTTGCATTTGTTGCACCTCCATCACAGTACACTGCAAGCTTTTTGGTGTGGAGAAAACCAGACATTTGGTAAAATTATTTTTAGGCTTTTTTCTCCATCACTAACACTTATTATGTTTATTATTTAATCATTATTCTTTTTAAGCCAAACCTTGCTTTATTAAGAATAATTTACAGACTACATAAATAATAGTTAGTTGCAAGCATATACATTTAACTCACATTGATGTTTGTGGGAATTAAAGTATGTGTACCCCTTATTAATTGCAAAATTTTTTAGGTACAGTGTCAGAATTTTGGTTGAAGACCAAATGACTGAATTATTGCTCAGCCTGTGGCATATTTGGGAAAGACCTTATTTAGCTATGGTTTTGAAATATCTTCCATTGTTTACATACTTTATGTAGTGTATTTCAGGATTTGTTTTTTAATATCTGGCATTCTAACGGTGAAAAAGTAGAGTATGGTTGCAGGACCAGCACAGTGTTGGTGGGAAAGCATTTTTTTTTTCTTCTGCTTCTTTCTTCATTCTTTATTACGGTTGACATTTTGTGCAATAACCAGTTAAGCATGTGTACCGTGTTGACATTCAGTCCTATTCCAGAAATATTCTGTAAGTTGATGAACATGTTTTACGATGACACGATTACTATTCTTCCCTTTATTGTAAGATAAAGGAAAGATTTCCTAGATCATTTTTAGCCATAAAGACCTTATACCAGCTGCTGGGCATGTGCTGATGAATTAAGCAATATCTTTCGCCTAGTTCTTCATATGAAAAAGCGTAAAGTTCATGCCATGATCCATCTTCTGTTTTACTGTTGCCAAATTGTGTTTACATAGCATTTCATCAGTGGCTGTCTGGCAGTTTGATTTTTTTTTTTTCTTCTGCTTTTCTAGTTTCAAAAACTTAATAACCATTTAACGGTTTAATTTCATGCAACCTGTGTTTGTGTGTCTGCCCTGTGATGACCTGGCAACCTGCCTTCCCACACCTTTTGTCTTTTGAAAGCTGGGATAGGCCACAGTACCCCACATGACCCTAAAATTATAAGCAGTTTCGAAAATATAAAGTATCGAAAATGTAAGTATTGTTAGAAGACATTTTGACTTTTCAAAAACAGTTGGAATTATATATGTATGTGTGTGTGTGTGTGTGTGTGTGTGTATATATATATATATATATATATATATATATATATATATAATATCAGAATGCATGAATTGAAGACTACAAAATTACAATTTAATGCTTTCTGACAATTTAAAACAATTTTTTTTTTATTGTTCCAATTAAGGCATAAATCAGAAATTTGTTTAAATCTGCCCCTAAACCATTAACCTTAATATGGATTTTCACGTTTAAAACAGTTCTTTGCTTATTCACTGAGGAAATGCTATTCTATGGCTTTATTGGTAGATATCAGAAGATTGCTAATGCTCAGTTAATCTGCATTCATCAGCTGAGAAAATACTAGTGTTGCATGTTCATCACAGAAGAAAATATTTTACATAAATATTTTGACTTTCTGGGCCTTGGTGTGTTTTTCATTGATGACATGAATAGCAATTTAGTTTTGCCATTCAAAATTGCACTTGAACCCAGGGTGCTAAATATGAGCATAACTAGTATGGTGACCACTATAAAATGACATTACTTCAGTTCCAATACATCAGCACATGCCTTGAGGTTACTTAAAATAAAACTATAACTGTGTTTGCATGGACCAACACTCATCCATGCTTTACACACTTTAAATGATTTTTGATGTAAGGATTAATTGGTGGAATGAACAGTAACCACTTGTGTGCTGTATAGATATTCTGTCAGGTTCTAAATGAACTTTCAGTTTACCGGGTGAATATTGCAGTGCTCTGCATTGAAGGTTGTCTCAATTCCATTGTGTAGTTAATCTCTACCATGTGAAGTCCAGTTTCAGATCTGGATTAAATCAGAGTTCACAAAGGGAGAGCTTGAACTGAGTGAACGTGTGGATTTTTGTGGTGGAAGAGGGAGCTCTTTTGTTTTTGCAGAGTTAAATCTGACTCCAACTGGGGCCTTAGGGCTTAGGATCTTTGATTTGAAATTGTGTGATGGTTAATGTTTTTGTTATTTAACATTATTTAAACAAAAAAATGTTCTAATTCCAAAAATATAATATATTTTGAAATGACTTCTGCCTCCTGGTATTTTATGTGCCCTCTGATATGTCTTCAGTTATTTGAAATAGTTATTATAAACCTGGAGTGAGTACAGTTTTTATCTAAATCTGTGCTTTTGAATAAAAAACATGTAACATTATTGCTTTTCTAGTTTACTAAATGCAATAATTAAATTTTAACTACATTTATTGTGCTTAAGTTTTTAAGCTAAATTATGCCACTAAAAAGCAAATGAAGGTCAGAATTTATTTTTTTAATCACATAATTCTGATCAACTCGGCTGGTTCTTCCTTTATTCACTCTCCTGTTTTGTTCTCTAAGTTATGAATCGCTTTGCATCTGCTAAATGAAGTATATGTTAAGATTAAGTTCCACCTGCTGCCACTAGAGGGAAGGGTTTAATCAGATTTCTGTTTCATATATAGGCTCTATCTATAATTCTGTATTTCAAATAGAATAGTAATATGTAGCTTACAATATTAAACCATATACATTGATGAACCACTTTTAAATAATCAAAATCATTTGTGTTTTTGTGTTCATTTTAATTTAAAACTTAAATGAAGACATTTACTGATCAATGAAATAAATATGTAATTTTATAAAATACTTTAATGTTTAAGGTAATTCAAAGCATTGTGATAAAACATCCAAAAATATTTAGTATTTTATTGGAGTTTTTTAGCATTTTTTTGTGGTTTGGTAAAAACTGATGGCAAAAGAATAATTGTAATAACATTTATGTAAAATATTTTTTATTGCCTGTTTTGAGACATTTTTACTAACCATTGATCAATCTAAAATTATCTAAAACACAGCTGTGTTGCATGTTCTATAGGAAACATACAGGTGCTGGTCAAAAAAATTTGAATATCATTAAAAATGTTTATTTCGGGCACGGTGGCTTAGTGATTAGCACATTCGCCTCTCAGCACTAGGGATTCCCATTTCGAATCCTCATCTGGGTGGAGTTTCCACGTTCTCCCTGTGTCCGCGTGGGTTTCCTCCGGGTTCTCCGGTTTCCTCCCACAGTTCAAAAACATGGATCAAGTCAATTGAGTTCTCCAGGGGGGGGGGGGGGGGGGGGGGGGGGGGGGGGGGGGGGGGGGGGGGGGGGGGGGGGGGGGGGGGGGGGGGGGGGGGGGGGGGGGGGGGGGGGGGGGGGGGTATATATATATATATATATATATATATATATATATATATATATATATATATAAATGTACTTGTATATATTTTCTCATTATATTTCAAATGTTGATTTACTTTCATTCAGATGATAATGTTCACACATTTTCACATTGCCTCAAAGTTTTAGATCTTTAGTGTTGTCCCATAAAAAGGTATAATACAATAGTTTTAAAATGTGAGGGGTTTACTTACTTTTGTGAGCAAAAGCTTAAGCTGTATGTATGTATTTATACTATCTGGTTTCACAACCACACTGAATTCCCCCAGAAACAGTTTTCCCTCACTCTGGACTCCGTGTTTACATGCCTTTCACCCAGTTTATAGGAAATAAGGTCTATAGATTCATTAATGATGTAAATCAGAATGAGCAGAATTGTTTTACATGGGTGTGAATAAAATCCAGTCATAAAGGCAGTAGAGTATTTGTACAGCTGTAATAGTGATTAACAGTACTTGTGGCGAAATAGATAAAGTATTTAGAGAGAAATTCTAGACTTTACTGGAAGCTGTAGTCATTGCTGACTGGTTATGACATCATTCTGATTTGCTGTACTAAACATTTAAATAGTATCAATTAAAATTGGCTTTTTATGTAATTGTCTGGAGCAACCATTGAAATATAGTATATCTTATACACCTTTGAGCAGATGTCTATACAGAGAAGCATAATTCTTCTCATGTCTTTGTTGGCAAAGTGTACTTTTCATCTAATGTTGCACATGTTTTCCTTCCAACATGCTTTAGGTGATTACAGTAAAGGAGTTTCACTTTTGATTAATCCACAGCAGCTCTTTTAGACTTATCTAATTGTTTTGAATACTTTACAAGTGAGCATCTATAAAGGATTAGCAGGTTTCATTCTGACTCTTTTATGTAAACGTGTTTGTGCAAGTATGGCTAATATGTGCCACCACTTCTGTGTCAACCAAACTCCACAAGCCTTTGTTGCCATTAGGGGATTTTATTTTAGCTGCTTTGGCATGTTGTTTTGTTTGTTTTTTCTTTTTTGTAGTCTACTTAGACACGTTTATAAGGCATTTAGGATAAACTGTAACAAAAAAAAGTTTTAATATTTTTTTAAAGCATAAATTATACGCAGTTTATATATTGCAGATGCTGTGTTGGATTTGGTTCTTAGAGCATTTGGATCTGTGCTAAATAAAACATGCACTATATGGACAAAGGTTTTAAGGCTCCTTCACAACCTACACAGCTGCTAGACCTTTTATGACATCCAATTCAGAGTTGGTCTCTTTTTGCAGCTAAAATAGCTTTTACTGTTTTGATGATAGTGGTTCCTTTTCAGTCCAGTCTGTGTAAATAAAAAAACTGCTGCCGATTGTTTGATCCCAGAAAGCTTAGTAATTAGACTGTGTTTAGTTTTACATCCTGATCTATTTCACCAGGGATACATGCTAATCTTTGTCAAATGCTATTACAAGTAGAACCAGGTTTTTTTTAAACCAGGTTAATTTTACAGTAACTGCTAATTAACTTTACAATAACTAAATGTAAACCATGTAACCAATTTGACATTAAAAGTTGAACAGGTAGGTAAGTTATGTTCAGTATTAACTCTTATCCTGATCCTTTAGTAGGATCATGTGCCGGTTCCCTACCAGTGGATCACTCTTACAAATTGGAAATCTAGCTGATTCTCTTATTTACAGACTACCCACAAATTAATCCAGCCTACATTCCCAGCCAAAACACAACTTTTTATAATAAAGTTTAAAGTTCATTAATTCATTATCTTCCGATTTGTCCTATATTAGGGTCGCGGTGGGGTTCCCCAGGCCCATCCAGGGGAGAACATTTCGGGCGCTGGGCAGACACACCCAGGACAGGGCGCCAATCTATGGGCACACACTCACACATACACACACTATATGGGGCAATTTGGAGAACTCAATTGACTTGATCCATGTTTTTGGACTGTGGGAGGAAACCGGAGGAAACCCACACGGGAGAACATGGAAACTCCACTCAGATGGGGATTCGAACCGGGAATCCCTAGCGCTGAGAGGCGAACGTGCTAACCACTAAGCCACCGTGCCGCCAAGTTTAAAGTTAAATATAATAAAGTTTTTATATAATTTATATAATATATTTCATGTGGCATTTATATAATGGTATTTGCCTCCATATTGTTTATTCCAGTGTAATATGTACGTGATAGTTATTATACCTGATAAAATGTATACTTTCACTATTGGGCAGTTATTAGGACATTATTACATACTGGAGGTGTACAATAACTCTGCAGGAGGAAGTCCACACCAAAGGCTTATGTCCTCCTTGCTAATTTCCTTTCTATTCTCATCCCTCCCTTCCTGTAACTGTAATGTTTTTATACCTCTCTTTACCCCACATTTACTTTGATTTGACTCTTACAGCCACAATTCCAAAACTCTTAGCTTTGTTAAAAAGATTTTTTTTTCAATATGTCAAGCAGAGGGCACTGATAGAAAATAAATTAGAATTAGAAATTAAAAAAACTAAAAATTAGAATTTTTTTCTAATTTAAGAAAATAAATTATATCATGTAGCCACATTGAAATTGTGGGTGGTTTCGGGGATTTCCAAAGTAAAAGAATACGCCGCCTTGCCAACAACAATGTAAAAGCAATGTCCAATTGGGTCTTTGAAAATTAATATACTTGTGAGGACAGCCCAGAAATTGCAATGAAAGGACAATTTTGAATAGTGGCACCAATAATCTTTGACACTGTACCAAAATAATCAGTGCAAATTTAGTAAATACCTGGACAAGAAAAAAAAAAAAACATATGGGTTAGGTTTGATGGAGCCATTGAGCATCTGTCACATTGACTAGTAATGGTCCCAGGATAAAATCTGTCCAGCTGGGCTTTGGAACTATGAATTAATAGTGTTAAATAGTATTTGTTGTAAATGTATCAAATCAGCTATGGTATAATGTATTGAAGATGTTTAATCAGGGAATTTAATTAACCATCCATCCATTATCTTCTGCTTTATCCTCTACTAGGGTCGCGGTGGGATTCCCCATGTCCATCCAGGGGAGAACGTTTCAGGCGCTGGGCAGATACACCCAGGACATGGTGCCAATCTATCACTGGGCACACACTCACACACACACACACACACACTATATGGGGCAATTTGGAGAATTCAATTGACCTTGAGCCATGTTTTTGGACTGTGGGAGGAAACTGGAGAACCCGGAGGAAACCCCACATGCACACGGGGAGACCATGGAAACTCCACCCAGATTGGGATTCGAACCAGGAATCCCTAGCACTGAGAGGCGGAAGTGCTAACCACTAAGCCACCGTGCTGCACTGAATTGAATTAACATTCAATTGAAATTTAATTGAATTGAAATTGAATGAAATTACATTGTTTATTTTGAATTCAGAATTCATTGTTCTTTTAATTATTCTTTTTTCTGGTGAGCAGTGGCCTCGATGATTACCATCCTGTTGCACTCACACCTGTCATTATGAAGTGTTTGTAATTAGACGTATCAAATCCTTGCTTGGATTTATCCAATATAAGAGAGGACCTTATTTGCTTAGATGTTACCCTGTGATCCTAAAAGCATTTTAAACCAGCATGATGGGCATAAACAAACCTAATTTGTGTAAGCTCATTAGAAATCAGAAGTTTGAATTATTATACTTCCACTAACATGTTGTAAAGATCAGACTTTAACATCATTGTTTTTTTAAAACAGGGCACCCACTCGCACCCAATAACTATCGCGCTGACTGAAAACACCATTTCACCTTCAATCTTCTACTCCTTAAGGTTTACACAGATTTGCTGTTCACACAGATAATTTATGTCTTAAGATCATATACTGTAATACTACTACCACCATAGTGTCTGTGCATTTAATTTGATCTGCCTTTGTATTACTCTTAAATACTTTAACCACTCACATGCATAATTCTAGAATTTTTTTATAGTATAAACCTATTTTAGGATTTGTCTACCTGAGTAAAGTATTGTACTATAGATTTATTGTAATATCAATTGCATGTAACAGATTGAACTGAGATTGTAAATGGGATCCTTTTATCAGAGTGATACTGCTTCCTCCACGCATCTGGAAACAAATCATGACCTGAGCTCAAGTTCCTGCTTCCGCTGCTCTGACATTTGCTATTAACTCCAGTGTAATAGAAATACATTCTGAAGAATCATTAGTTGTGTTCATGCTTATAGAATAATTTATATAAATTTCCAGCAAATTAATGTGTGACAGCGGAGCCATGATCAAACATAGATTTATGAATAGGAGTTGAATTTAAGTGAGAAGATGAGGTAGTGGAGCTCACGTGGAAATTGTCTTTGTTAATTGTCTACTTGTTTGTGTGTATGTATACTCCAAGGCTGCTCCTGATAAATTGTTACTACTATACTGGATAATAATAAGGGTAAGCCTTAAAGTTATGTTTTGTTTAACATATGTTATGATTAACAGTAAACAGAATATAATCTGCCCCCTTAGATAAAGATTCTATTTAACATCTTAAATAACTTATGTTTATTTTACCAGCAGACTGTATCTTTACATCTAATAGTGGTAAAACATGACATGTGGTGATACACAACTGGCATTTTGGGAAATAGCCTGAGATTCCTCACACACACCTATTCTCCTGAAACATCCACTGGGTTTCTGCCTTGGACCATTTCGAACACCCACACCAGCTTCACACACATTCCTAAGTAATGAAGGCAAACAGGGAGTAAATGTCAGACAGACCAGGATGTCATCTGGTTCCTGGAGGGAGAAGGGAATCCCATTCACAGAGCGATGAGTCATAATCAAAGCAAAATGATAGGAGCATCTTTTCATCATGGAGCCTTCTACAGGAAGTCCATGCAATCCAGCAAACTGGCGTTCAGTAAGCAGTTATCTATTCAATTTTATCAGGGAATCACTCAACACACTACCATTTAATTAAAGTATTTTAATTTGAACAGACATTTAAACCAGCTACTGGGCAGATCATTGAGCATTGCTTTTTACAAAATACAGATACAGATGTCTGAAAGCATGTGGACACCAAAACTAGCTCTATAAAAGTTTTATATATTGTTCCAAATTTGTATTTTCAAATCAAAATTTCATCTGATTTTGAAGTGTGCCTGTAAATTATCCTTTTCGATTTTAATCTAACCATTGTGCTAAAGACTACCAAGTCCAGAGCTGTATACCACTGTGCCAAAGTTTATAATTTTAATGCATTTTAACATTTAAGGTTCAGACCTGAGATATTTAGCCTTAACTAAATAAGTCCTGGCGGCACGGTGGCTTAGTGGTTAGCACATTCGCCTCTCAGCGCTAGGGATTCCCGGTTCGAGTTTCCATGTTCTCCCCGTGTCTGCGTGGGTTTCCTCCGGGTTCTCCGGTTTCCTCCCACAGTCCAAAAACATGGATGAAGTTAATTGAATTCTCAAAATTGCCCAATTTAGAGTGTGTGAGTGAGTGTGTGCCCAGCGATGGATTGGCGCCCTGTCCTGGGTCTATCTGCCCAGCGCCCGAGACGTTCTCCCCTGGATGGGAATGGGGAACCCCACCGCGACCCTAATAGAGGATAAGCGGGAGATAATGAATGAATGAATAAGTCCTTATCCACATTGCTCAGTGGTCAGCAAAAAAACTCCCAAGTTTCATGTTTTGCTGTTCTTTTTTTTTCCACACTCAAAAACATGGCTCTCAGTGTAAGATACTACATATAATAAATAGTCTCTTTGTGAATATGTGTTCATCCACAAGTCCACACTTTGATGACTTGTACATGTTTTTGTCACCTTCCAAACTATAATCAGAATAAGAATTCAGAATTAATCCTGAAAGCAATTGCGGAAGCACAAGGAATAACACTAGCACTTGCTGTGACTGATTAGGATAAGATGGGTAATTAATCTACATAAACAAACTCTGCATTTTGAGAACTAATCTGTTTGTGTTGCACAAAATTACTTAGTAATCTAGTTCAGGTAAAAGATTATTCCAGTGAAAGTGATTTAATACCAGTAAAACTTTAATAAAGATTATTTGCTTGCATTTACTGTTTAATCATCATTTTTCCCATCACACGCTTTCAAAAATATAGAAAACAAATAGTACTTCATAATACTCCAGTACAATAAAACACATTTTCCATCAAAATAAATTTAATTTGCAAATGACCGCAAACAGAAAACAACAAATGTAAGTAAAAACTACATTTGAAGTGATTTTTTTTTTTCAGTAATGCATACATTTACTTCACTTATGTCCAAAACAATAGCATATAAATAGAGGTACTGCCAATTAACTATCTTACTTTTGCCAAAATCTTCTGATTGATATAATAAAAGAGTAAAACAATGGTAAATAAATAAATATTGAAATTCACACTTTAATAAACCCTAAGAAATACACATTTGACTGAAGACCGTTCCAATCATTGAGTACAATTTAACAGCTTTTAATGCATATAAACATCTAGCCCCATACCCTTTCCCTTTTGAGCTGTTGGTTTTTCAGGAGTAATGTGTTTATTTTGTAGTGTGCATAAACTGTATTAAAATAAAATCACCAAATTATTTTAATTAATTACCTAATCACAAATACTAACTTTTTTTTATATTGCACTTTAATGTATGTATGTCATTTTAGAATTCAGAGATCCCCTGACATGACACCTTAGTTAAAAGGCACATTAATGTTTGGTCACAAACATGATCTTTCACAGAATAATAAAATACAAATAATCATATCCAATTATATATAAATAAGACACCATACAATCTTACAGTAACATACTGCATAATTTCATTTTCAAGCTGATCAGCATATTTCTGGTCATGTGCCAATAATTAGGTTGTTGCTAAATTGTTTAAAAAAAATAATAATTTTTTTAAAAAAATAAATATATATATATATATATATTTATATATATATATATATATATATATATATATATATATATATATATATATATATATATATATCATCCTATAAACTATCATAAAACGTCCTTGATGATAAAAAATAATTATTAGCACATGCTAAATGCTTTTTTATAATTATGAGCTAAAAAACAAACATAAAAAGTAGCCATCTTTATAAGTAAATCATCACATATGCAGTCAATTTACAGTCCGGAAGAAAGTTGATCAGTGAAATGTTTTATAAGAACCAGCATTATTCCATCTTCTGCTGGAAATAAAAAGACTATGTCTCGATTTTTGCTTCATTATTGTTGGTAGTCTTTTTCCGATGAGCGAGGAAGGGGTACATGCACTTATCAGCGCCGATGAAGCGGTACATGCAAACAATGGCTTCGAATGGAAGAACCCTGCAACACAGACAATGGAGATGATCTTTCAGATGTCACAGTTCATTTAATTAATTCATATGTCTTAGATTTGATTCAAGATTGAACTGTCTGGCTTATAATGAATTATTTCTATCAATGGCAAAACAAAAATGACACATACGTTTTCATGAAGGTGACGACATACATGGCACGTGGCGTACAGACCAATGGCTGATCCGTCAGAATTGCTCTCATGGCCATCTTCACACAGTACTCAGGTTTCAGAGGGGGGAAGAAGGGTGCAATCTCCTTCCTGTACAAAAGTTTCAAAAAAATTACTTTTGTGTGCTTATCACTATAGTTTTTAATGCTTTATTGTTTTACAGATTTGTTATTCATTATATACTTTCCTTTTCTTGCCAACTTAGATATACATATTTTCTATACACCATTATTCTTTCCAAAGGTATGATAACTAAACTGATTTTAAGTTTCCAAAGCTGTAGATTTTATAAGAAACACATGCTCATTTCCTGACATTTGTATGAAAAAGAATGTTAGAAGACATTTTGTTTACATACTAAACCTGTTTCAATACCAGAATTTTGACAGTGATGCCAATACTAAGTGCAAGATTTGCACCACCAACACACACACCTAGCCACACTCGGGTAAACATGAGTAAAAGAGGTTGTAATCAATGCAATGTTTAGAGAATTAGCTTTAACAAAACCTTACAAATGTACTAATATATTTAGAGAGAAAATAAAAATTATTTTAAATAATGTATATAATAATAATATTTAGGTCAATCAAATGTGCAGTAGCTCACAATTTACACATTTAACTGACTGTAAAACATTCTGAAAATTATTTGTCATTTTAAGTGTGATGCAGGTTATTTAATTGTGTGGGTTTATATTTTATAAATAAATATAAAACTGGAATAAACATTTGAGGCGGGAATTTTGAATACAGCAGATGTTTCAAAGGATCTTATTAATGAAACTAACTTAGATTCAGACACAAAATCTAAATAATCTAGTCACTGCTTTCTGTAAATATTTTTTAGGATATTTTAATCCTGAAATCCAGCAGCAGACTAGATTATTTAGCAGAAAAATTGCTTAAGTCTGAGGGGTGGGATTTGGCATCACTCTGAAAAGGAACTTTACTGTCTAAAGAATAAAGCATAAAAAAGCACAAAAAGAACACACAGCTGCTGAGTGATTCAGCCCTGTACATTCCTGCTGCTGAATAAGTGAAAAAGAAGCAATCACTACTATGTGATGAAGGGAGCACAGTCTTGGGACAGAACTGGGAGGGGGAGCTCAAATATGAGTATTAATTTGACTGTTTAGAAAAATTACCTAGTCAAGAAGTGGTTTAAACAGCTCTCACTTAAGATATAGTACCTGATCTGGCAACCTTCGAACATCCCCGTATCCACCAGGAAAGGACACACCAGAGTCATTTTTATCCCATCTTTGTTAGCTGCCTTTAACTCGTGACTTAACGACTCGTGAAAACCTATAGCGCCAAACTTGCTTGCGCAATAGTCCTGTAACAAAGAGTACTGCATTCAGTGTAGAAAGAGAATCAAACTAAGAGGAACATTTTTTAAAATTATTCTTTTATTTTCTCTTTCACAATGCCTCTGCATATAGTAATTAGTGAACAAGTTAAAGGATGAATACCTTAGTCTTAAATGATGAGAGCAAAGTGTTATTGTGAACCTTACAAAATGCATTAAATGCATCAACATAAAACAATTAATAATTAATTAATTGCTAATTTTTAATTATGATGATGCACCTTTTAAGATGCACAGTTAAAATTTACACTTACTACACTGTTCCATTAGGTGTTAGTAGAATGTTAGTAATGAGTCTAGGCTAATCCCTGAAATAGTCCAGAAAGGAATTCAAAGGAAAATGTTATAACTTGTGACTATAAATTAACAGCAATAGTATTAACATCCATAAATCACATAAAAGGTCAGATTTTCAAAACCTAGTGTTTTGTGGAACTGAAACATACCTCCACACCAGCAGTAGTAAAGAGCCCCAGTGAGCTAGCAACAGTTACAATGTGTCCATGATTCAACTCCAACATACGTGGAAGAAAGGCCTTGATAGTCTGTAAAGCATATTTATGAAGAGGATTAAACATTAAGATGTACATTTTTTAGTTTTAAACTTTAGCATTATATAAATAATAGACAGGATAAATTGTACTCAACTATATCAGTATATTACAATCTAAAAACAGTCATGCACTAGCGTAACGTAAACAAAAAATGTCTAAAACCACTTGTAACCATGTTTACATCACGTTATACAAGGCATTGTTTTACAAATTAAATAATCAGCACTATTTCAATAAAAACTACTACATGGACTGTTCAGGTTTTTGTAAATTTTGATGATCCGTTTAATCCAGCAATACATAATAATGTTCTAAATGGAATCTTTTGATGTAAATGAATGCTCATCTTTGTCCTAAAATGTGCCTGGTATGATGGATGGGATTTGGATCAGGTGGCATTAAAGATAAGTCAAGTCAATAGTATATCAAGATAGTCAGTCAACAGATAAATTTGAAAATGTCAGGGTTCAAAGTGACAAATAGATTAAAAAAGTAAGATTAAAATACAAACATTTTGAAATGTGAGAAGGGAGAAGGAAATAATGTCGGACATCACTGTGGAATCTTTATTAAATTTTATTATTACTGAAACCAACACCATAGGAGCATCTGTCAGGTCAGTTTATATCAAAAGTATGTGTTGGGGTTAATGTCAGGGCTCACCCAACCATCTTTATGAACCTTGCTTTGTGCAATGGAACACAATCACAGTCAACCACCAGACAAAATGCATGATTAGTTGCTTAATCTTATAAAACTAAGACAATGGAACAAAGTTAAACACTTGATATTAGCAATTATTAGGTGTGTTAAATAAATTAGCCCGTGTTTAGTTTTGGAGTTAATGATCTGATTCTTCAACTTACCCAAAAGTGAGCATGACAGTTCACCATCATGGTCCTCTCTATAAGTTCATCTGGGCACTCAAGCAAATGGCGTCCAGACACCACACCAGCATTGTTGATGAGGAATGTTATGTCACCAACATCTCTCTTCACCTGCTCAGCCGTGTCGTACACACTCTCACGCTTACTGACATCACACACATAGGTATAAACCTTGGGTTGGAACACAGGTAGCTCCATGCTGCCATCCAAACCTACAGATAAAAAACAAAAGGTTCAATTATGCCATGTATAGGGACATAAGGGACGTAAAAAGAATATTTGCTGTCATTGCTCAACATTTAGCTTTTCTAGTTCAAAAAAGCCAGCAAACAGGATTATATGCATTTTGACAAAACTTTTACAATTTTAACTAAATTTTACTTACAATAATTAAATCTTTATTACAAACACCATTTTGGATATAATTGTATAATACATATCCCACTAATAATCATACCTAATTTTACTAATTTAAATATATATAGGGCGGCCCGGTTCGAATCCCCATCTGGGTGGAGTTTCCATGTTCTCCCCGTGTCTGCGTGGGTTTCCTCCGGGTTCTCCAGTTTCCTCCCACAGTCCAAAAACATGGAACAAGTTAATTGAATTCTCAAAAAATTGCCCCCTATAGAGTGTGTCTGTGTGAGTGAGTGTGTGCCCAGCGATGGATTGGCGCCCTGTCATGGGTCTGTCTGCCCAGCGCCCGAGACGTTCTCCCCTGGATGGGCATGGGGAACCCCACCGCGACCCTAATAAAGGATAAGCGGAAGATAATGAATGAATGAATGAATAATTAAATCTTTATTACAAACACCATTTTGGATATAATTGTATAATACATATCCCACTAATAATCATACCTAATTTTACTAATTTAAATATATATAGGGCGGCCCGGTTCGAATCCCCATCTGGGTGGAGTTTCCATGTTCTCCCCGTATCCGTGTGGGTTTTCCTCCCACAGTCCAAAAACATGGATCAAGTCAATTGAGTTCTCCAAATTGCCCCATATAGAGTGTGTTTGTGTGAGTGATTGGCGCCCTGTCCTGGGTGTATCTGCCCAGTGCCCGAGATGTTCTCCCCTGGATGGGCATGGGGAACCCCACGGTGACCCTAATATAGGATAAAGCGTAAGATAACGAATGAATAAATATATACAATAAATTTAATTTAAAAATGCATTGGAAAACTGGCTAATTGACATTGTTTTCTTTTTATAATTACTGTCTAAGCTAAATAATAGATTGGTGCCCTGGCCTGGGTGTATCTGCCCACGCCCAAAATGTTCTCCCCTAGATGGGACACCCCCCCCCCCATGTTCTCCCCACTCCCCCATCACGAATGAATGAATGAATTACTGGAAAAATAATAAGGAAAATTTATACTTATTGGTCTAACTATTTACATAAAAGTAATCTTTTTGTTTTACTGATTAAAATGTGATATGTATCCAAGTTCAAATCCCAGTCTAGGTGGAGTTTCCATGTTCTCCCCATGTCCTTGCGGGTTTTCTCCGAGTTCTCCGGTTTCCTCCCACAGTTCAAAAACATGGATTCAAGGTAAATTGGCTGCTCTAAATTTACCCATATAGTGTGTTTCCAACACACCCTGTCCTGGGTTTGCCTGCCGAGTCCTAAATGTTCTCCCCTGGATGGGCATGGGGAATCACCCCATGACCCTAGTAACAGATTAAGCGGTTAATATATAATGAGATGAATATGATATTTATAAAAAAAAATGTTTTATAAATATTTATATAGGGTGGCTTAGTGGTTAGCACTTTCGCCTTTCAGCGCTAGGGATACGCTAGGGTGTGGAAGTGGGTTTCCTCCGGGTTTTCCGGTTTCCTCCCACAGTCCAAAAACATGTACCAAGGTCAATTGAATTCGCCAAATTGCCCCATATAAAGTGTGTTTGTGTTTTTGTCTGTGTGAGTGAGTGTGTGCCCAGCGATAGATTGGCGCCCTGTCCTGGGTGTATCTGTCGGGGGGCCTCAGTAGAGGATGAACTGGAAGATAATGGATGGAAATATTTATATGAAAAATATGCTAACAAAATGAACAAATTCTGTTTAATTGTACAGGTTCTACAGGTAAATATTAAAAACATATTTACGTTTAAAGGCTGCACGGTGGCTTAGTGGTTAGCACATGCGCTTCTCAGTGCTAGAGATTCCCGGTTCGAATCCCAATCTGGGTGGAGTTTCCATCTTCTCCCCGTGTCTGCGTGGGTTTCCTCCGGGTTCTCCGGTTTCCTCCCACAGTCCAAAAACATGGATTTTGAATTCTCCAAATTGCTCTATATAGAGTGAGTTTGTGCCCAGTGATAGATTGACACCCTGTCCTGGGTGTAACTGCCCCCCCCCCCCCCTCGCGACCCTAGTAGAGGATAAAGCGTAAGATGATGGATGGATATTTACTTTTACTTCCAATGTTATTTTTACAAAAAGCAAATCTCGTTTTACAGCTATAAATGTGTGGTAATCACTAATTGACAAATCAACAGAGTATTACAGGTTTAAATATGTTAATGTAGATCTGACAGTCGTTTTTCAGGATGTAGTTGGGTCAGAACCCAATCACGTCTGCAGCACTGCACTCACCTGTGCAGGATGAGTTGAGTTGGTATATGTCCTGCACCATGGCGGCTGTCTCCTCGTTGGCTGAGCGGTTGATGTCCCACAGAACGAGAGTCGCTCCTCCGCGTGCGAACCGCAGCGCGAACAGGCGGCCGAGGCCGCTGCCCGCCCCGGTGATCACACACACGCGGCCCCGCACGCTCTTCTCTCGGGCCTTCACCAGCCACCTCACCGCGGCCAGCACCACCGAGAACACCACCTTCCAGCACACGACCACGAACTCGGCAACGATGTGCATCGTGCAAACGGAACTCTCTCTAAAACGCTAGTCCGTTATACTATTCCGTTCACACAACTTCTTCAGCCTGCGCTGCTTCTCCCCTCCATTCGGACCTGCAGGGATTTTAAAGCGCTACGAGCCGTGCCCATGACGTCACAGCGATAAGGCAGTCCCCGCGTGTGTGTCTCCCGTAATCATGTTGCGTCAAGTTTTAATCTCACTTTGGGAAATTTCCCATCAATTTCAGTGAGGTATTCGGGAGCCATCACAAAGATTGCATTTCAAGTTTAAAGAACAAGTCTTGAGATTAAAAGTTAAAAACCACCGCGTGTCGATTCGAAAAACTATGGAGAAAACAACACTTTGCTTTACTGTTAACAAACATTGCACAATAGTGGGCTGACTGGCCACTTTACGCCTCTCTGTTTCTACCCACGTTATCTATTTTTAGTTTTACTTACCACATAAATTCTTTTTAGAATTGTTCAATTGTTCACCGTCTATTTGTTATAGAACAGTTTACCGTTAGTACATTGTTAGTAGTCAATAGTAAAGCAGCTTTCTAGTGTTCTAATCCTCAACCTTATAAAAGATAAGGTGAAAGTGGCAAGAATAACTCCCTGGTGTTTGTTTTTGTTTCAAAAGGTAGTCCAAGGCTTATTAATGGCCTTAATGGAATATTATTAACAGTGCATTCATTTATTCATTCCTTATCTCCGGCTTTATCCTCTATTAGGGTCGCGGTGGGGTTCCCCATGCCCATCCAGGGGAGAACGTTTCGGGCGCTGGGCAGATAGACCCGGGACAGGGCGCCAATCCATCGCTGGATTAACAGTGCATGATAATTAAAAAAATGAATTGGGTTACAGCGGTTGGTTAGTGGTAAGCAGGTTCGCCTCTCAGCACTAGGGATTCCCGGTTTGAAACCCAATCTGGGTGGAGTTTTCATCTTCTCCCCATGTCCACGTAGGTTTCCTCCAGGTTCTCCGGTTTCCTCCCACAGTCCAAAAACATGGAACACAGTCAATTGAATTATCCAAATTGCCCCATATAGAGTGTGTCTGTGTGTGTGTCTGTGTAAGTGTGTGCCCAGCGATAGATTGGCGCCCTGTCCTGGGTGTATCTACCCAGCACCTGAAACATTCTCCCCTGGATGGGCATGGGGAACCCCCCCCCCCCCATGACCCTAGTAGAGGACAAAGCGGAAGATAATGGATGGATGGAAAATGGGTTACAGCTGTAGCACTTTGAACCATGACTACAGCTCCCTAGAAAACCAGAAGTACTATGCAGTTTAAAGCCAATAGTGTCGTATGGGTGAGCAAAAGTAGGTAGTGCTGTTGCTTTGCTATCAGAAGGTCTTGAGTTAGTTTCCTGGTCAGGGAGGACTATGCGCTTTCTGAGTGGTTTGCATGTTCCCACTATGTGTGCTTGTGTTTTTTGCCAGGTACTGTATTTTTTCTTACATTGTCCAAAATCATATTAGGTGAGTTAGAAATGCTGAATATGTGAATGTCAGTGTAAATGTGCATAACCTGCAATGGCTTGCCAACCTTTCCAGCGATAAGTGTTGGGTAACTTTCAAACATCAGCACCATCATCTTAAGGCAGTTTATAAAATGAATAATATAACATGGCGGCTTAATGGCCTCTCAGAGCTGGATTACAGGTTCAAATCCTGATCTGGATGGAGATTCCATGTTCTCCCTGTGTCCGTATGGGTTTCCTCCCACAGTCCAAAAACGTGGATTCAAGGTAAATTAAATGCTCTAAATTTCCCCATATGGTGTTTGTTTGTGTGTGCCTGTGCGAGTGAGTGTTTGCCCAGCGATAGATTGGCGCCCTGTCCTGGGTGTATCCGCCCAGTGCCCAAAATGTTCTCCCCTGGATGGGCACCAACCCTCCCTTCTCCCGTGACGGTAAAAGACTATGGGTTTTCAATATAAACTTCTGGATACTTTTTAGATTGGCCTTCCACGATAAACAAATCAGGAGCCATTTACGTACCTTGTCGCCATCTGGTGGCAACACAGAAACTGCAGAAATACTCTTGAAATACCCTTTTTTTAATAGAAAATTATACTTTCTAATTTTGCTTCGTTACAACCAACGTACAGTCGGTCATTCTATAATTATTAACATTATCGTATTTATTTAGATTTTGCGCAAGGACCACGGACCTTTACAGTGCGGTAGGACTTATACCCTTTTGAGTTGTTTGTGCCTTTTGAAGAGGTTGACAATTCCGCGCAGTGGACAGTCTAAGTACATTATACCTTAAAGATTCACTGATAAATCCCCTCAGGGGGATGTAAATTTTAATATTGTAAATATTATAAATGAAAGGCACTCCATACCACATATACTTTAACAAATCTAACTAACTCGCCCCATTTTGTAGACATCGTCTAGCAACTTATAACCAGGCAAATATTTCATTAAAATATATATATATATATATATATATATATATATATATATATATATATATATATATATATATATATATATATATATATATATATATATATACATATTTGAAATGAAACCGACTTTAATTCGTTAAACTATTTTTTTATAATTCAGGCGATATTAAAGCGTGCTTGCTCTAACCGGAAGCGAGTGGACGAATAAGACTTGTTTGCGCATGCGTGAAAGCCTCCTTTACCGTGGGCATAATGGCGGGTGAAACGTAAGTTAGATTTCTTCTCGGTTAAATCTGCTTCCATCTGCTCATAGGATCGCAATGACGGGCCTGTCACGAACAGAACGATGTACTGAAACAGCGATATATACAATGAGCCTTGAATTGATATCAATAAATCTGGATGTAATGTTATTTTATTTAGAATGTCGGCGGGGTCTGGTCCTCCTTAGCCGCTGTGTAGCATTAGCATCGTGCCGAGACGGGTCCGATTCTTTAAGGGAACCCGAAGAACACGACGTTTTAAAATTAAAGTATTTTGATTTCTCAGAAAGGATCATTCTGCTGTAGTATTACAGTTATAGTCTGTT
Organism: Corydoras maculifer; assembly: GCA_019802435.1. Taxonomy (NCBI): domain Eukaryota; kingdom Metazoa; phylum Chordata; class Actinopteri; order Siluriformes; family Callichthyidae; genus Corydoras; species Corydoras maculifer. The sequence goes on along the minus strand of JAFMOD010000535.1, from coordinate 1,185,690 downwards.
GTATTCAGCAGTAGTTTTTGTTGGTCTAGTTTTCTGGCTTCATCTGTACCTACTGTAATAATAAAGCAGACACGTTTTATTAACACTACATAATAAAGAGTATAACGTGAATATAGAAGCGCTTTAATTTATTAGCAATTTATGTCTAAGTTCAGTTAAATCCTCTCCATAACGGAGGTCTTTACTTCAGTCTACACGATGCATGTGGTAACTGCTGAATAAGATTACATAGCTGTTTGTCGCGAAATTTAAAAGCAATCGATGAATTTGATAGACGTTTCTACTATTCACTTCGGGTTTCGTGGTCTGTCAAACATAAATAGAGCTTTAGTATGTTAAACTAGATGATGATGCTAAGTGGATATGGAAGCTTTAATCAGCTATTGTGTTGTGTGCAGTAAGTGAAGTTAATGTAGGTTCCGACTCTCAGTGAACCATCAAACTAATTCGAAAGAAATGTGATGAAGGGCTGAAGTGAAGGCATTTTGTGTAATTGTGTCGCATGGAAACCTTTTCCCTGGAGTTAAAAAAATGCATTACTGCTCTTAAACACAGTTTTAATAATCCTAGGTGTTTGTTTGCGGAACACTTAATGCTGGAAATTTACAGTAGATTCAAGTCATCTGTAAAATATTAATAGAAAGTTGGCTTGTTTTTAGGAGATTAACCAGATTGAGGATGTGACTCCATCACACTATCAGAACTCATGCATGGATCAAAGCAGCACCTGAGATGTACATTGTCAATGTGCTTATTTAAAATTTGGTTCAGTGCACTTACATGGATCCTGGGTTCAGTTTCTGGTCAGTTAGAGAAAATGGAGTTTCTAAATGGACTCCATGTTCCTTGTGTCCACATGAGTTTTTATTATGTTTTTCCCCCATGACCCAAATTCATGCTGGCAGGTTTATTTGGGGGTGCTGAGATCTGACTCAGTTGGTTATATGGTTGATTTCATGCTTAGGTGTGTGATTGTTTAAATAAATAAATGTAAATGGGTGTGGGGGGTGTTGGCTACTGCTAGTTGCATAGTGAGGAGTAAAGTAATGTTGAGCAAATTGCCATCTTGATATATGCTGAATATTTATGTTTTATTCAAGTTTATCATTACTTTTTGTGGATGGGATGGGGGGGGGGCACAGACTTTGGTTATCTTTATAATTCGAAAGAAAAGATTAGATGTACAATAATTCCTTATTGAGTGAATGTGTGATATATATATATATATATATATATATATATATATTAATTATTAGTTCATTAATTTGCTATGTAATTTGGTTGGGCTCAGTCAAGCTTCAGTGCTCTGATAAATTTTTATAACAGGTTGTGCTACAAATTTATATAAATTACTTGTTTATCTTTTGTTTAGAGAAAAGAAGGTTCCCCCAGTCCCTGAAACACTCTTGAAAAAGAGAAAGCGCTATGCTGAGATCAAGGCACGGCGCATTAAGGCTAAAAGGGCTGAGAAGAAGGTAAGAACCTTAAATTCTGTACATCAGGTGGTCTTAACTTTATTTTTTACTTGTCCTAGATTTGAGCCATTTCATAATGTGCCTCACTCCCAATTGTTGCCATCATGTTTTTTAGGCTCGCAAAGTAACCAGACATCTGATCTTCAAGAGAGCAGAGTTTTATCATAAGGAGTACAGACAGATGTACCGGCGCGAGATTCGCATGAATCGAATGGCCCGCAAAGTTGGGAACTTCTATGTTCCTGCTGAGCCCAAACTGGCCTTTGTCATCAGGATCAGAGGGTGAGGACTCTACAATATGATTTCTCTTAGGGGAACATTTCACCCAACAGTCTTCCCATTTGAGCTGGGGTGCAAGATTGTCTATATTTTGAGTTGTAATGATTTGGTGATGGGTATGATGAATGAAATGTTCCTCTAACTCGTCTTTATTGCCGCACTGTTGGCATTTTGACTGTGGTTAATGATGCAGCTCTTTTTTCCCCGTCTTATCGACCATGGTGATTCCTTTGCTTTAAGCCAAATACTCTGAAACCACCGTCATAAAACATTATTCATGAATCAGTAAAAGAACATGTTAAAGCTCTAACCTTTTCCTTTGCAGTATCAATGGTGTGAGCCCCAAAGTTCGCAAGGTGCTGCAACTTCTACGTCTGCGCCAGATCTTTAACGGCGTGTTCGTCAAACTCAACAAGGCCTCAATTAACATGCTCCGTATTGCCGAGCCCTACATTGCCTGGGGGTATGGGAACCTTTTTAAATTTCTGTACCTTATGTCAGTTAAATGTTTAAATTGATATGTAGGTGAACAATATAGTCAATTCTTATGCTGTCTGAATTAAGCTGAGCTTACAAAGAGAAATCAAACTTCTAGTGTATAGTATACCAACATACAGTAATAGTCTTTTACACAACAGCAATAAAGGCTCTACATGGGTTTGCTCACTTGCCCGAGACGGGGACTGCTAGTGTGCGTGGTATTTATCATATAGAAACAACTGTTTCATTTTAGTGTCTCAAGTTTCAAGATTAAAATGTCTTTTTTTTATTTATTTTTTTTTTATTTTGAGTCCTTTCTCTAAACAGTTTAACGTTTTAGTTTCTATATCCTATTTTCTGCTTTCTGCAAATGCTTTTAAGTGTTTTAACTGGAAATGTATTATAAACAGCTATCCCAACCTGAAATCTGTACGTGAGCTGATTTACAAACGTGGCTTCGGCAAGATCAATAAGCAGCGCATTCCTCTCACAGACAACTCTCTCATCGAGAAAAGCCTCAGTAAGTAAGCTTTTTAATAATGTTGTAGAGTCCCAGTTTACTTTTTCTGCAACATAGTTTTATGCCAAAGTAAATCTGTCATGGTAATATTGTGCTGGACATTCTTATCTGCAGTCATGGATTTAGCCTGTAACAATTGTGAATTTTTTAATTAAGCTATTTACAAAAACATTGTAAATATCTGTCCCAGATATTTCCTCTGTGCATACACTTTCTCTTAAAAGCACAAGGGCCCCTACAAATTTAAAATCGATGAAAAATATATTTTGTTTTATTATTGAACGTGATTTTATATTCCACTTTATTAGATCTAAATATTGATTTTTTTATTTTTTTTTTCTATGCTGCTTTATTTTTAACATTTTAATTCGCAATTATAGATATCTAGGCTGTCTCCTTTACTCTTGTCAGAACATAGACCCAAGACTTAAAACTTATTTAGGTTTTTAACCTTGTTTACATTAAGTCGTACATTACAACTCCTTGCTTGTGATACCTGTTGCAAATGACAGCATCCTCAACTCAATCTTAGCTGCTTTCTATTTAAACTGCTCTTAGTGCAGAATTGCTATAACCTTTTCAGCCTTACTTTTCTTGTTAGATGCATCAGTTACTGTTTTTTTAAAGGGGGTTTGGAGTTGTAATTTGCTTTGTTTGTTGGATTAAAAAATAAGACCATGTCAAACATGATGGGCCATTACAATTTTATAACCCGTCAGACAACCGTTCAAGCATTTTTTTTACTGCCCAAATATTGTTCAAAGCAATGGTGGTGCTTGCCAGGTTTTTAGATCACCTTTTCTTTCAAGTGTCCCTGATGAGCTGTAAACTTATTGTAGGAAGGTTACAGTGAGTAAGTACAAATAAAACCATTTTGTAGCCTGTGCAAATAGGTCTCCAAATATTGTTTGCTGCGATGTCAATGTTCAGTGGTAAAGCGTGACAAAAATAATGAAACACTTTAATAGTATTTGTATCTAGTTTTGGCCATTAAACTGTTGTTGCGTCTCTCTTTGAACAAATTGTACAATCTAAATCTTAACTCAAGTCTGTGTATGTGTTTATGCTTATAGATGTGGATGCCAAAAATTTAAAGTATTTAGCCTTACTGTTGCATATGAATTGGGGCATCTATATGTTGCCGTGGAAGTGTTCAGCTCTTATCTCTTATGTATAAACACTAACCTCAAGTAAAATGTGTTCAGGTACCACTGGCGTCATCTGCATGGAGGATCTCATTCATGAGATCTACACTGTTGGCAAAAACTTTAAAGCTGCCAACAACTTCCTTTGGCCATTTAAGCTTTCATCTCCTCGTGGTGGCATGAACAAGAAAACCACTCACTTTGTTGAGGGAGGAGATGCTGGAAACCGAGAGGACCAGATCAACAGACTCATTCGAAGGATGAACTAAATGTGAGTAATCCAGACTGATCTGTGATCAGATCCTTTTACTATCTTCACAACGCATATTGTGGCACTTTCTTGTTCTTATCTTCATTAATAATTTTAACACAATGTTTGAGAGCTTCATTTGGGATCTATTAGATTGCTGAATCAACAGAAATTACAAATATTATTATTAATTTTCTTTAATGTATTCTCGCTCTCCCTCATTACAAATCACTGTTTTTCTTTTAGCTCAGATTGAGCTTTTTATGTCTACATAAAAACAGTAAATCCTATAGCCATTTTATTTTGCAGACTAGTGGTTCTTTGTTGACAGCTATCGAACCTCCTGTTTGATAATATAAATTATCATGTAAGCATTGTTGGTGGTTTGCTGCTTATTTGTTTTTTTTTTAATGTATTTTAAATATTTTTGTTTTTAATTGTTTCTAACTTCTTTTTTTCTCTTTTTTTAGGTCAACTGAAAAATGAGTTCAATCAAAATAAAACGTTTAATACACAATTTGTCATGTGTTTACATTTTTTTTTTATCCCCTTAATTTTTTTGGATGTATATCACTAGTGCTACAGTTTAATAGTCATTGACTGCTTTGGCTCCATCGAGTGGTTAACGGTTGAAATTGCTTGAGCTACTTCACAACGTGTTATGGTGCCTATGTTCACAAGCAGCACAATCTGTAATCAAACTAAATAATGTGATTTCTTTATTCTAATTTCACAGGGGGAACTGCTTTTTGTCTTATGATGGACAGGTAACCTGTTTAAAGGGTTTGCTTTTGGTGACTTAAGCTGCAGGACAGGTTCTGGTACCTCTCACAGTACTAATTAGGATTTATGCGTTTGAATGTGGCAGAATAAGTAACTTTTTATAAGACAAAGTACTCTGTCAGAAAGGATCCAGGTTAAAACTGACCAACTATTTAAGCAAGTCTAACTAATTAACTTGTTATTGTGCATTTACCTGGTCAAATTGTCAAACCAGTCAAATTATGTGAGCTAAAAAGTAACTTTATTGGCTTATATACTGATGGTCCAAACATTTCTATTAATATGGGTTTGGTATACATAAAATAACTGAAAACCAAGCGATAAACCTGTTAACCAGATTTATTCAATATTAAAGGTGGAATACTGAATTTTACTCTAGTTGGAGACCTTTTTAATGGATGGCATAATGGGACTGTGTTGTGCTCTCAGCGCAGATGATGGACTTTATTTTTTTTCTAGTACATTTTGTATAAACTGTAGGTTCCCCCTGGGAATTTTAAAAGCTCATCCACCGGCTAAAAATGCATTACAGTTAAATAAAAGATACCACTTTGTGTGAATGTGTGTTGTGTGGCTGCCCAAAGATGGGCTATTATGTGTTTTCCTGTTTTTCACCTGCTGCACTACAGCTACAGACCCCTTCCCCGAACACTGATGACTAAATTCTTCCAAACAATGCATGACTATTTCTAGAGTTAATATGTACAAGAGGATTCAAAAGAGCAAGTGGGCCATTTTTGGGGTTCTGTTACTATTAGTAAAGCTGATCTTACAAGGCATATTCAGATAATGGTATCTGGCATTAGAGAATTAAATAAAATGAGACCATTAGTATTTTACTTTTGTTATTAATTTCACTAGATCAATTCTTCACTTAATTACAATAACATATGTCCAAAAGCATGCACTCTGAGCTGACCCTGTGCTTGTTTAGATAAGTTGTTTACGTCACAGGATAAAAATAACCACTTATACGGCTACAATTCCACTCGTATACTGTAAGTGTAGTACAGTTCCGCGTCTGAAATGCAAGGCTGTGTTGCTGGTATGATGGGTGTCGCCTAATACGTAGCTAACACTCCTTAACCTCTGCTTCTTAGCATCAAATATTTATTTCGTGACCAACTATAATAAAATTATTTAAATTCAGACAGTCAATTAGCAGACGCGGGCGGCACGGTGGCTTCGTGGTTAGCACGTTCGCCTCTCAGCGCTAGGGATTCCCGATTCGAATCCCCATCTGGGTGGAGTGTCCATGTTCCGTGTCCGTGTGGGTTTCCTCCGGGTTCTCCGGTTTCCTCCCACAGTCCAAAAACATGGATCAAGTCAATTGCATTCTCAAAATTGCCCCATATTGTGTGTGTGTGAGTGAGTGTGTGCCCAGCGATGGATTGGCGCCCTGTCCTGGGTATCTGTCCAGCGCCTGAAACGTTCTCCCCTGGATGGGCATGGGGAACCCCACCGCAACCCTACTAGAGGATAAAGCGGGAGATAATGAATGAATGAATTAGCAGACGCTTTTATCCAAAGTGACTTACAAATGAGAACAACACAAGTCAGTAGTTATGAAGAAAACCAACTACACTATAATTATCAAACCTGATCGTTATATGATGCTGTTGTCCCTCCCCCCCTTTTTTTGCCCTACAACAGGTATTTGTTAAAAAGATGTATCTTCGGTAGTTTCTTAAAATTGCCCATTGACTTTGCCTTATGGACAGAGTTGTGAAGATCGTTCCAACATTTTGCAAAGGTGAACACCACGGAGTGAGAACTAGCTCCTCGATTAGGTGGAATCACCAGGCGGCAATCCTCACTGGAGCAAAGTGAACGAGCCGGAGTGTATTTTGAAAAGATAGAGTGAAGGTAAGCGAGGGCAGATCCAGAAATGGTCCTGTAGACCTGCATGGAGCCAATGAAGAGAAATGAGTAGTGGACCATGGTCTGAATAATAAACAGCAAATTTAATGATTGGAAATTTATGTAATCACATATCAGAGTTCATAAATTAGATTTTCTGCTTTTTTTTATGTTTTTTGTACTACGGCATCTTTAAATAAGTACGTCCTTTATACTAATTCTATTTCCTGTAGAATGTCAGGCTGTCACTTTTTCATGGAGAGAAGCTTTGTGTCCCAAAAGCCTTTTCCTCACTGCATTCAAATGCACACTTACCTGCCTGCGAATTTTTCTGAGCAAGATCTGCACTGCTGATGACCCGGTTGTGTAGCAATAGTTTTGTTTCTTGGCACTTTGGACTTTCTTTAATGTAGCAAAGCCAAATGAACTAAACTGTGGTGGGTGTTGCTGTGATCCATGAACATGGCTGTATAAACATTACACGTGTTTAAAGATGATCATAGCTTACTTTTTAGAAGTTTCCAGCATTGACAGTCCTGGCAGTTTTCTCTATGTACACATTAATTAATTTAGTTTTTAGTTTTTTTGCATTATGCATTTTTTCACTGTTCCAGCAAATAACTGCATCTTAACATCCTGCAGCTCGCCACCAGCAATTTAAAGTCCGACCATAAGACCATACGTAAATTATTTAAGGAGCAGTGGAAAGTTTTTCTGAGAAAACAAAGCTAAAGCCTCTAATTCATGTCGTGCTATTCATTGCTCTATAAACATGTCAGGCAAACTGCCACTTCCTACTTTAACATTGATAATTTCTGCTCTGCTTTGTAGTGAATCTTAATTCTTGTTCTTTTAACGTACCTTTTCTCTATATTCACTCTGCCTGGCATGTGATGGTGTTTCCTGCAAATATTAATTTATACATAATTGGTCTTGCTGTGTTTTTTATTATTATTATTATTATTAGTAGTAGTTTTTCTTCTGTAATCAAAAACATTTTCCATATTACCCTAAAACAAATTTTGCTCACAATAATGGGCACCAATCAGTGTTGCTCCTCAAAATACAGATTGGTGCATCATGCATCATTGTGTGCCATTGAGGTGAAAGGATGGTTTCCAAGTGTGACACTTACTGTAAAAGGAGTTACCTCTGTTCTATAACAGGTTATGTTACAGCAAGACAACGACCCAAACATTTTAATATTAACCAAACAAAACAAAAAAAATGATGTTATGGTAAAAATAGTTATTTGATGTCCTATGTAGACATGAGTTAGTGTCATGTTCAGCCACAGTCATGTTCTCCCGTGTCTGCATGTGTTCCCTCCCACAGTCCAAAAAATTGGACTCAAGGTAAATTGGCTGCTCTAAATTGCCACCATATAAAGTGAATGTTTGCGCGAGTGTTTGCCCAGCGATGACCATAGTAGATATCAGTAGATTTATGAGAGGTGCCTCCAATGCCTTCTCTGCTGGTCTAAAAAATATCTCAATCACAGTCTGATGAAATTTTTCCCATGAATACTTATCAAACAATTCCATATGGACTCACCACTTTCTTTCATAGCATTTCAAACATTAGCATTTTCTGCTTTAACCAATCAGATTTTGAAGTGGTGACAAGGCCCTGTACTGTAACACTTGGGTCAAACAGACATTTTCAGTAAATTAAAACATGAAAGTCAGGAATATGGCTCGACTTTCAGCATTAGCTTTGGATGGCAATATAAAAGGATATTGTGTGCAGATAATCCAGATTTTTGGTGAGTGTTATTTTCCTAAATAATATGGCTTTTTATACTGTATTTCTGCACAATAATATGTTTATATAGCCATAAAATAGTTGACAGGTTGATTAATTCAAATGGAGCATTGTTACATTGTATATAAATGTCTGACTAGGAACCTACTTAGTGCAAATGGTATAGAAAATGTTCTTAATTACAGCATCATTACTTAAAAAAAAATTTGATGCCTTTGCTTATGATTATTTCTTGACAAGTTATTAAAAAACTACCCATTAAAATGTAAACATTATTAGTGAATGTGAAATGATTCGATGTAACTAATGTGTTTTGTACCATGGCTACAAACTCTGACTTTTTTCTACAGTTACTTTCATGCCGATAAAGGATCATAAAGACTGCAAGAAATAGCTGTTGCTGACCTTCCACTCCCTAAACAGCCATTACAGACAAGCAGGCGAGAGAGAGAGTGAGCGAGCAAGTGACAGAGAGCAGCTGCTGGACACTATTTTTTGCTACAGGATCACCACAGCAATCCTCCAGACAAGAGGCAGGTTTCACACCAAGGTCTCTAGGTTAGCTCTCTAAAATAAACATGACTGTAACCTTTGGATTGTAAAGGTGCTTATGGTATGACTGATTCCAAATAAGATAAAGGGAGAGGAAAAAAGTATATTACAGTATATTTTAAATAACAGAAAAAATTACACCAAAAGCAAATTTATATTGCAGTAATTAGTGTCTGCTGTTAAGTGGTACAAAAAGAACAAACTAAACATTTCCAAAATAAAGCAACGATGTATATGGAAAAAACACACGCGGATCTGTGATAAATGCAGAAATGACTCCGTTCACACAGTAAAAATAGAAAGCTTTAAAGGATGTCCTGTTTTAAATGCTCATGGGAAACCTAAATTACTGTGTGAAAGAAAAGGCAGTGAATGACGAACAAAAATGACCCAAAATAAATGTATTCTAAACAATTAATCAAACTAAAGATGAGCTTCACACTGGCCAGGTGATAAACAATGCATCAGTAAGAGTATTCATCTAATTCCATTATCTTTTGCTTAATGCTTTACTAGGGGAGGGGGGTTCCCCTTGCCCTTTCAGGGGAGGATGTTTTGGGCACTGGGTGGATACACCCAGGACATTTCTCTGATCCATCGCTGGTGAATTTAGAGCAAAAGAGTGAACCTGAATCCCCAGTGCTGAAAGGATACCACTACTACACTAACCACTACGCCCCCATGCTGCCCAGTAATAATATTACAAGACGCAATTGCTTCAACAATTAAGATTTTGTGCCCAACATCAGTGCAGTACAGGTTACAAACATGGCACAGCAAGTAGGTACTGACTTTGATACCCAGATAGGATGGCCAGGATCTCATTCTGTTCGATCTTTGCCTTCCACCATGTAGCAGATGCTTTTATACAAGGCAACTTACAAATGAGAGAACATGTTTTTGATAAACCTTTATCTAAAAACCATTGAAATAGCATGAAAAAAATGAAAAGATTTTGTCTAATTGTTGTATTTGTTTGGCTGCGACATTTACAGGTTATGAAAAGCTGTCTAGGTCCAAATGGATGTCCAGAATATATAAATAATAAAATGCTACTATGTTACTAATTTACCAAACGAGCGTCCCGAAGGTTGGATCTTTCACTTCTGGAGCACTGATTAAGTTATAATATTTACTTCTTTAAAAGTGTGATATTACATAGTACACCCCCCCCCTCCTTGCTCTGTTTTCTTGCTTCTATTTTCTCCACTTACAATAAAGACAAGTACATGTATTCTGTTAGTGACCTGTTGGTTCTCTGTTCTCCATTGGTCAGAAACATCACAGGGTATGTATAATTTGGAGGATGTATTGTTTGTCAGTTCTGCTGTAGTTTCATTTAAGCACCTCAGTGACACTGCAGTTATAGGAATAATGCACCAACCAAATAATACCTGTTCTGTGGTGCTACTTATGTGGTCCTGACCATTAGAGAACAAAGTAAAGGAGACTAAAACAGTATGTACTGTAGTCCACAAACAGGTGGACTACAGATCTGTAATTGCAGAACTAGTGTTCTTTACAGAAATTGGAACTGAGAACATGGACAATAAGTGGAGCAAAAAGGACGGGTGTCCTACTACAGTATGTAAGTTAGAAAATGGGAAATATTTGCATGAGGAAAACATCAATTTTCAAGTCATCAATTTCAGTTTTAGTAAAGACAAAAATAATACATTTTAAGACAAAAGGAAAATAAGTAGCCTTAAAATTATTACATCAATGTTTTAGTAATGCAATACTTTAGTAATGCAATTTCAAAAATAGGAATGAATAAAACAGATATTTTGTATCATTATCAAAGTAAATGACTTCACATTTCAGTATTTTTTCCCCACATATATTCGAAAACTTTAATTTCCTATTATGGAATATAAGGTGAAAAACCAGTCATGGGACAAAATAATAAAAGTCAGTACCATAATAAATACAATAAAAATGCATATTTATTATTGTTACTTATAACTTAACTTTCAAAAACGTTAGGGGATAGTTTATTCTCTTTAAATGAAAACAACAGGATTCAAATCAGATGTTGAAAACAGATTAAGATTTCAAACTGACAAGAACCATTACTGTTATATTCAAATACAATCAAAGACTTTTCATTAAAACATATATGCATCATCATGTTAGAAAAATACAGACAAATTTAGCTGGACTTTGTAGAAACTCTTAAAAATAGCACATTAACTCTGGTGTAAATTCTCAAAGTCAATTCGGCTGCTTGTTCAACAACTTTCGTTTTTTTGCTTCTACTTCAGATTGAAAAATATTTAAAAACAGCATAATACAGCCATGTACATAGCCACTAAAAAAAAGCCACAGTACATTAAAAAATAGAAAAAAAAAGAGCTCTACTTTTAATCGTTTCCTTTTTTATGTCTTTTCTTTTTTCTTCTCACATGCTGTTGCCGTCTGATCAACCCTCTGCTTTCACTCTATTTAAAACTTAAACACTGTGACACCAAACACCTACAGATAAACAGGCATGTGCAGATGTAATTTCACATCATGATATTTAGCATTTAAAAAAATTTATGTTTTTATGTGAAAAAGTTGGATACGTTAGTTTTTAACCTGGATGTGTTCTGCTGGATGTGTAATGTATGAACAATTACCACAAACAATAATTCCAGCATTTCTATGTACCAAAACAAAAAACACTCCCAGCTATGGATATAACCTTACCAAAAAACAGTAAAAATTTTTATCAGTATTTCTGAATAAAGTAAAAAATAAACATGGATATTGGTCCTTCCGGTGATGGTTCTAGTTGTTTACAGGAAGACTGTGAGTTAGCAGTAGTACCTACAGATGCATAGAGACCAAAGACCATCTTGTGTAAGTGTAAAAATATGGTAACATTGTCTTACATCCTACTGTCAGCTATTATGCATGGTCAAAAATATGTAGACAGTTGTTTGTCACAATTTGTGTCAACATTACTAAGCTTAATATGAAATTGTTATTTTTTACAGACCTATTACTTTTATACTGATCTAAAAGGACGTTTAAAAATACTTCAAACGATGTTTAAAGGTGTTAGCATGCTAGCAATAATATAATTATAATTCATATCTATGTGTAATGTGTGTTTAGTGTGGATGAGGTCAGGGATTTGTGCAGGCCACTGGAGCTCCTCATTAGAACTGGCTTTAAGCACATGTTCACGTTTGCTGAAACCAGCCTTTTAGTCATCACATGAATAAAGAGGCTTAGCTCTTTAACCCTTAAAAACAGTGTGGTGGTTATTCATAGGTCAATATAATGGACAGGACATAACCCTTCAAGATATTAAATTGGGAATTTAATCAAACTGACACACATTATTAATACATTTTATTATTTTCTCAAATTTTCAAAGGAAAACTGGGACATGTTTTGTCTTTGTTCCTTATATTATGATTTTTTTAGGTCAGAGATTTTAGTAGGTCACATGGGCAACAGTTCAATGTAACCCTGTTGTCATTGACATGATTTAAACAAGAATTAATTTTGAAAGATGCGCCACCAGCTCATCTGTATATTAGTCAATTTCTGATGAGCCATTTTTTTCTAACCTATATCTAAACTCAATTTAAGATTGATTTAAATCAATAAAGATTTTCAGGCTTTATTCTATCATCATTTTGGATTAGAATTAACTAAACTTTTATTAAGAAATAAAAAATATATAGAACAGAAAAGAGCAACCCATCAGTAAAACATACACTGATAAACACTGCCTGGTCAAAAAATAAGGTCACCACCTGGATTTAACTACAGGATGATCAAGGGTTGCTGTAGTTGGTCAGGTCTGGGTTCAGCAATGTTACGTACCCAAAGAATGAGGTCAGCAGATGACCTCAATTTGGTGAACCACCAAGTAATTCCATCAATACGTTTTTACTTCCCTGATGGCACAAGTATATTCCAAGATGACAATGACAGGATTGATCAGTCTCAAATTGTGAAAGTGTAGTTTGGAGCATGAGACATCATTTTCTCTTTGATTGGCCACCACCTGAACCAGACCTGAACCTCATTATAAATTATGTGCTGGAGAAAACTTTGTGCAGTGGTCCAAATCTCCATCATCAATACAAGATCCTGGGGAGAAATTATTGCAACTGTGGACGGAATCATAGCTTAAGGCAGAAAATATTAGTGTGACTTTTTTTCTGGCCAGACAGTGTATGCATGTGAAACACTTCAGCCAAAATCCAGCAGGTCGTTAGCCTGCGCAGCCAATTTCAGTTTCTGGCTTTAGTGCTGTTAACTCATTACTGCATCAGTTTGGATTATTTTTGGCACTAGTCGTCACATGAAGATTCCTACTAAACAGAACTGTTCCTTTTACAAGCTCCTAAGCAAGACGACATTTAAGAAGTGACTTGGGTGGACAACACCCTAAGTACCTAAAAAAGAGGAATCATACATATATTTTCTAGTTATTTATTTAAACTTTTACAGGTGCAACTGAACAACTAACATTAGTAAAGTGTGTAGTTTTTTTGATATAGAAAACCACTGCGGAAAACCATTGTTTGTGGTAATTACACATATCCATGCATGAGAATAAAATGTGGAGTAATCTTTCATATGTAAAATTAGGATTGCCTTGGTTAAATTTGTAGAACAGGAGGTTTAGGGAAAGTAAACTGTGTAACTGAAATCTAAACTTCAAATGATACCATGCCACAAGAAATTCTCACCAAATAGTTGCTGGCTGTAGCAATAGAATTTAGTTCCTGAACTCAATAAATAGATGTATGCTATGTATATAAAATATATTTATAATTCTATAAATATTTATATATATGCACACAAGTGCCACAGATAATTTCAGCTAAATCAAAACCACAGTGTCATGCACCACCACATAAATAAGTATACTACAAGAATAAGAATACTAATAGATTTTAATATCCCTCTAATTTATTAAGACAAAAAAAGTTCAAAATCACTATTAGTTTATCACGAGGTAAACGCTAACACTGTATTTCAGAAGTCCTTTAAGGCATCTGTCTACATTCGTGTGCAGAACCAGTGGCTCGGCATGAATGCACTCATTCCAACAGGTCGAGGCAGCGATCGCGGTCAGGGGAAGCAAGGTCTGAGTAAGCGCGAGCGCAGCCCACTACATGTGCAAACTCCAGTGCAATAACCAGTGAAATAAATAATGTTGCCATGAATAAATAAAATAAACGCCATGCATAATATCCTACAGCTACTGTACATGACAAGTACTCTATAATAATTTATGTGTCATCTCAATAGGGCTGTCACGGGCAACCGTCTTTAAAAAAATAATTGAAATAAAGCAAATTAATTTAGTCTACAGACTGTGTGGTTTGATCTTGTAATTTTTGAGTATTTGATCGAGAAAAAAAAATAACATGATGAGAACATTACAGTAACTGAGCAATACCAAGTTTAACGTAATGGCATGGTAATCACATGATCACTGAAATTACCCTGAGCATTTGTTTTATTTCCTGCCATAACAAGATATGGCAACTTCAAGTACTGAGTAGCACAAAATACTTTTGTAGAATATCCCCAGCAAAACTGTAACCAACCAAGCATACAAGGTATATTATTTTGTGCTCTAAAAAACTGTTCTTTCCAAGCTGTAGAATGAATATTTTTTTTATGAAACAACAATTTTTTTTTTTCATTTTCATATATTCCTTATACTTGGCCATTCCTTCTTATTTGAGCTGCCACTATGAGTGTGTGGTACTAACATCTATTCAGGTCAGAGTGCAAGGCAAGGCAAAAATGGCAAACACACAAACACACAGTGTGTAAAACTGCATTACCACCTTTACTTACTAGCCAGACTAGAATGCTTTTACAATTACTACTCATTTTTATTATTTATCGTTATAAATATCCTAATTTTCACCTAACTCCTAAACATCTTCAGTTAGATGTTAGTATATTAACAAAATTTCTGCGGTCATGCTGTTTTTAAACTGGAACATGTTATTTTACATTTTATTTTCAAAATATTTAAAATGTAACCACCAAACACTAGGGGTTTGCATTATTAACATATTACTAGAACTGCAAAATCAATAAAAATGAAGAGTAAATAAATTTTTAAAAAATGCAATTTTACACACTGTTCTCAAGATATACTTTGACATTTCCTACCATTCCACATGTGTATACATAACATATATGTAATGAATCTAACTCTAGTTAAAGGACTGTGTGTTCAAAATAACCTCTTAACCTAAATCTATTCATAGCTTTTAGTCCAATAATCACTTTTTAGCATGAGCAACAACAGTGATAAAATCAGCTGTTAGAAATGCATCAATAATGGGTAATCATCCAGAGAACGCAGTCCAATAGAACATAGCTAGAACTACCCTGTATCTGAGGATTTGTATTCTTCATAACTTAAATTTGCTAATTTCCCCCATTGTGGGACCAATAAAGGATTATCTTATCGTATCATATCTTATCTTAAATCTGTACCACCAGTCTGTTGGTGTGAATCAGGAAAGTCCTCCCGGTGTTAAGCTGCGCTTCAAAAAGAGGTGGCTGTTGGCTACTGGATGAACATAATCTGTTAAAAAGTATAATCTGATAACGACTCATACCTGATAGTATTACTAGACTGTGTTTACCGTGACAGCCCTACACCGCTTTGATAGCCCACACTGACAAATCACAGCTGCTCATTTTTATCATTACTGCTATCTGCCTTCATTTATGATCATGAATCTATTTCCACATGACCAACTACTGGTCTCTGTTGGCTAACAGTAAAAGGAGACAAATATAAACACACATATGTTGCTTTTTTGTAAAATTTTAAGTTGAAACTAATAGAAAACGAACACAAAATAATAAGCTAACACTCAGGTCGATAAAGCAGAACCACGCCCAGGCATGGCATCCACTAATCTCTTTAAAATACAAGCAGGTGGTGTTAGACAAGGCTTCAGAGACGAGTAATGCAATAAGACTGGCAGCAAGTGCCCCTCCATTTAAATGGGCATGGTGTTTTGAGCGACAAGTGCAAACGTGCAACCCACACATACACACACACACACACACATCCACACACACAACTGCTCAATTTCACTGCGGACACACATCTCCCCTTGACCACGTCAGTGGGTAAAAAAGTAAGGCAGCTGTTCACTTCTATCAACCAAAAGTGCATCGCCAAACGTATCTAGTTAAGACCCCCCCTACACCCCACCCCCCACTCAACAACACACAAACACATTTTCACACATACACACACATTCCATCTATCCACACAATTCACACTGGCTACGCCTTGACTCAGCACATTTATATATTTTTTTCTTTCCCCCTTTTCCCAACGACTGCTTGCTTCAGCTTTCATCTAGCCTAAGCGAGTCGTAAATCATGGCTGGTGGAGATGGGAGGGGGAGACCTGGGTGGGCTCATCTTCGGGACACTCGGGCGTTTTTCACTCCACTTTAATTCCAGTCATCCATTGCCTGTGTCTGAGTCTGAGCGGCATGTTCTAAAGGCCTTCCATGCAACTGCAGAGAATGATGGGGCCTACGCCGCGCGTTCCTCTGAAGAACTCACTAAGGGGTCAAAGCAAACAGCAAGAATACGACAGTTATTTTTCCACATAACAATCTAACAAATCACTCAATACTCATGGTCACTGCAAACATTAGACAATGCTTAGACAATCAGACCATCAGAAAATGCTTAGCTAGAAATTTAAGATTTATAAACCACTGACTGTCTTATGCAAATGTATTAGTATCCCTAGAATTTATTTTATTAAATTTTTTATAAATTTGCACACACTCAGGAAACAAATCAGAAGGCATGTATTTATATATGTATGACAAGACATTAAAAAATCCAACCATTTAAATTTCATGTAAATTACAAATAAATACAACAGTAACAGTGGATTTAATGACATACATATTAATGTGGGGATGTCCTAATTTTTGCATTGAACAATGTTAACATAAGGGGTGTAAAGATCATTTCATCATTGTGATTTAGCCAGCGATTCTTGGTTTCTTGGATTTTGATTTAGTTGCAAGTTCAGTGCAGTTGACAGAAACTTGCACACAATCTTAACTTTTAAAACATTTTTTGACGTGACAATAGAATGAACAAAATAGTTTCACCTAAATCTGTTCAACCGACAAAGTGAAGTACACAGTGGTTTACATTTGCACACACATTACAAACATTACAATTACAAATAACCATCAACAAATGACAAGACATCTCTTTGAAGAAACCTTACTTTCTCTGAACTCCAGTCCGACCTGAAAGTTGCAGTGCAGTGCACTGAAATCTGGAATCAATTCAGTCATTATTCAGTTAAACGCAAATGGCAGTGGAGAGCACTGCCTGCGTCTTTTAATTCTGCCTCTGATACTCAGTCTGAATGTTATTCTACTTAAGCTCTTCTTTAGTTTTAGTTTGCAGGGAAATGTACCTAGCACTGAAGGTGCTACCAAGGCTGCCACAATTAGTGCAGAATAGAATGTAAATCATAATGAGAAATATGATGAAACGGGTGTAAAAATACCATGCATATAAACTTCTTGTTTAGTTGATGTATCAATATAGATCAATGTTTTCACATCCCCATTTTACAAACCTACTAAATAATAAACTAAAAAAAAACACCGCAAGCGATTAAAATATAATCAAACTGCTCTATTATCAATCAATATAAATAAATCTGTATCTCACCTGAGTTTGATGATACATCAAGTCAAGAAGTGGACAAAAATAATTGCTAGTCCGATATTTATCAGCATCACTAGCGCCACCAGTATTGAGTTAGGACCCTGCAGAGACAAAAAAAAAAAAACTCCAGATTTTAATGCCTTTATATTTAGTCTCTTCTGTATTTGGGACAATATAAAGTAGGCCTGTGTCAAGCTGATATTTTAGCTGCATTCAGATCTGATCCAATTCCTTTTTATATTGAATATTGTTTCAAGTTTTCATTGTTTCCTCTTGTGTATATATGTATTCTCTATTTCCATTTCTGTGTTTTGATTGATAAAGTTTTTATCTTAGGTGTTGGGTTGTGCATAGTGCACCTTCAAAAGAGAACCTTTTCATACATTTTATGCCTAGTCTCTAATCTGCTGTAATACAACACCTGAAATATGGTGCATATATAAAACCACCTATATACATACCCATTAATGCAGAGAAGGGAAAATGTAATCTCAGTGATTTTAAATCTGGCATGCGTATAAGACCATCAGTGTATTATATTCTATACACAACTAGACTGCAATCTGAGTAATGGACTTTAGTTATGCAGTTATTTTAGTATTTAATCAGACAGCGGTGCAGTGGATAAACACTGTAAAAAATTGAAATAGTCCTAAACATTTTTGCCCATAATGTGTAGAAGTTGAATTTACATATGTTGCAGATTGTCCATCCATCATTATCTTCTGCTTTATCCTATACTAAGATCGCGGGGAGGTTCCCCATGCCCATCCAGGGGAGAACGTTTCTGGCACTGGGCAGATACACATGGAAACTCCACCCAGATTGGGATTCGGACAGGAAATCCCTAGCGCTGAAAGGCAAATTTGCTAACCACTAAGCCACCATGCCGCCCTTCCAGATTGTTGTGTATTTAAATTTTAAGACCATGAAAAACAAGGGTTTAAAGATTCTTGGTAAATGAAGACTTAATACAAATATCAGCCAGATAAAATTAGTTAAGCAGGCATTACTAGTATGTTCAAAAAGATCACACTAGGCATGTGTTGACATTTTAATTCTTTTTTTTTTTTTTATTTCACTGTATTGAGCGGTAAGGTAACTTAGTGGTTAAGCACGTTTGCCTCTCAGAGCTAAGAATATAGGTTGGAATCCCAATCTGGGTGTAGTTTCCATGTTGTGCCTGTGTGGGTTTCCCGATTTCCTCCCACAACCTAAAAACATGGATTCAAGGTAAATTGACTGCTCTAATGAATACATTTCACTGTATCACTATGCTGGGCTAGCTGGCAATATAAAATTTGAATTATTCACAGCAACACATAGATAACTGTTTTTTGTTATGAGCTGTTAGCTTAGGTTGCTATTAAATAGCACAGTTATGGAGTTTTGGGTGGTTTAATGCAGGTATGATTCCCCAAATTTTGTGCTGATTTTGTCCTGGTACTGCCAAGATGCACCTATTTGTCTGAACATGATTATAAACTCCAACCCCCTTGATCCTATTAGATCTTTAGCACTGTAAAGTGCTTTGATCAAAGGTGTTTGCTAAACACTCTGAATGTAAATGCACACTCTGTACCATATTGGCCGGCTATTTACTTCTCTAAGCTTCTATTTCAAGCACAGCCATGACCATTTTACAAGCCAATGTAACTCTATATTAAATGTTGGCTGAGCTATACTTTTTGGCCAGAAATAAAACAAAAAAAATATTGCAGATGTTTTTTAGACAACCTCATTCTAGACAACCTCATTCAAAACCATGCATATAATATACAATATTGCTTTTATATTTAAACCAAACCCTTGATTGTGCCACATAGTATGTATGTGATTATTTTGCATTCAATTATTTGAACGGTAATGAGATCTAGCACTATTTTTGGGTATGGCCTGGCTCAAAATCAAAATTCAAATCACAGTAGTGTTTAGTGAAATTAAGTTTGTAAGGAACTCAGTAAGGTGCTATGACTATAATCAGTCTTGATAATCATTCAGATGAATTTCAATGGTGATTTTGATCCAGGCCTTGTTCAGCAATAGTGCCACACAAAACCATTTCAGACCCTACAATCGTAAAATCATCATGGAACCAAAAACAGCATGATCTAGTATTTTGCTACAACGTAAGAAAAATATAACTATTTAAATTTTTGGGTGTGTTTTTTTTTATTAAAATAGGAAGCAAAGCCAGAAACCCTCAAAACATTTTGGCTATCCAAATTATTTTGGCCATTAACTTACTGATTCTGCCTCCACCACATCTGGGGTGATCTCCATGCTGGCTTTCTTGGTTTCAGCTAGACTCTTTGGCTTAATCGTTTCCTGTTTCTTGAGCTTGGGCTCGGGCTTGTTCTCTCTGGGCATCATAAACTTAGTGTTACCTGCAGAGGGCGTCGGTGTACGATATTGCTTAACAGGTGCTGGCAACCTGGCGAGGATGGCTTGACTTTCTTGCTTTTCCTCCTCTGAATCTTCAGGTGGGACAGAGACATCTGCTTTCACATAGTAGCTATGATATTGTGAATGAACCTCTCCATTGCCTGGAGTGGAGGAATTGGTAACCTGCACCAAGGGTTTATAGGGCATAGGGTTAGAGATAGCTTCCTGGTTCACTTCTTGTTTGGCTGTTACCTTGGGAGTGATTTTGGGGGCAACACTGGCTGCTAAGTTCTCCACTACATTCTCTTTGGTAGATTTTGGGGTGTTTCGGTTAAAGAAAGACTTCTTTTTGTTGGGTGGAGGAGAGGGGGGAGGGGTTGGACCTGGGCTTTGGGTCGGTGTTTGGGTTGGTGTAGTGCCCTTGCGATAAAAATGGGGGCTTCCTGAGGGTGTTTTTTCTTTTTTCTCTTCAATGACTTCCTTAATCTCGATAGGTTCATTGGAAAACTTTTGCTTGATGTAGTCCGGCCCTTTAAATAGAACATAAAGGAGAATTTCCATCATCAATATTAGGGGGGGGGGGGGGGGGGGGGGGGGGGGGGGGGGGGGGGGGGGGGGGGGGGGGGGGGGGGGGGGGGGGGGGGGGGGGGGGGGGGGGGGGGGGGGGGGGGGGGGGGGGGGGGGGGGGGGGGGGAGAACGTTTGCACATCCAGGGGAGAACGTTTCAGGCGCAGGGCAGATACACCCAGGACAGGGTGCCAATCTATCGCTGGCCCCCCCATATACTTTTTTTCATAATGCATTGTTAACAGTCGGTGGTGGCATGAGAATATTTACCCCCTGTCTCTGTGCCCATTTTTACTCTAATCCTGTCTTTAAAGAGTTCTAGCAAAAAGCACAGAACAAACCCCCACTCCATAAGTGTTTCCACAAGGAAAGAGAATCAGGATCTGCTTTATGACTGGAGTGTGAGCTTCCATGCATTCTTTAGATTCTTAACACGGTCAATGTGGTCTCATAGCTGACATGGATGGGCTTTCTAGAACCTTAACTGGGATGGGTCCAGATCCAACCATTGACAGGTCTGTAAATCACTTTGTTTATCAGACTCATCAAAGACAGAGCTGAACAGAGTGCATTTTACTATGGAAAACTGACCATGTTGTTTTGAGTTTAGCTGCAAATTAGAATATTAAATAATTCAATAACATGACCAATTATTTCAAATAAAAGCTAAATTTAAACCGAAAGTCAAGTTTAAAGGTGCATTTCACAAAACTGAACTTTAACTAAAAATAAACTTAAATAAATCTTAAATTTAAGAGTGTTTCTCAAAAGTCATTGTATCTAAAGTCATCAAGTCAAAAGTCATCTTACATAGCTCTTACAATCATTTGTAAGTTATGAGTACTCAAATCCATTTGTAGCTAACTACATACAACCCCAATTCCAATGACGTTGGGACATTGTGTAAAACAAACATAAACAGGATACAATAATCTGCAATTCCTTTTCAATTTATATTCAATTGACATTTTACATTTTATGTAAAGAAAAAAAACCACTTCATATAATTCTTTATCTCTTTGTTCTCAAGGTTTTCGATTCTTTTCTTTGACTGAGAAAACCCACAGCAAATGATAATAAATAACTATTTTATAGAAAATGCATGCCAATAGATATTTTTTTTTACCCGAACAAAGTTTTATATAAAAAGATATATATCTTATCATTATTTTATTTTTGTGTACATGTATGGGATTTTTTAGTTGTAGTTTTACTGTTTGACTGAAAACCAAACAGCAAGTTTAATGTTTCACATTTATATATGCTAATTATTTAATGCTGCAGTAAAGTATTTTTTTCAGAAACAGAAGATAATAGCATAGAATTGACACGAGCTAGAACAAACAGTATAACACAAACTATACTGTTTTTGTTACCAGTTATCTCACATACACGTGAATACAATAGGACAAACACATTTTACTTGTATAGTAATAAACACAAAACACAAATACAAATTACAATATCACCCCATCACCAGCGTGCTTGACAGCAGGTATGTTGTGTTGTTCTGATATGCTGTATCATTGCTAATGTCTTTTTTCATTTGAATTGTCTTAGCACACAACTAAATGTGTCAGATTAGCAAATCATTGTTAAGTTTTAGCTAAACTTAATCTGAAAGCTTGTAAAACTGATGAAAGCAAAGTTTCCTAGGTCAATACATAATAATAGCAAATAAGTTTATTTTTTATGATTGAAAGCACTAAACTATTATTATAATCAAAGATTTAGAGCCTTAAGAGATATGATTAAACTATTTATTTTCACATATAGCATATGGTAAAAAATATTCAAACACCTTGCTATCATATCCAATTCCAAAACTATAGGCAATAGACATCATTTATAAATTTAAAGTGTCTTGGTTGCTCAAATCATATCCAAATCTTTTATATTGGCTTAAGATTTACATTGATGAATATACTGAAGATATTTCATGTTTATTTAAAGGTTGGTTTCTTAATTCACAAACTTCTACCTCTTTATTTGTTAAACTGTTATGACATTGCTTAAGGTACTTATCCATGTATCAATACTGTAGACATTCACTCTCGAGTAATGTCAGTCCTACCCCCTGGTTTCTTACACAAAGTCCTCAACCTTGAGTTTGGTGGATTTGCATATTAGTCTGGTTAAGGTTGTCTTTGAAATGCTGTAAATGTCTGTGGAATAATGCCATGGTGAAATGGTGTAAGCTGTTACTTATTTCATTATAAAATCTTAAAATTGCATTTTTAATTATATCTTAAATTTTAACCGTGGACAAAGTCTTATGTAACAAGTTCAGTTCAGTTCTGGGCAGCATGGTGGCTTCGTGGTTAGCACGTTCGCCTCTCAGCACTAGGGATTCCCGGTTCGAATACCCATTTGGGTGGAGTTTCCATGTTCTCCCCATGTCTGCGTGGGTTTCCTCCGGGATCTCCGGTTTCCTCCGACAGTCCAAAAACAAGTCAGTTGAGTTCTCCAAATTGCCCCATATAGAGTGTGTGTATGTGTGCGTGTCTGTGTGAGTGAGTGTGTGCCCAGCAATAGATTGGCGCCCTGTCCTGGGTGTATCTGCCCAGTGCCCGAAACGTTCTCCCCTGGATGGGCATGAGGGAACCCCACCGCAACCCTACTATAGGATAAAGCGGAAGATAATGAATGAATGAATAAGTTGAGATAACTGAGGACAGCAATACCTGTACCGTGTTGTGACTGAATGTTTAAAAGTCAAAAACAGCTATTAAAACCAATCAGAAATAGAACAGAGGAGGGTGATGTCTCTGAGAAAAAAAAGTTTCTGTGTGGAACCACAATGTTTGCATAATGGTTGGATTTCTGAGGTCAATGTTTAAAAAGATAAGTGGGTTTTAAGGGCAATAAGAACAAATGTTGAATTGATTTGACATCAGTCATACATAAGACTTTATAGTTAAATATGTCAGAAGCCAGGACCTTGTAATTGTGTGACTGTATCTGAAAGTCTCAAACCTTTTATTAAATAATTTTGTTGGATTCAGCAGCGATATACTAAACCTTAAAATATTTTTATTAGCTGCTTGTGTGTCTGCTCTTCCATGAAATAGTGACCTGTCCAGGTTGTTTCCCAGCCTTTCCTCCACTGAGCAGTGGGATAGGCTCCAGCACCCAATGTGATGCTAATTAAGTGTGAAAAAATAATAAATAAATAGCTATTGTTTATAGCTATTTAGTAATTTAGAACTGAGTAATGGCTTTAAAATGAGGTATTCTTTAGTTTAATTACTTTGTTTTGAGATTGAAGATTTAAAATGAGCTGCGTTTTACTCTTTTTTTTATCTGGAGTTAAAAAAAGATACAAATGTAAAGCAATATTGTAAAAGAATTTCACACTTTTTTACTATTTTTATTTTTTTAGGAAATATATTCTCATACAATCTAGAAACAGGTGAATGTTAGTGATTGGTGTACTAAAAAAACTTAATACTCAGTAATGGAGTAACTACTTCAAACACATGCTCCAGCATTTTCAGGATGCATTGAAGTCAAACAGACCCTTAGTGTCCTAAAATAATCTCCTCACACTTGAAAGCAGCATGAGCTGCCTGGCTCTAACAAACAGCAGATAAGTTATGTAAATGATATGCTTCCCCTTCAGGACTCATTTGCATTTACATCTGCTTATCATTTACTTGCCCAGTGAAGGTGCACTTAAAGCACATACAAAGCCAAGGACACAGTCTCAGGTGATGCAGATCTTGTATCTGCAATGCTTTCTGAAACTTCTTTACCAAATGGAATTATGCATATGCACTCATGGCAATTTAAATGGGTCAACCCCATCTGCTGCCATAACATCATTTACTCTTATGACGGTTGCTCAAATTTTGAACAGTGGTAAGGTGGCAGAGATATGAATAAACCCTTAGGCCAAAACACACTTCATACAAGGACCCAAATGCAGACTCTTTCAGAAATCAAAGCCAAGTTGTCTTTACACCACCACAGTTCCTTTTTCTAGTTAGCTGTCATGGTCCTCTTTAGAGATTTTTGAGCGCTCCTTCGAGTGCTAACTGTTTTTAAATGCAACGGAAAGAACATATGTGTTTTCCTTATTTTGTGTAGCAGCTGTAGGACCGAGGACAGGATTTGCTTGTTTAACATTTGTTGTAAACACAAAGCATCACTTTGCTCTTACTTTCCGGCCATGTTGTTCTCACTTGTGTGGCTAGTACTCTTTTTTTCTCTCCTGCTCTGGCAAGCCTCACTCTTCTGAACTTCTACCTCAGCTGCTTCCCTGACTTCGTCTCTTATTCACAAATCCACACTTGATCACAGCTCTGACGTTACATTCCACCATTGCTAACCATCCAAATTGTTTTCACAAATCATTACCAGCATGCTATACTGACTCACCACCCTATTTTGTTTGTCTCTCATGAGTTGTTAATGTGCAAAACTCACAGTACTATTACACCCACATAAACCCAATTGGGAGAACCAAAACCTGCACTCCTTCTCCTGCACACGATGTACTTGTTTTAGTCCATGTCACTGAAGAGATAGCTGCACACTCCAAAGAATACTGGAGTAATGTCAGTGGGGAGGTACTAACACTTTTTGGGAAAATTGCAGCAAAGGGAACTGTCATGCCCCCATACGAAATAATTCATTTATTTATAATCTTCCGCTTTATCCTATATTAGGGTCGCGGGGGGGTTCCCCATGCCCATCCAGGGGAGAACATTTTGGGCGCTGGGCAGATACACCCAGGACAGGGTGCCAATCCATCGCTGGGCACACACTCACTCACACAGACACGCACACATACATATATGGGGGAATTTGGAGAACTCAATTGACTTGATCCATGTTTTTAGACTGTGGGAGGAAACCAGAGAACCCGGAGGAAACCCATGCGGACACGGGGAGAACATGGAATCTCCACCCAGATTGGGATTTGAACCGGTTATGTCTTATAAGTTTGTGCTTTTCATTTGCCACTGGGGAAGGGTGTGCATTGCTAATGCAGAATCAAGATCATCATAGTTCTCTCAAATCTACCTCCCTATGGCATCTCGCATCTCACGTTCATCACATAGTTCATGATACTAACTGACTGCAACCAGGTCTGTCTGCACCACACCTAATGCAGCACTGCAAGCAGAATTCTTTCAACACTGCAATGTGGGTAAAACGCATGAGAGAACTTAAAAAGGGAAATGGGAAAACAGAGAGGAGGGGGATCACAGCATCTCTGTTCTCTTATTGCCTCTAAAAAATCCCCTCTGGACATTCCTTTGTCACACTTGCCATTGCTGACATGCTGATGGGGGGGGTGTCTGTGCTATGCATTCCTACCAAATAGTGAAATACATGTCCACTAGTGTTTTAATTGGGCCACATGATGTCCCCATTGTCCTGGGTTACAGAAACAGTATAGCATGTCCAGACACAAAAAGAACAGAACACAGGATTATGACCGGTTTAATATTTGGCTGGCACAGGAAACCGTTGACACATTTTTTACTGCTGTTTCTTTGACTTGAGTGGCAGACTCTCTTTTCTTCACCCTTAAGTGTTCTCTTTTTAAAATCCCTGAATGCACAGATAATTAACATCGACAAACCACAGGTAAGATCCATTACCTTACCCTTGCGCTCATTCACAAATCCACATTTGATAACATTTCTGCTGTTTTAAGCCCTACATTCCAAACCCTGGTGTAAATAATTAAGCAAATGATTATTTAAGCAGGCGGCACGGTGGCTTAGTGGTTAGCACGTTCGCCTCTCAGCGCTAGGGATTCCCGGTTCGAATCCCCATCTGGGTGGAGTTTCCATGTTCTCCTCGTGTCTGCGTGGGTTTCCTCCGGGTTCTCCGGTTTCCTCCCACAGTCCAAAAACATGGATCAAGTTAATTGAATTCTCAAAATTGCCCCGTTTAGAGTGTGTCTGTGTGACTGAGTGTGTGCCCAGCGATGGATTGGCGCCCTGTCCTGGGTCTATCTGCCCAGCGCCCGAGATGTTCTCCCCTGGATGGGCATGGGGAACCCCACCGCGACCCTAATAGAGGATAAGCGGGAGATAATGAATGAATGAATGAATTATTTAAGCAAATAATCCATTAAAGTTTTTAGTTAAGTTTTAATTTTTTCTTATTTTAATTAAGTTATTTACATTAAAAGAAATATGCAAAATATCACAATTAAGACAACCCTTTAAAGTATACAGTTAGTAAGATCACAGGTATTTATACTTTTATTATCCATTGTGCTGATTGTACTACATCTAGAAGTTGGGAGGTGTGTTTCATGACAATGTAAATTCATCATTCAAACATTAATCAAGCACAAACATGCCTCTGACATTGACATCATAAATTGACAGTACTATACTCAGACATTGAATCTGTCTCTGAAAAAACTTATTTTTAGTAAGGTAGCTGTAGCACACATTTTCCTTCTAATGTATAATAAAATAAACACAAACCTTAGTAGATTTATCTTGCAACAACAGTATACAGTAATTTATAGTAAACAGGTACAGTAAAAAAATAAGGAGGCACACTTAGTTTAGCACTGAAATTTCAGTGTCAATTAAAAGATGGATAATTTTAATATACACTAAACTGACAAAATTCTTACAGATTGATCCCCCATTAGTAACTATAACAGCTTCCAATCTTCTGGTATGACTTTCTGCACGATTTTAACCATTCTGTCCAATCTGGACATTAGGTAAAATACTAATTTTGGACAAAAATGGGCTGACTTGCAATCCTCATTGTAGTTCATCTGAAAGGTATTTGATGGGGTTAAGGTCAGGGGTCTGTGTGTATCAGTCAATTTCTTCTACATCAAACTCACCCAACCCTACTAATATAAATCTTGCTTTGTACACTGGAACACAGTCATACTAAACAAGAATTCTAAATGTGAGTCATTATACAAATGACTTTGCTTTTTATATACATAGCAATGGGACTGAATGAAATATTTGTGTTCAATGATTATTCTGTATTGTATTTTGGCCATATATTGTATTTTCCATTTGTGTTCTACACATTTATTGTACGTGAATGTAGTTGCAATAAATTAAATTATTTTATTTAAGTAAGAAAACTGGATTAATATGTTTCTACAATCTCAGAAACATTTCTCAAACTGAAAGTTAGGACATAGTTGTGTTAGTACTAGTGCTATTATGCTTCTTTCCTTTTAATCAGATTTTTTTAAATTACATAGCTAGTGTTTGTTGTAACCAATTCTTTAAGTTCTGTTAATAAATTACCTGGCTGATGAAAGTTTGGTGATAGTTCTCGAGCCACTGCACGAGCGACATCTGAATCCTGACATGCAGCAAGAGCAGACTGGTCAGCTGCCTCGGCCTTTGCTCTGGCATGAGCCGTTCTGAGGAAAAGCAGAAAAGAAATTGGATTTTATAAATGTAGAAATGTATATAATAGCTCAAAAGATGTATTTCTTGGAACTTACTAAAAAAACAAAAGTTAATGTTAACATGCCAGTTAAATAAACTGTAACATTAATAAGCTTTCAGAATCAAAATAAAAAGTATATCTTCTTCATGTAATAGCAAAGCACTGTAGTTTTTTATAAATGTAGTTCTGCTGATTTTGCTTGTATTAAATTTTTTTTTTTTTTTTTGCTTTTCACCAACTACATACTAACCTTAACTATTTATTATTAAGTTAAATCTTTTTGTGTATATGCAGTTGTTATGTTATTTATAACTTTTTTACACTAATAATAGTTTGTAACAATGTAGGTGCTTGGTATACCAAAACCTTAATTAATTTATTTATGTACAAAGATATATATTTTTTATATATTTCATTTATGGAATATGGCATGCTGGTAAAAATGTGCGCATGCCAAAACCAACGACATGAAACAGCATGGTGAGAACGTAAAAACACCCCACTGAACAAACACAATGTATATTTCCCAGCATTGAATTAAGGAACTCTGATGTGTTTGAAAAGCTTATCATGAGACCAATTTTTGGCTTCAGAGGCATTTGTAGGTATAGCAAATCACAGATGCATCTGATCCTATAATAGTGCTGCTTTAAGAAAAGTGTTCATTAATAACACAAATCTATTTGGAGAAAAGAAGTCAGATATCTGAATATGCCATGCTGCACCACAGTGGTTATAAGGGCTTTCACAGATCAACGTCTAATTTTAGTCCCATCTTGCATTTCAGTGCACCACTGTGGCCTCTTTGGCTGTTTGCATCAGTCAGAGTGGACTAGTCCTCTTTTGGGTGCTGCCCTGGGTAATCTGTCCATCATTGCCGAGTGAAACCTGAAGCGCCATAATTCATTATTAGGTCACAAATAAAATCTTATGCTACAATCTACAAATGCAGTCTCTGTTTAAATGCTGTGATTGTTTGCTTTTATAAGTGTTAAAAATTAAACTAATTTGCTTGCAGGAACATATTATTTCAATGACATATTTCATTAATAGTACATAAACAAGTTTAATTTTTCCTGAATTAAACAGATTAAAATAGAAAGTTTGTTATTTGTAGTAGATGTGACAAAACTTTATAAATGGAATAAATATAACATTGTATTTGACAAAGGGTCCCCAAACATTAGCATTGGACAATTCATGGTAAAATTGCAGTTCTTGGGGACTCCTCCCAGTTGCTCATGCACAGAACACCTTTTACAAGAACCACACGAACTCACTACTTTCAAAGTAAAGGCCTTTTTACTTAAAGCTTTCTCCAGCAAAATTATCCCAGATACTCATCAGACTCATTTTAGCTACTTTCCCCACATTCTTATACTTTCAGCCACTACTCAAACTATAGGTGAAGGGTGACAAAGAACGACCACTTAATTCAGTGGAATGTCAGTACTATACTTAGTCATTGAGATAATTGAACTTTTTAAGCACACACTTTTTAAAAAACAAATCAGAGTTCTACAAGGTGCCGTATTTTTCAGAAGTTATTGTATGTGAAAATGCGATACCTGGAAACCACCACCCAAGAACTTGCCATTCAACAGGCACTGTCCCCACCAATTACATACATATTTTCTAGTACCCATGATGATGACAGTCTACATCAGTAAATGATTAACAATTTTATAATATTTGTACTTATTTATTCATATACATACAGTACTTGTAAATATATATGCAACAGTGTCTGTTTCTGTGATTTTTACTGCTGTTATTTTCATATTGGCTTAGCCTGCTTAAATAAAGATTTAAGAGGCATCATAACCATTACAGCCTAACCTGTAAACCCAACATCTAAAACCCTTTTCACATAAAACCTTATACAGACCTAGCACCTTCACACTAGTCGTCTAATGACCTAAGTGATTTCGGTCTTACTCCCTGAATTATTTGGTAGTACCTTATCCTCGAAGGACATAAAATTCAGGTGTAGCAATATTTCAAATTGTCTCTTCTGCTTTCTTACCAAATCCTCAGTCATGGTAAGAACCTTTATACTTTTTACTACAAAGGCCTCAACTGCCTCTTCTGAATTACAGGAGGGCTGGCAAATGAATCTCTTTCATGCAAACAGCTATTTGTGCAGCTCTTTTGGCCTGCTTGTACCTCTCAGCTGAATCCAGAATATTTCAAGCTAACCCAGCCCAATTTTTACAGCTAGATAATCTCTACCACCAATAGTGTCAGACTGTGGGTCCCTGGATTACCAAATTTCTCTATCATTGCCAAATCTATTGTTAAAATCACACAAAAAAGTATATAGAAAGTGCCTCCTCTATGCTCCTTTCCAGGTTATCTAAAGAAGTTGGTTAGTCCTACTACTGTCAAAGAGTTTTCTTTCCTGTAACCTTAAGTGACTCTTTTCACTGGGACAAACTCCAACATAGCAACATTTAGTCAGGGCCTAACAAGTAACCCAGCACCTGCCCACAGCCTCTCACCTTGGGCAACATCAGAGAAGGACATAATTCAGCACCATCCAAATTTTGGTTCCAGATCTAAGGCTGTGGATACTAGTGGGCTTAAGTATATGAAGGTATATCGATTAACTCTCACTACACAAGCCAAAAAGCCAGTTTTGGCACCATAAATCAAGTCCACTTAGTCCTTTACCCCAACCTAGCACATTTGTGGCATTTCTCCCCTTCCTGGAATTTCGCACAGCAATATGTGATCTCAAACAATTGTGTGTGACATGTCAACTGAGGTGGTTTGAGTATTTCTTGCTTATCTCTTGTGATTCCAATATTCATCAGTCAGTGGAATTAATGTTATCTTATGTCATTATCTTCCACTTAACTGAGGTCGAAGTGGGTTTCCCCATGCTCATAAATGGGATAACGTTTCAGGCGCTGGAACGATACATCCAGGACAGAGCGCCAATTCATCGCTGGGCACATGCAATCTCACACAGACACACACACTATATAGGGGCAATTCATAGCAGCCAATTAACCTTTAATACATGTTTTTGGACTGTGGGAGGAAACTGGAGAACCCTAATAAAACGCAAGCAGACACAGGGAGAACATGAAATCTCTCCCTGTGAAAACAAGGATTTGAACCTTGGATGGGCTAACCACTAAGCCACTGTGACACCCTTATTTGATTTTGTTAATAATAATAACAATTATAATAATAATAGAGATAGTTGTGCAACAACAGCAGATGGCCACACTGGATTTAAAAATTTAAAAACTGTACATGATAAATAAATAAAAATACTATATAACCCAAATAAACTAAATTGGGATAACTGTTTTGAACAGATTTTGAAATGTTGTTAGTAATTATTAAGCCTGTCTATTATACCATCTATAATGCTTGCATAAAAATGAATTAAAATGCCACAACAGCAGTATATACCTAAGCAAAATTGCTTATTGTAAATAACTAAGCATTCTGAGTAATTTTATATTTGAATATTTGCATCTGCAATTAGAGAGGAGGAGCCATGAATTCCACCAAACACCTCTGTGATTGAGTCAAGCTTTGACATTAATTTTTCGCAAATTTCTAAAACATATTCTTAAAATATTCTTGTTGTGGTCCCTCACATATGTTTAGATTTTTTTCTCCTTGTGTTTGGAACATTCTTGGTCTAACAAGTTAGGTATCTGTACAGATGATTGGAAACAATGTAAAGGGAATATATTACAAACTTGGGTTCAATGAAGAGCTAAGTACACAAATAACGATATGAACCACAGTGAAAACAGGTCAATTTTAATTTACGTTCAGAATGGTAATTTAATAAAATCTTTCTTCTATATATATATACTAATGTTTGAGTTCTAGATATAACAAATACAGGTGACAAATATGACATCATACCAGAATTCAGAGCTGTAGTATCTATCATTATAAAAAGTACCTAATCAGACTTTCAATCTTTTAAAAAAGATCAACAAGCATTACTGTATGTACATGAGCAACAGTCTCTAGAGTTTGGTGATTTGTGTTGATTTGTGAAGTTGTGCAATATAGTAATGGTGTCCCTGTTAGGACTATTTCTGCTGAAGGAAATGCCTTGAATAGGCAGAAAAGTAAATTGTTGAACTCAGTTTATAGAAAAGCTACAATAACTTACAATAACCAGAGTGCACATCACAGTAAATAATGCGGCAGCTTTGAAGATACAATGTTTAAATAATGTGCCTAATAAACCACATAAAATTATATTGTAATATGGA
Organism: Corydoras maculifer; assembly: GCA_019802435.1. Lineage (NCBI taxonomy): Eukaryota > Metazoa > Chordata > Actinopteri > Siluriformes > Callichthyidae > Corydoras > Corydoras maculifer. The sequence continues at coordinate 1,153,264 of JAFMOD010000535.1, read as the reverse complement.
CAATTGACTTATTAATCTTTGATCTACAAGACATGTTATAGTGATTGTATGGGTTAATGCCAAAAAGTCTTAATGATTTAAACATTTATTTGACCTGGCTGCACAATGTTTATTTATTTTTCAATAAGACTAGATATGAAGCGCTACACAGAAGAGACAGTGCCGAAGACCATCTCCTTGGTGACAGATGGAACAGTTGCAGAATTCTGTGATTTTAATTTGGCAGTGGCTACCCTTCAACTCACTCTCACAGAAAACACACACAAAAAGATACATACATCCTCCCACACTCAGTGCAGATAAAGATGTCAAGAGGCACACATCCTTTATCCTTTAAAAGGCTGGCATCAAACACAGTCACAGGATTTAGCTTGTCATCTCTATTCCATATATATAGTCAAAAATATGAGAGAAACAGAGAATCAGTACATACTTCATTATCTATGTATACAGTGGTAGTGATCATTGGTTGTCATTTTACTAGCACGCACTAACAATTAACAATTATATTACTACTAGCCATTTGCAGTTGCCCAGGCATGTCATGACATTTCCTGCAAATGGTGTAAATGTTAATTTATGCATAATTGGTTGCACCGTTAAATATCAAAATCGGACCAAACCAGTCTTAAAGCGAAAGGCAATTCACATGATTGGTTTATTGCAGGTGGCGCACAAAACACAACAATGAATCACATCCTCACTATTGCAAAGACAACCTGACATCAATCAAGTTGCAGTGTGCATGGTTGACAATTCTCTAAAGTTTGCTAAAATAAAGCCCTTTGAGACAAAAATATAGAAACCTTTGCAGTGTCTTAAAGAGTAAGTATGTCAAATTTCCAACGGGGAAGGGGGGCCCATGCCCATCCAGGGAAGAATGTTTCGGGGGCTGGGCAGATACACCCAGGACAAGACACCAATCTATCGCTGGGCACATATTTACTCACACAGACACACACTATATGGGGTAATTTGGAGAACTCAATTGACCTTAATCCATGTTTTTGGACTGCGGGAGGAAACCCACGCGGACACGGGGAGAACATGGAAACTCCACCCAGATGGGGATTCGAACCAGGAATCCCTAGCGCTGAGAGGCGAACGTGCCAACCACTAAGCCACCGTGCCGCCCCAGTATGAATTTGATATACATAATATGTGTAGGGCATTACCAAATTCATGCTATTCGGTCTAATTTCACAAAGGTGTTGCCTCAAATAGAATAACAAATAACACATTTTAAGGCAGATATTTGACAACAGTTTTAACAGTTGTTATTAATAAATAGTAAATTGATTAATTGATCTAGTTTACCATGAACACCAAAGACTAGATCAGTCGTTAAACAACAGTCATGCTCACCAAAGATGGTGCAAGAAATTTGCAGGTCTATCTTAACAGAACATGCAGTAGTTACAGTACATGTCTTTTATTACTTTTTCTAGCAAAACTCCAGGGGGTCATATGTTTCTATAAACCAAGTTGACTGTAGCTTTAAAAAGACTTAAAATTTAAGGGAACTAAATCCTCAGAATCTTCTCACTGACTTATTTAAATATTAGAAGCCCTGTCTTCAAGGTCTGTTTCCTTTACTTGTCAGCATAACAATATGGCTTGAAAGGCCAATCAGCAATAAATCAGCCTAAGAAAATTGATACTTGAAAAAACTTGTAAACTTATGAATTAAATATTGTGATGTCCCATGCAATAGGAGACTGATTTGGACTGCAGAGAGGCGAGTTGAGCAAATGCACTCCAAGTCTAAACTCATAGTGTGCAGAATGAGGCCTGACATTGCCCTGCTGAAATAAACATGGAACTACAAGTTGATGACAGCATTCGTAAATTAAATTAAATAAAAAATATTAAAAAATTTTAAATGCAATAACTAAAATAACAATATTAGCCATCAATGGTACCTTCACACTAATGTATACTACACGATGCTATCAGAGTTTGCCACACTTTGTTGGTAACAGGCTGGTCTTATTCATCTTTGGCACCCTAGAGGTTTAACCCTAGAATCTGGATTAGTCAAACAATGTTTCCAGTCTGATGAGCATTAACAACTCAACAAATCAGGTTTAATATTGTTGTCTTTCTTCGTAGATTCTCTTTATCTAGTTTGATGTTTTTTGTCTATATCAAATATATGCAGTAATACAGGAAATTCTAAGTCTGTCATTCTTGTAATATGTCATATCATGCAAATATAAAAACATATGCATAACAAAGGAGGTCTATCTTTAAAGATAATAACTGCAATATTATGATGTTTTCCAAACCTGCTGTATTATGTGAAGTAGCAAGTAGATGACCCAGATCTTTATGTTCTTACAGTATATACACACATTGTCAGGATAAAATGTTTTCAGAATCCAAATGCTGTAAACTCAGTGGGGATTTAAGAGGATAGTTAATCTGTACAGGTTAATCTCATACAGAACCTCCATGATTTTAAGACAAAGGCAGATTAAGGGATTTAAAGTCATTGTAATTACACAATTAATCAGGTATCATGGGATAAAGAGGACACAACTCTAAGGATACACATTACTTATCTGAGATATCATGGCAAAGTCCATGGGTGTGTGAGGTACGACTTCATATATATATATATATATATATATATATATATATATATATATATATATGAATACCAGATGTGCAAGATGAAAAGGGAATGGGATAGGGGTAACCTTGATGGACAAGTACACCACTAATGTGGTGGAGGTAAAAAAAATAAATATGATGAGTGATGAGTATGAAGCTAAAAATTGATTGAAAAGTGTTAATATCATAAGTGCATATGCACCACAAGTGTATTGTAAGACAATACACCATCTAATAGGCGAGAGTTGCACCACTCATGGACGGTGGTTGGCGAATATGGGATAGTGACTGTACTGCGTGTTGCCGACAATTACTTTCTCCCAAACGTACAGTGCTCTGCTGCTAGGTGAACAACAGAGTTATGGTACTATCCACCGCAGCAAAACACCACACTATGCTGCTGCAGAATATGTGGCTAAAGCCAAAAACCCTTTGGGCACAGATGTCACATGACATGGTAAACATGGTTGCGATGCAATTCAGACACTGGACTACATGCAAGTTACAGAAACAATTTGAGATGGTCCTAAAATTTTACCTACAAACAATTTGAGTTCTCAGAAGAGTTGAATCTGTTATTTAATGCAATGTTATTAAATATTTTGTAAATGAGATGTGCAGGTTTTCAAATAATTTTGTTAAATATGTTAATTCCAAGGGGCGGCACGGTGGCTTAGTGGTTAGCACATTCGCCTCTAAGCGCTGGGGATTCCCGGTTCGAATCCCCATCTGGGTGGAGTTTCCATGTTCTCCCCGTGTCTGCGTGGGTTTCCTCCGGGTTCTCCGGTTTCCTCCCACAGTCCAAAAACATGGATCAAGTTAATTGAATTCTCAAAATTGTCCAATTTAGAGTGTGTATGTGTGAGTGAGTGTGTGCCCAGCGATGGATTGGCGCCCTGTCCTGGGTCTATCTGCCCA
>JAFMOD010000535.1:1111827-1127601 GCA_019802435.1 Corydoras maculifer | reverse complement strand
GTTGCACTCAGGGAAAAGGGGGCTGAATAATTTTGCACATCGCACTTTTCAGTTTTTTATTTGTAAAAAAATTGTTGATTCATGTATAACTTTCATTCCACTTCACAATTGTATACCACTTTGTGTTGGTCTTTCACATTAAATTCCAGTGAAATATATTTATGTTTGTGGTTGTAATGTGACAAAATATGGAAAAGTTCAAGGGGTATGAATACTTTTGCAACCCACTGTATATTTAAAAGGGGGGTTGCAGGATCAGATAACGATCATGTTTAATAGTTCTACAGTGTGGCTGGTTTTCTCCATAACTACTGTGTCGTTCTCATTTGAAAGTCGCTTTGGATAAAAACGGTTTAACCTACGGTTAAACTACTCTATTATAACATATAATTGTGCTCCACTGTCAATCCACCTGCTTAATTCCCTCCTAATATAATTTTAAAAAAAAACTTTATTTCTAACCTCTAACATTACACTACATTTAGTACATTTACATATAGCAGATGCTTTTATCCAAAGCACCTTACAAATGAGAACACCACAAGTCAGTAGTTATGGAAAAACCAGCTACACTGTAGAATTATCAAGCCTGATCGTTATCTGACCCCACCTTCCTTTCTTTCCTACAAGAGGTGTTTGTTAAAAAGATGCATCTTCGGCACTTTCTTAAAAATGCCAAGTGACACTGCCTTACGGACAGAGTTAGGAAGATCGTTCCACCATTTTGCAGAGGTGAACACCACGGCGTGAGAATTAGCTCCTCTGTGAGGTGGAATCACCAGGCGACAAACATGACTAGAGCGAAGTGAACAAGCCAGAAAAGATATTTTGAAAAGATAGAGTGAAGGTAAGAGAGGGCAGATCCAGAAATGGTCCGGTAGACCACAGGCAGTGACTTGCACTGAATGCGAGCAGCTACATGTTTGATTATATATGTTATATAGTGTATTTTAAGCTAAGATGATTTTAATTAACTATTTAAACATTTATACTACAACTTTTGGACAATGTTATCGCTGAAAATCCCGCTCCTGTTTCGTGGTTTTCTTTCTCCCTGTGGCATTATAAATCTTATAAAGGCTACAAACCTTCATCAGGTGAATCCGCTTAAGGTGCAAGTTTAAAAACTAGTATAATATAAAGACTTTAAATATTCCTTAAATTTTGGAACTAAAAATAAAATCTGACTAAGTTTTTGTTTGTTTAAAAAAATCTAATAAGGTTAAACTGAACAAAACCTAGTATGACAAAAGATCTTAAGGTTTCACCATTTTTTGCACAGCATTTATTAATGAACAATGATCTGTACTAATTAAAAATCAACAGTGACTTCATCACTAATTCATGTTAAACACTTCGATCGGAGAAGTTTCTGAAGATTTTTTATGAATGAAATAATTCATAAAAAACACAATACCAACTGTATAGGTAGATTTCAATTTAATGATTCAATAACTCTGAATCCACTAACCAGCCAAGCTCAAACTGATTTTTTTTTTTTTACAAAAAAGGGAATTGAACTAAATTTATTTTTTTTTAAATTACACCTAAATCACAGCCAAGCTGTATAAAATAGTCCTTATGCTCCTCATTAATTTAAACATATCTTAAATATATATAATTTATATAGGGTAGTGCAGAAAAAAACTATTCTGGACAAAACCACCTGCAACTGTTTTTTAAATACCTTCTGATTGTATTGTTCCTATAGAATATTATTGTTCCTATATGTTGGAACCTGTACATGTTTCAACCAAGAAGCTCACACTGGCAAGATATTTTAAATAAAGATTTTAGTGCAGGGCATCATGGTGGCTTAGTGGTTAGCATGTCGGCCTCTCAGCACTAGGGATTCCCAGTTCAAGACCCAATTTGGGTGGAGTTTCCATGTTCTCACTGTGTCCGTGTGGGTTTCCTCTGGGTTCTCCGATTTCCTCCCACAGTCCAAAAACATGGTTACAGTTTAACTGCATTCTCCAAACTGCCCCATATAAAGTGTGTCTGTGTGAGTGAGTGTGCCCAGTGATGGATTGGTGCCCTGTCCTGGATGCATTCTGACCTGGTTGGTTACCCTAGTAGAGGATAAAGCGGAAGATAATGGATGGATGGATGGATTTTAGTGAAAGTTATTTATTTTTCCAGCAGTCATATAAACAGGCTGTAACAGCAAGATATTATGACGTTTAACCTCTGCTCCAGTCACAGTATGTGTACAGACTGCATATACATTTCATGTCATCATGGTTTCACTGAAATATTCAGCATTCCAAAAAACACTAGCAGATAAATTAAACAGTAGGAATTGTATGTTTTTAAAATCCACAAACAGAAAGGTAAAACACCACCAGAAAACTTCACTTTTGTCTTATTATCATAATTATTAAATAGCTAACTAATTAATTGATTTACTACTTTATCATTTTTAGTGAAAAAATAATTTGCTGTAAACAAAATATCAGTTAATTAAAATTAATTAATTAATTAATATAAGGCCTAATATCAACTTAGTGGTTATTTTTAAAAACCATTAAAAAAAATCAGTTTTTGGCTGTTGAGTGTTTAGTGACATTTGCATGTTAATAATATGTTGCACTTGCAAAGTTACCATGGTAACTTGACGTCATTACACCACATAACAGAGGTGAGTAAGACAAGCAGTGGTTAATGAATACACCTATAGAAGATGTTACTTTCAAAAAGCCATATTTTGACATCTTGAATTTGGATGTGTGGTACTAGATTATTGTGCTACTGTGGCAAAGCATGCCACAGACATTTCATTAATAGCCCAGGAAACTGTGTTAACTTGTGTAAATTGGGTTTCATTTGACACCTTTGAGATGTTATTATGTACATTTTAATACAATAGTATATGTAGAGGTTTATATAACAGTGCAGTTTTACACTTTTTTTTTCATAAGAATTGTAAAGAAGAATTTTATAAGAATAGTAAACTTATATATAAATAGTATAAACTAGAACTCTATAGTTATACACCATATTACCATCCCTTTCTGTAAAAATCATGTTTACTGAAGTAGTTGTATATGCATTTTAAAAGCTTATAGCATAGATTACTTGTGACAGTTGTATGAAAGCAGTTTTCTGAAATATGGCTTCCTTTTTAAAGACATTCTATATTTAATCATAGGTCAGTCAATATACTTAAATGCATTTATTTGGTCTATAAATATTCTATAATCTATACATACAAATAATGGAAAGAAATATGAATAAGAATTCAAAGTCCCTTCGTAAAATGTCCCTTTTTTTGACAAATGTGCATGATGTTACATATACTGTCTATAGTTACTGATAGTAGACGATCTGTTGCTATTTACCAGCCCTCTTATACCTTGTGATACAAGAAGACACCAATCACAGCACCATCAGTGGGTTTTGCTTTTCCTGGTGGACCATTCTTAGGAGTGACAATGACGTGTTAAGTGTCTGGCCAATGTTAGTCCTATATGGTGCGTTTCTCTAAAAGTCGGACACTCATATGTTGTGCATAGCAACAGAAGAGCTACATGTTCTAACGGCAACATTTTACACTCGCATCTATAGTGTTTGTGTACCTGATTAAATGGCGTCTCGCTGCAAAGGTTATATAAGCGTTCGTTTAATATCTGACACTCCACTTACAGTCACAGGCGTTTTATACCAGTCATTACACGGCGCACTGCACAGAATCCCTCACACCGCGCCGGGTAAACGGGTGAAACTCACCCCCGTCTCCGTAGGTCTCGACCCCGTAGCCGTCCTGCAGCCCGTTACTCCACGTGCCCTCGTACCGGGCGGGCGTGTTGAGGCTCTGGCGCACACCGTAGCGTCCCTTCAGTCCGTGGCTCCATTCCCCCCGGTACAGCCATCGGCCTTTGGCCTCTACTCCGAGACCGTGCCGCTTGCCCTGCGCCCAGTGGCCCTGAAACGTGTTCCCGCTGGGCCAGGTGTACACACCGACCGCCTCGAAGCCGTTACGCCAGGAACCTGCGTACTCGCCCTGGCCCTTGGGGCCGGTACAGACGCCGTGCCCGTGGGCTTTCCCGTCCGCCCAGCCGCCGCAGTATGTGCCGCCATCGTCGAAGTCGAACCGACCGCCCGTCATTCGGCTTCAGAGTCTGTGCGCCTCGCGGTTCTTGGACCGAAAGCCGGTATCAGGAATCAACGAGAGAGCAGGGATTAGAAAGCGGTGCTTGAAAACCGGGACGAGTCGGGCGCACATCTGGCTGGGGTCGGTGGTGGAGAGAGCGCGCGTACATCAGAGACGCACGCTGAAAGCGCGGCGAGTCTCTTTCTGATCCTCTCACTCCCCCGGGCTGAGAGAGAGAGAGCGAGAGAGAGAGAGAGAGAGAGAGAGAGAGAGAGAGAGAGAGAGAGAAGACCCCCGGTGTACAGAAGATAAGCGATTCGTAGATGAATCGATTCTTTTTATGTACGAATGAGTCCTGCGAATCGATTCGTAGGTACAAATGAATTGAAAATCGGCGACCGGTACCCCCTTTCTTTGAACTCACCTCAACTCAATTTTATTTATAAAGCACTTTAAAAAACAACAGCACCCGCAACGAAGTGCTGTACATAGTTTAAACTTAAAATTATAAAAAACAAGAATACAATATAAACAATAAAACAATACATCAAGTAAAACACTAAAAGGTTATTCAAACCAATGTAAAATCATGGTGTGTTAAAAGCCAGAAAGTAAAAATGTGTTTTAAGACTATATTTAAAAATGGACAGTGAAGAGGCCTGTCTAATATATAGAGGTAGGTCGTTCCAAAGCTTAGGGGCCGCGATCAAAAAGGCTCGGTCCCCTCTGAGCTTAAGTTTGCACCTCTGTACCTCCAAGAGCAGCTGATCAGCTGACCTGAGGCACCGTGCTGGCGCTTTCCTTATAATTATAACCCATAGAGCAAAGCCAGATAATCTGGGACACTTTTTTGACAGTAAACAAGAAAAACACCTGCATTTTAAAGACTACCATTTACCATTGTTAACTTTTACAATGGAGCAGCACATGGCTTAGGGTTAACACTTTCGCCTGGAGATTAAGGTTCGAATCCCAATCTGGCTAGCATTTGCATGTTCTCTCCGGGTCTGTGTGGGATTCCTCCAGGTTTTCAGGTTTCCTCCCACCACAAACATGTATTGAATGTGAATTGAATGCTCTAAATTGACCCATATAGTGTGTTTGTGTGTGTGTGTGTGTGTGTGTGTGTGTTTGTGTGTGTATGTGTGTGTGCTCAGTGATGGATTGGCGCCCTGTCCGGGGTGTACCTGCCCAGCGTCAAAAACATTCTGACCTGGTTGTGCAAGGGGAACCCCCAGCGACCCTAATAAAGGATGATGTGGAAGATAATGAATAAATGAATACACTTTTACAGTGTATTATGGGAGTAGCATAGTGGTTAGCAAGTTTGCCTCTCATCTCTTGGGATTCCAATATGGGTGGAGTTTCCATATTGTTCCCGTGTCCGCGTGGGTTTCCTCTGGGTCCTCTGGTTTCCTTCCACACTCCTAAAACATGGATTCAAGTTGAATGCTCTAAATTGCCCCATGAAGTTATGTGATGTGAGTATTTGCCCAGCGCCTGAAACATTCGCCCCTAAATGGGCAAAGGGAACCGCCCCGTGACCCTAGCAGAAGATAATGAATGAATAAATGAACTTTTACATAAAATTTAAATTTTAAATTTAAATTTATTATGGGGGGGGGGGGGGGGGGGGGGGGGGGGGGGGGGGGGGGGGGGGGGGGGGGGGGGGGGGGGGGGGGGGGGGGGGGGGGGGGGGGGGGGGGGGGGGGGGGGGGCTCCGGGTTCTCCGGTTTCCTCCCACAGTCCAAAAACATGGATCAAGTTAATTGAATTCTCAAAATTGCCCAATTTAGAGTGTGTATGTGTGAGTGAGTGTGTGCCCAGCGATGGATTGGCGCCCTGTCCTGGGTCTATCTGCCCAGCGCCCGAGACGTTCTCCCCTGGATGGGCATGGGGAACCCCACCGCAACCCTAATAGAGGATAAGCGGAAGATAATGAATGAATGAATGAATTTATTATGGATCTCTGCTATATTTCTGTTGCAATCTATCAAATCTTCTTTTTTTACAGTGAAATGATATTTGTACTGATCAGTCAATTGATTGGAGAAGAATCAAACAAGTTGTTAAGTTTTTTTAAGTTTTTTATAACAGATGCGCAGTATATGTACATGAGCATTATGTGAGAAAAGAGTATTCACATTCTCGTGGTCTCACTGTATGGCATGTTATTGTTGAGTTGTTTTGTTGCAAGGTTGTAAGGGTTGCAAAACCTGCTGACATGCCTTATATGAGAGTCCATAGTTTTAAAAGAAAAGTCAAAACAACATTTCAGCAATTTATATGAATAAAATATGTTGCTGAATAAAATATTTAAAAACTTTAGACCTTTTGACACCTACCTCGCTTTACTCACTTCCCGTTAAACAGAACAGCTCTTAATTTAAAATGGGACAGTCAAAGACTTCATTCATCTCTGAAAAACACTATATGGCATTGGTTAAAGTATAAACAAATACCAGTTTGAAGTTAAAGTAAAGCTTTTTGTTAAAGCATTTTAATCTACCTCAGAATTATTATTCCCTTTAATGATCTCCTTTAGGCTTTCTTTTTTTTCTACCTTCAACAATACTACATTCTTTTAACAAAATATTGTATTATTTTAAAGTATATACTAAGTTTCCACATATGTGCCTATGAGCATATGATTATACAGCCAGATATGCTGAATTCTGAAATACTGTGGATGAATTGTACATCATCCTAAGTTTTATTAAGTGGCAAAAATACAAAACATGTATGTAATATGATGGGGTAGCAAACAATGTCTAAGTGACTCGGTTTCATGGCACGTGGTCACCCAAAAACTTCCTCATTTCACCTTAGAAGACAGTTACTTTAGATTACTTTTTTGTCCTAATGTTGAATAAATGTGATAATCACTGAAAATCAGTTCCCATAAAAAAGTGAAGTGTAATGTTTAAATATTTTGATTTTAAGTTAAAAGGTTCATAAATGCAAGATCCTATTAATATTTTGGTGTAATTTAGTTTTGTTTCAACTGCAGAATTACAACAATACTTATTACCATAAATACTTATTACCCCCCCGCGACCCTAATATGGGATAAAGCGGAAGATATTGGATGGATATATTTAGCTATAATTTATAATATAAATCATATGAATAATATAAGAAATACTGATTTACATGCAATTTTATTTCAGAAATCATCCTGTGTTTTTACGTATAAAAATACAATTTCTAAGCGACAACATTTGTTAATAAAAGGTTAATTTATTTCCCGCCTGGAATAAAAGACTCAAAAGCTGAGTCGATACGGTATTGTTCGGAAGAATCGAATCTATAAAACACCACAACGTATCGTCATTGGTCCAAAGAAACATCTTGCTGATGACGTTTTCTGTTGTTCCCACCCTTTCTGTACAGTGAAAGAGAGGGTTGGGCTGTAAATATCATTTCCCAACAGGTATCGTTCAAACATATTTCAAAATATTGAATAAGATGCAGAATACTGTGAAATTGTGATTTTTTACATTAATTGTAACGGAACAATGGACTAATTAAATCAGGTTTTATAGTCTGTGATTAAAAAAGAATTCGTCAATAAAACCCTGCAGTTCAAACTTTAAGTTTAAAGTAATTGGTTTTGAATTCCAGTACTCTTATTCAGTTATTCTATTTTAATTGTGTTTTAATTGATATCCTGCCTTATTTACATTACATTGCAAAAAGTATGTGTGTATCTGAATATCCAGCATTTATGAGCTTTTTTAAGCTACACTGCCATTCTCACTGTACTGGCCCAGAGAGGCCTGCAAAACTAGCAAAATAATGTAATGGAATTTTCCAGACCACTAAACCTTATAATCTGTATATTATAAAGTTCATTTACAAAGAGCAAAGTTTACACAGTGGGGAAAAAGTTATATTATTATTTCTCCTGTCATAGAGCAAATCTATTAGCAAGTTTACTACTAGATCTAAGCTAGTTTATTTTATCACTAAATCAGAATCAGAATCAGATTTTAAAAAAGTTATATTGTTATTTCCCCTGTCATAGAGCAAATCAATTAGCAAGTTTACTACTAGATCTAAGCTAGTTTATTTTATCACTAAATCAGAATCAGAATCAGATTTATTGGCCAAGTTATACACATAAATAATGTGGTGTGGTACGTGTTGGCTCTAGTACTGTGCACATAACAATATACAATAAACAGATTTGCAATACAATATATACTGTCTTAAAACACTAAACAATATACAGACAATATACAATATACAATATACACATGTGCAAATATTTAAATAAATGTATATGTGGTATACAAGGTGCATTTGTGCTTGGTGTGGTTTTTATTAAATATTTACAATGGTGATGGCATGGGGAAGGACGCTTTAAAAAGACGTGTCTAACGCTCAGTAGCGTCTTTCAGAGGGACGGAATTGGAGAATGTTGTGATGGGGATGGGAAGGGTCTTCTTTAATTTAGATTATAATATATTATAGGTAATAACAATGCAATAGTTCTGTTAAAGTATTTACATTTAAGCAATTAAGTATTTTAAAGATTTATAAAAATGTGATCATCTATCGCTAGGAGGCAGTGTCTCTTTCAATCAGGGAACGAATAGGATATGATTCTATAACGATGTGATTAAATTTCAGTACAACCTTTATTCACAAACTCCATTTGTGAAATACATGTTTGTGTTGTTTCAGTCATGTTTAAAATACAAATGAAGTTCAAATTATGTTTTGTGTGTGATCTAGAGATTTTACATTTCAACCCATTATTCTGAGCTGAAAAAACATTGACATTTTATGAAATAAATGATAGTATTAATTGGAATGTGATAAACCTATTTCCTTTTTTTGACCCTCCTCAAGGGTTGAGTTTTTCCTCAGAGGATGACACCAAAGCTGAATACTTGGTGCATTTTTTCACCAAGTTTTATCAAATTTAGAGTCTTCCTAGCCTTTAATAAATGTATTAAGATATGTGATATAAAATGCGGTCAGAGTTGTACTTTCTCCTGTTAAACCTCATTGGCCTTGAGATTTAGATATAGTTTTATGTTAAATTATATTAACTTAACACAAAAATTCATTCACAAAAAATGCACACTGTGAAATCAGTGAATGCACTCTTGGATTTATCAGTAGACTAACATTCTTTAGCAACTCACACAGCAATTTGCAGTTGTCGTTACAGCTCAGACACAAGCTGCTGAAAGACAAATGGACTCACACTGCTGAAAAGGTGACAAAGAACGTCATCCAATCCCAGAATAGAAACTGAGATCCACAGAGAACCGGACACTCCATTCAACATTACAACAACCTGCACACAGGAAACAAGGCATACTCCACCTCTTTGCAAATTATACCATACCTACTGCTGCCAACCAAACTTCTCCATTATATGCAGTAACAAGATACTGTCTACTGTTTAGATTTCAGACAATTTAAGCTTTAAGAATCATTTGGGAATCAAGACAATAATAAATTTACCTATATAATATCTTAACTTATTGACCTAAAATATTTAAAACCTCCAACAAACAACCAATCAATGTTTTGTCAATAAACTAATAACTTAGTTCTTACTGATTAATTTTTGGTATTTACCATTTTTATATAAAAAATAATATCCTCTTTTTATCCAAAATAGGATTATGGACAATGGTGTTGGTTCTGAAATCTATTCCGGTATTTATGATGAGCATTTATAAAAATGAAATTGAATGCTGTTTTTAAATTATTATCTTATTTATATTGTGTTAATTATTAATATAGCTGGCCACAAAATAATCTGAATTATAATATTCTTTTGTTATGATTGCATTTATAAATATTTATTAATTTTGATATAAATTTTTGCCTTATTAAAAAAATATGTTTAGGAACATATTATTTTTTCTAAAGAGGATTTAAGGGGTAATTCTCTAGAGATTATTAACACAATCATTTTCATATATTTTCATATACACTATTTTTCATAATACCATCAAAATATTATTATTATTATTATTATTATTATTATTATTATTATTATTATTATTATTATTATTATATTATTATTATTATTATTATTATTATTATTATATATTTTTTATATTTATTATTATTATTATTATTATTATTATTATTAGTAGTAGTAGTAGTAGTAGTAGTAGTAGTAGTAGTAGTAGTAGTAGTGGTAATGCAGTGTACTTAAATGAGTTTTCCTTTTTGTTGACATTTTAGAGCTGTACTGCATTTAATTATCCCTTATAATGTACAGATCATGGTACTAAATTTTTGTTATATTTATTAATCCTAATTATATTTGCCAGAAATGTATAATAGATAATATTAAGAGTTTACAACAAACCAACATAACAAAAGTTCCACTACATTACTTGACAATACATTTAAGATTAAGATTTAAAATTATTCAAGTCACTTACTGTCCACATGGTGTCAGAACAGTCTTTTCAGTTTTATGTTGAGCAGCGTAGTGTCCCTATAGTGTGCTATACATACAATTACTAAATCCTTTACACGTGCATGTAGTACATTCCTGAATTCTTTCGATATGTCAGTGGTGCCACACACTACCATAGTAACCTAAATAGCTTTTCTTGGCATTTTGTGTGTGTATAAGAGAGAAAGAGAGAGATGAGAAAACAAAACAGACATCCAAAGAAAAAAATTGTTAAATAATTTAATCTGACAGTACAAACATGTCCATAACACCATCAAAATGTATGCAGCACATTTTCAATATCTAATGTAACTGTTCTAATTACAGTATGAATAAAAGTATGAAAAAGCAGTCACATTTAAAGCAATTTAAGCACAGGCTAAAGTTGGGGCTGGCAATTTCTGCAATAGCATCTCACCAGGTGTGATGTGATGTAAAGATGGATTAAAAAAAAAGTTTGTTTTTTTACAAACAACTTTTAAAAAATATCAGTAATAAAACTGACCAATGATAGCTTGATGAGTTTCACGAGGAGATTTATAGGCACACAAGAGAGGTTAACGGAGGTTTACATTATGTTTTACATTTTCGTTAAAGTGGTTAGTGTTAAAACCATTGGCAAAGAACACAATAAAAACACACATCAAGTCTGCTTTGAATAAAGAATAATAATGCAAAACAAAGACAAATTTAAACAAAGTTATGTGTACGTTATTTGTACAAACAAACTTCATACGCTGTTGTTCAATGAACTGTACAAACTTTTACAACCTGGTATAGATGACAACAGACTAGATAAGACTTTTATTAGTTTAATCGTGTAGCTATTATCAGTTACACTTAACATAAAGATGCACTTTGTAGTTATACAATTACAGACTATAATCCAACTGTAAATGTTTTTTAAATATCTTTTACTCTGTTAAGGGCTCCATAGAACTACCACAGATTACCACAGAAGTGGGTAGGAAGTAGATTGTTCTCAGCATTGCAATGATACTGATGTGGATACAAATGGGTCACTAGTGTTGCTGGATTTTTTAACAGTGTTCACTTACTGTGCACTCAGTTCTCCATCCTGGGACTTATTAAGTGTTGTGGTCGAATCTGAAACCAGAAAAGTTACATAGAGTCACATAGAGTGTTATTAAAAATTCTCTTTTTAAAGGATGTTTTGATCATGCCCGGGTCAGTATCTTCTTCATGCTTTGTGCAGAATTTTAAACTGCTAATCACATCATGTTCTCACTGCAGCTAACAGCACAACATTCTTTTGCCTTTTGCTCTTTGTTCACTTGTATCAGTCACTATGTGAGCCCACAAGTTTGTTTAATGTTATCGTCAATTTTTTGCAGTGGGTATGAGTATAACAAAGTGATGGCAATAAGACATAATGTAAACATAAAGCCTATAAAAGCATTTACTGCCCTTAGAAGGCTTTTTTATAGTTTTTGTAGAAACTGTAGTCAATTTTCTTTTTATCTACCAATATTGCCGTCGAAGTCCATTGGCTGCTGGCATGTTCTTTTTGGTTCAGTTTCTCACACTTCTCAAACAGAGTGAACAGGGTGCATAAAAAAACTAAACCATTTCCAAATAAGGTAATATTTATAAGACAGCCAAATCTCAGAATCAGAAACTTATTTAGGTTTCACATTTTAGCAAATTTATCTTACAAGATGTTGATACTTAATTTAAAATTTATTTTTGGACATGTGCGTTTATTATAAAAGACAAAATGCAATAACAAAAACATAATGAATCATATTATGAAATCAAATAAATCATACTGAATTAGTGATCTACTTCATTTTTGATTTTGTTTATAAATAATTATGTGCAAGCATACCCATGCAAAAAGGACTTTTGGAATTAATGATTAGGAAGAAAACATTATACAAAAGACAAACATGCATAAACATCGCTGGACTGTAAAATCTGACTGTAGGACTGTAAAAATTGCTGCACTGATGTAAGCAACTCAAATCCACACCAGAGCCTCTGTTTTATCAGCCAGTTAAATTACATCACTGACTATTTTAGAAATGGTGACTTCAACTGGTATGGCATGAATTTATGGCCTTACATCACATGTTATTGCTCAGAACAACTGGCTGCTCCAGATTTCAGACAAACGGACAAATTATCAGAGAACATATGCTGTGTTTATTTATAAGTTGTTCTATAATGTACTGAATAAATCTAGAATGTATTCTATAAGAATCTATTTATCAATAGATAATGAAATAATGAAATAAAAAGTCACATGTTCATATCATAATATAATACTACTTTTATATTAAAATTATGGAGGCACAACAATAATTTATACACTATATTATTCATTTCATAGGTTATTAAATTATAATCTGAGATGCCTTGTAGGTCAAAACTTAAATGTGTACATAAACAGTGTGTCTACAACTTGACACACCAGCCCAAACTCCTGGAGTTTTTAAATAAACAGTTTTTTAGATTTATAAAATCTTTTCTGTGGTCCTTTTTGTGTCAGGGGTTGTTACAGTATTCATTCATTCATTCATTATCTCCCGCTTATCCTCTATTAGGGTCGCGGTGGGGTTCCCCATGCCCATCCAGGGGAGAACATCTCGGGCGCTGGGCAGATAGACCAGGGCGCCAATCCATCGCTGGGCACACACTCACTCACACAGACACACTCTAAACAGGGCAATTTTGAGAACTTTTGAGAATCCATGTTTTTGGACTGTGGGAGGAAACCGGAGAACCCGGAGGAAACCCACGCAGACACGGGGAGAACATGGAAACTCCACCCAGATGGGGATTCGAACCGGGAATCCCTAGCGCTGAGAGGCGAACGTGCTAACCACTAAGCCACCGTGCCGCCGTTGTTACAGTAATGTGGAGAAATTTGTCTAACTCTGTAAGCCTTGATAAAAGTACTTGTTATACATTCCACACATATTATTCTGTAAATAATTTATATTTCATATATAGTTTATATTTCATATAATTTTCATTTAAATTCTTTCATTCATTTAAATTCATTAATTATTTGTTGCCTAATCCTCTACTATGATTGTGGGGGTGGGGGGGTGGGGGGGGCATACAGAAACAGAGAGAACATGGAAACTCCACCCAGATTCAAACCTGGATCCCCAGCGCTGAAAGGCAAACGTGCTAAGCACTAAGCCACTGTGCCGCCCTATGTAATTTTTAAAAATAATTTATTACTTAATTATTTCATGGGGGAGTTTTCATTAAGTGTAATATATTTACATTTTACTTTTTAGTTGATATACTTATTTTATATTCATCAGAAAATGCATTGGCTATTTAGTGGATTTAATTGTGTGAGAAATTATAATGTTTTATTTCATTGTTGTATGAGGATTTGGTTCATGTTAAAACACTTGAAAACCACAATTGAGTGCCTGTGTGTGTTTGCCAAACATCTGTTCTTGCAAAATTATTACAGTAGACATATTGCCAATGTTAGGAGTGCAAGTGAGATTGTTGTTATAATGAGAATGGATAACTTTTCAGAATCTGGTCAAGCCAGAGCTTGACAGTTTAATTTAATTGAAATAAAATAATACAAGCAAAAGCACGGTGGCTTAGTGGTTAGCACATTCGCCTCTCAGCACTAGGGTTTCCCGGTTCGAATCCTAAGCTGGGTGGAGTTTCCAAGTTCTCCTCTTGTCCACATGGGTTTCCTCCGGATTATTCGGGTTTTCCCACAGTACAAGAACAAGGATCCAGGTCAATTGAATTCTCTGAATTGCCCCATATAGAGTGTGTCTGTGTGAGTGAGTGGGTGCCCAGCGATAAATTGGCACCCTGTCCTGGGTGTATCTGCCCAGCGCCCGAAACGTTCTCCCCTGGATGGGCATGGGGAACCCCACCGCGACCCTAGTAGAGGATAAAGTGGAAGATAATGGATGGATGGAAGATGAAAGCACCACTACACCAGGTACAAAATCACAGCTTAAGTTAACAGCAAGTTTTTCTTTATTGTCCTGGTTCCAATACCATTACCAGATCTGAATGATTTTGTCACTATTAACTAAATAAATCAAGAAAACCATATATCTGATTTACAGCACTTAAGAAGATCTTGTTTTTCAGTTCACATATAAGCAGCACAGTGGCGCTGAATGACGATCTAATTTAAACAGATTTAAACAAAAACCTTGCCAGGTCAGAATGACCAGATCAAGAGATCTTTGTGTACAAAACAAATATCAGACAGCAGTAAAAAAAAAATCTGCCAACTATATTTGCCATAGATGATTGTACAGTCGTATAATTTTTCTACAATTTATAGAGAAACATGCTTAAAAGATAATACTGGTGGTAGTTTGGGGATGGGCTCAATGGCTGAATCCATGAAACAAAAAAAAACTTATTAGGTATGAGAATTTTTTAGTACGTTGGGAAACAAGTAAAAGAAGTTAACACTGTTTACCATTTGAAATCACACAGTGGGTGAAGTACGTTCACCTCAGTCTCCTAAAACATTGTAAAGCAGTGCTTCCAATGGCACTGACAATGCTGTTACGAAAAAAACTCACAGCCAGTTCAAATTGCTTTTGGTATTACCCAGACACTGTTGCCAGCATATATATCACATACCGTAGGTAGCATTGACAGGTGACTGAAAACTAGGGTCCAGAATTCTGGAGAGAATTCTGCAGAGGACAACTATACTTCCAGTTGGCCTTTTATTTACAGAATAAGTTTTCCACTTTGCTACACATCAAAAAGGGGCAATGAAGTCATTCTTCGAGAGCACTAAGCATCTTTAGCAGAGCATACTCTTTCTGGGTTATGTGAATGTGCCTGTTCATAGTCGCCTGTTTTTTCGTGCAGTTTTCTACTTGCTTTATTTTGAGGTTTTTTTGTTTATTGCTGGTGATGCTTCCAATCAGCACTCAATGCTTTTGCCCTGCCGACAGTTTTGTCAATATATCTTCTTGATACCAAGTCAGAGCACTATATATATATATATATATATATATATATATATATATATGTTCACACTGTTGCCAATATACAGTGGGTTGCAAAAGTATTCATACCCCTTGAACTTTGCCATATTTTGTCACATTACAACCACAAACATAAATATATTTCACTGGAATTTAATGTGAAAGACCAACACAAAGTGGTATACAATTGTGAAGTGGAATGAAAGTTATACATGAATCAACAATTTTTTTACAAATAAAAAACTGAAAAGTGCGATGTGCAAAATTATTCAGCC
>JAFMOD010000535.1:1079813-1111670 GCA_019802435.1 Corydoras maculifer | reverse complement strand
CCACAAAGTATTGACTCAGGGGGGCTGAATAATTTTGCACATCGCACTTTTCAGTTTTTTATTTGTAAAAAAATTGTTGATTCATGTATAACTTTCATTCCACTTCACAATTGTATACCACTTTGTGTTGGTCTTTCACATTAAATTCCAGTGAAATATATTTATGTTTGTGGTTGTAATGTGACAAAATATGGAAAAGTTCAAGGGGTATGAATACTTTTGCAACCCACTGTATACCCGAAGAATGAATGAAATATTGAACAACATGACAGTATTGGTCAGCCTTATATGTCTTATATGTTATTCTTTGCACTTTCTGACACTTTTTGCTAATACAAATCTCTTACTCTTTTTAACTATTATCCTTAGACAGTAAAATGAATATGTGGTTGGGGTTTTATTTCACCTACAGGTTACTATCCCAGTATGATTTTGGTCAGTGTGCCCCCTCAGTGAACTGTGCTAAACTCCAGCAAACAATAAAGAAGCTGCACTAAGGGCATATATAGCTCTAAATTTTAGGGTTGTGTGGAGTTCAGGAGAAAATGAAAGAGGGAGGACTGTGTAGAAATGTTGAGTGCAGAGGGATCACATGGATCTGCGTCATATTGCTCTCTTTGCCAGCTTTCACCTGCCAACTAAAACACTCTGTTTTCCATTAACAGAAAAAAAAAAGAAAAGAAAATCACTTTGGAACCAAAGCACAAAGCAAGTGTGCCAGCACAATGAAGTTGACATGAAATGAATGTAAAACAAAAGTCTTAAAGTTGTAACTAAGTAAATTATCCATCCATCCATTATCTTCCGCTTTATCCTATATAAGGGGGGGGGGGGTTCTCCATGCCCATCCAGGGGAGAGAGTTTCAGATACACCCAGGACAGGGCGCCAACCTATCGCTGGGCACACACTCACTTGCACAGACACACTCTATATGGGGCAATTTTGAGAATTCAATTGACCTTGATCCATGTTTTTAGACCGTAGGAGCAAACCGGAGAACCCAGAGAAAACCCACGTGAACACGGGGAGAACATGGAAATTCTACCCAGATGGGGATTCGAACCGGGAATCCCTAGTGCTGAGAGGCGAACGTGCTAACCACTAAGCCACTGTGCCGCCCACTAAGTAAATTAAATATTTATAAATAGTTCTAAGGGTGGCACGGTGGCTTAGTGGTTAGCATGTTCGCCTCTCAGCGCTAGGGATTCCCAGTTCGAATCCCCATCTGGGTGGAGTTTCCATGTTCTCCCCGTGTCTGCGCGTGTTTTCTCCGGGTTCTCCAGTTTCCTCCCACAGTCCAAAAACATGGATCAAGTCAATTGAATTCTCAAAATTGCCCCATATAGAGTGTGTTTGAGTGAATGAGTGTGTGCCCAGCGATGGATTGGCACCCTGTCCTGGGTGTATCTGTGCCCGAGACGTTCTCCCCTGGATGGGCATGGGTAACCCCACCGCGACCCTAATAGAGGATAAAGCGGGAGATAATGAATGAATGAATAAATAGTTCTACATGAAAATCTAATTAATGCATTTAATATATATTCACCTCATACACCTCCCCCATAAATCTCTGTATTTGATTTGATGTTAAATTTTTCTTACACTTTGTTTAGTCAGCATAACCAGATTCACATAAAACCATTTTTTTGCTTCTGTTATTTCAAGATGAAAGTTTTCTTTGTGGTAGACTTCACAGTTGTTTATGGTAAAGTTTACCTTTTCATACTATCCTATACTATAAATTTTTTTTATTTGGCTCCCATGGCACAAACACGTGCAATCCAAAATACAGTTTTGAATGCTATAGAAATTTAGATGTTTATCAGAATTTGTGTAACAACCACTCCAGCCATCCACGGGAGACTGTTTCAGACGCTGGGCAGATACACCCTGAACAGGGCGCCAATCTATTGCTGAGCACACTGACTGACACAGACACACACACAAACACATTCTATATGGGGCAATTTAGAGCATTCAATTGACCTTGAATCCATGTTATTTGAATCCCAATCTGGGTGGACATTCCATGTTCTCCCCGTGTCCACGTGGGTTTCCTCCGGATTCTCTGGTTTCCTCCCACAGTCCAAACACATGGATTCAGGGTAAACTGAATGCGCTAAATTGCCCCATATAGTGTGTGTTTGTGTGAGTGAGTGTGCCCAGCTATAGATCAGCCCACTGCCCGAAAAGTTCTCCCCTGGATGGGCATGGAGCGCCACCATTCAAACCCCCTACAGTAAAGCAGAAGGCAATAATTAAGGCAATGAATATAAATCACATGAAAGAAGTGTAATGGCATTCTGCTTTCCCTGTGCATCTTTTTTTCCTGTGATTTATTCACAATAATGCATGCTGTCTTGTACCCATCCATCATCCACTTCATCCTCTATTAGGGTCATTTAATTTGAATTAAAGAATTATGAGAATTTTAAATGCTTCCATACTTTTTGATTTTGGAGTCTTTAAAGGTTTGTGCGTTGGTTGTGTGATGTGTTTCCGTTGAATAGGAGGAATGCACTCTCATTTGCTTTCTCACTGTTTAAGCCAAACTGAAGCTGAGCTGAGGTGCTTGATTTGTGTGGACAACAGACAGCAGAACGCCCTCCTCGTAGTTCGTGCTCTAAGACTCGCATATTATAGTTCATGTTCGGTTTGCTTTTCAGCTGAGCTGTACTGTCTGCGTCTTTTCCTAAATTCTTTCCTTATTAGGCAACACGTCTCTACATTAAGGAACTATGAGGAACCTTTGTATCGATCTGATCATTCTGGTCCTTGCCAGCCAGGTCAGTGCGCGATCGGTGAGAAACACGACCGACTCTCATGTCGGACAGAAGATGATGCTGAGTGATCCTGAGGAAGAGCAGCTCCTGAAGACAAAAGCAAAATCAAGAAGGAAGCGCTATATACCGTACAGCGACATGATTGCCATTGTAGATTATCACAATCAGGTGCGAGCTGGAGTCTTTCCGCCTGCGGCCAACATGGAGTACATGGTAAGAATAAAAAAAATGTATTTATAAATGTATACAACATATTTACACTAATACATTGCACTTATTATTAACGTTTATTAAGTATATTTTATATTTTCAAAGTTTTAAATTGTCACTACAATAACAAAAACCTTACTAATATACTAAGACGGCCAGGTGATTTAGTGGTTAGCTCGTTCGAATCCCAATCTGGGTGGAGTTTCCATGTTCTCCTGGTGTCCGCCAGGATTTCCCCTGGTTTCCTCCCACAGTCCAAAAATATGGACTCAAGGTAAACTGAATGCTCTAAATTTTATATATCCCCATATAGTGTCGGTGTGAGTGAGTGTGCCCAGCGATAGATTGGTGCCCTTTCCTGGGTGTATCTGCCAAGCAACCGAAACGTTCACCCCTGGATGGGCATGGGGAAATTTCCCCCTCCTCCCCCCTCCCTAGTGACCCTAGCAGATGATTAAGCGAAAAAAATTAAGAATGAATTATAATAAGGCGGCACGGTGGCTAAGTGGTTAGCACATTCGCCTCTCAGCGCTGTGAATTCCCGGTTCGAATCCCAATTTGGGTGGAGTTTCCATGTTCTCCCCATGTCTGTGTGGGTTTCCTCTGGGTTCTCCGGTTTCCTCCCATAGTCCAAAAACATGGATCAAGGTCAATAGAATTATCCAAATTGCCCCATATAGAGAGTGTTTGTGTGTGTGTCTGTGTAAGTGAGTGTGTGCCCAGTGATAGATTGGTGCCCTGTCCTGGGTGTATCTGCCCAGCGCCCGAAACGTTCTCACCTGGATGGGCATAGGGAAACCCCCCCTTCCCCACAACCCTAGTGGAGAATAAAGCGGAAGATAATAAATGGATGGATGAATGATAATAATATACTATAATATTAACTGTTTGTGGGTTTTGATATTTATTATGCCATTTACTATTGATCATAGCCACACACTCTTTTTTCTGAACTGTTTTTCCCAAATTTTTCCCAACTTTTTCTGAACTGTTTTCCCCAACTTGGAAAATATAACAGAAAACCCTCATTTAAAATAATATTTTCTTTATCCATTTGAGCATACATCAAGGATAATGATTCAGATGAAGCTCAGTCTGTGTGTTGTTAATATGATTCATGTCTTTATTGTGTAACCAGGTGTGGGATGAAGCTTTAGCTCAGTCTGCTGAATACTGGGCCGCAACTTGCATCTGGAACCATGGGCCACCATATCTGCTTCGGTACCTTGGCCAAAATCTCTCTATACGTATGGGAAGGTATGTGACTTATTCTCTATCCTTTAAATATGTGAACTTCAAATTGTGTTATTTCAGATCTAATTATAAGTTATTGACCAACCTTGAATTATTACACCGTTTGCATATCAAACTTAAAATTGAAATGGCCCTGATCGGACTTATTATTGTAATATTGCATTACTTCTACAATAAAATACATTGTTTAAAATAAAAAATGTTGAACGTAAAGATAAATAAATACATTTGCAAAGACAGGTGCACAACTTAAGTGGCATACATTCATAACATAGTGGTTAATACATCCTCTTAACGCTGGGGATCTAGTTTCAAATCCTGATCTGTGTGGAGTCTATGTTCTTTCCATGTCCTTGTGCCCCCCCACTTCCTGTGACAGTAGTAGAGAATTAAGTTGAAGATAATGAGATGAGATGAGAACATTATTATAATGCATCTTTTCAAAAAGGAAATTTAGTGTCCAGAATAAAGGTTTTATAGAAATGTAATTGTGTTCTGTGATCTCCAACACACTTCAAAAAAGTAATTTACTGTGCGTATTAATATTGAGATTATATAGCTTTACACAGATGAAGTTGTATCTGTTTACGAATGATGAAGGGATGATACATGATTAAAGTAGCACATACAAGTACACATTGACATTTCATTTAAAATAATGTTTTGACAGTTATCAGTCTATCTTGCAACTGGTGAAGCCATGGTATGATGAAGTAAAGGATTACATGTTCCCTTATCCAAGTGATTGTAACCCCTCATGCCCGATGCGCTGTTACGGACCTATGTGTACACATTATACACAGGTAAGTAAAAAACTATGGTTTACTTAACTGAAGAATTTTAAAACTGTTTCAGTTGAGTAGAAAATGCATCGCACAACATTTATATAACAATAAACACTATTTTTTTTATGGGATATGGCATGCTGGTAAAATGTCATCATGCTGGACATACCCACATGACACTAAACCACAATAGACAAATTAAAGTTAAAATGCTTATTTCATGACGTTTATTATATTTATCATATGATATAAATTATCTCAGGGCACGTTTACAATACTGCGCATACTGCAGGATCATACCTCAACTGCACACAACTCCTTGAAACAGAAACATATATCAAGTGGCACATTGCTTTTACTCTAACATCCCATCTCACATCAGAGAGCATGCACACTCTACAGAACATGAATAAAAGGAACAAAAGACAGAAAAGTTTTGTAATTAAACATCTAATAAAAAATCTTAACAAGTGGATTTCTTAGTTTTATTGACCTTTTTTTTATAGACATTCTGAATCTTTAAATTTAATAAGTAGGTTTATGCCATGACAATATTAATTTTCAGCTCAGCACTAAATTCAACACACATATTCACTATAGTATGATATACTTAAATTTTTTATGTATTTTTGTAGTGTTAGAAGTCATATGTTAGTGTTAGTCATATTGAAATCTCCTACCCAACCTGTTTCTTACTTAAGCTTTGAAACTGTTCTAATGATTTATCTGTCTGTATTTACTTAGATGGTGTGGGCGACTACGAACCGAATAGGATGTGCCATTCAGGAGTGTTACAATATGGTGGTGTGGGGGGTCGTGTGGAGACACGCGATTTACCTGGTCTGTGATTACTCTCCAAAGTGAGTTGTGCCAATATTTGCCTGATAAATTATGCAGCTAGTTGTCATCTAGCGACATAATGTTTATAGTAAACCCTTGGCATTTTAAGATGAAACAAATCAGTCTTGTTTTTATAGATAAACAGTTTGACTTTGGGAGACATACCTCCAAAGCTTATTATTAACTTGATATATAATAGGATATATAAATATTGATTAACAAAAAAACGAGAGATGATAATTTACAAAACAAAACCTCAGAATTTTGGTAATACATTTTTTGTCTAAATAAGATCAAGATGTTTTGCTGACTGTATTATTGAGTGGACATGCTCATAAACCTTTTACACTTTTTGGCAAGATGGGTGAGCATTATTTTCTAAACTGGTTATAATGAATATATGTCAGTATTCTGTGTGTGACTCAACCACTGGTCCAATTCTGGCACTTTTAATTCAAATAAATATAAGTGTAGTCACTGGTCTGATGATCTGCCAATTTGGTTTCCCAAACCATAGCCAGTACTAGATTCTGTGCTGCTCCACTTTTTTAAGCTTAGCACTTACTGGCTGTGTGTTTTTGCACCCATTCGTGCACAAGTGGGAAACCTCAGAACCTACACTGTAGAGAGTGGCAAAAACGACGTCGCTTGCCCATTTAAATTTTTAGTTCTGTCACGAGTGGACATGTTCTTGCCTCAAATACTTTTTTAGTGTTCAATATGACACTTTACAATTTCCCTGGGGAGTTTGTAGACACAGACAGCCCTGTGTCTGAAAATAAACATGTTTTTTTGCACCATTATTATAGGATCCAGTTCCTCTGATTATGACACTATGTGGCATCCCTCATTTTGCTCTCACCACACCAAAAGGGTTTAGGTCTGGCATACAGAACCTGGATGCAGTGGAATCTGTGATGCATTAGGGATTCAACATTCGACAAAGCAATAGAGAATGTGTTCAATGTTATAGATTCCTTATTACAATGTCCTGTGCAATTGGTTGAATCAGATCTT
Source organism: Corydoras maculifer (assembly GCA_019802435.1). Taxonomy (NCBI): domain Eukaryota; kingdom Metazoa; phylum Chordata; class Actinopteri; order Siluriformes; family Callichthyidae; genus Corydoras; species Corydoras maculifer. Next base: position 1,104,780 of record JAFMOD010000535.1, on the reverse strand, counting down.
AAAATAGTCAGGATTAATTATACCCCCCAACTTACTGACTTGTGGTGTTTTCTTAGTCCTAAGTTGTCCAAGAAAATTGCATCAGCAAAATAACTAATCTAAATGTAAATGTTATAACTGCAAGATGCTTGCGGGAGGTGGGATGCAAGAACTGTTGTGTTGATGTCCGCTGGTGGTGTGCATTTTGTGTCATATGCCAACTGGTATGTTGCAAAAATATAGACAACAAAGGTTTTTGTTAACTTTAAAATTCAATAACCAATTTACTTATTAATTTAAGCAGGAAAAGGCTTAGTTTTATACAAGACTATATATATTTATGTAACAACAAATTAGTGTGACATAGTGTAAGTGTTTGATTAATAATTGTTTTTTGGCAGTTTTACAGTTTTAAAGTGATTAAATATCTTGGTCTTTCTTTTTACACCTATTGTTTGATTACAATTAATTCTATATAATTTGCATATTTTCCAGAGGTAATTGGATAGGAGAGGCACCTTACAAAGTAGGTATCCCCTGCTCAGCGTGTCCACCAAGCTATGGAGGATCATGCAGGAACAACATGTGTTTTCCCTCTGTTAACTCCAACTACGTGTACTGGTTCAAACGTTAAACCTCATTTTGGATGTGAATCACATTTTGAATAATATTTTCTAGGTATATAACTCACGAATCAATAGATGCCTTGAATAGCCTTTTTAAACACAATTGTTTACACAGACCATCATATTGATGATCTCATTCATGCAGTCAATTATAAGAGACACTTATTTTACTACTTAAATTGTTTACATTCAGTCAAGGTGCTTTATATTTTCAGGAGTAACACACAATTGGTGCTTGTAATTTTATGTGGTTTTGCATGCTTGAACATGTACTTATAATTATGATGAATATGCAATATTTTACATCTTCTTTTATATTCTAGTTCTCTATTAAATGAAAAAGCACTTGGTGACAGTAAGCTAATGGAAAGAGATTTGGAAAACAGAAGCCTACAATAGCATCAGAAGATACGTTTTTGAGCTGTTAAGAGAAGATTTCAGGCTGCAGGTTCAACACGTTGAGTAGCAGTAATAAAGCGAGTGTTATAAGGAGTGTTTTACGCCTTACCTTTTGTTTCATTCTTAGTTCAGTTGATAAGATGATTGGTTTCTTAATTAGCACCCTAGTTTAAGTTAATTACCTGCTTTGTGTCATTGGGTTTCCTGTTTTAGTCATGTGGCCTGCTACTGATTCTCCCTGTTTTATGTCATTCAGCAGAACAGCATTAATGTCTATGTTACATGGCGACTGAGCCTTGGTTTGTTTTGCATGGTTTCTTTGAGTAAACACTCTTATATGCTTTAAGGATGTGAGATTGTCTAAGATTGTTTTGCTGAATTTAGAGTTGTCAACTTGTAAGGGTGACTGGCACACAGGACAAACAGGGTTGGTGGAGGCTTATATAAAAGCACGACAATGATTTAAGACATACTTTTAGGTTATGTCAAATCCATCCATCCATCCATCCATCCATCCATCCATCCATCCATTATCTTCCGCTTTATCCTATATTACCGGGGGGTCACGGGGGGTTCCCCACGCCCATCCAGGGGAGAACGTTTCGGGCATTGGCCAGTTACACCCAGGACAGGGCGCAAATCCATCGCTGGGCACACACTCACTCACACATACACTCACACAGACACACTCTATATGGGGCAATTTGAAGAACAAATTGACTTGATCCATGTTTTTGGACTGTGGGAGGAAACCGGAGAACTGGAGGAAACCCACGAGGACACAGGGAGAACATGGAAACTCCACCCAGATGGGGATTCGAACCGGGAATCCCTAGTGCTGAGAGGCAAACGTGCTAACAACTAAGCCACTGTGCCGCCTGTTATGTCAAATCTATCCTTGAAAACAAAAGGAAGACAATAGGCTTTAAAGATTCATTAAGATTTATTAAGCCTGTTTAAAAATAATTGTACAAAACAGTGCAACCAAATCAACCTCCAAGTGCATGTTGTCTGTGGGAAACACTATTTGAACAATATTTTAATTTTTGTAAAAAATAAAGTTGTATTTAGTTGTATGTATCTGCAAGAGATAAATACATGGATGAATCAAAAATATAAATTTACTATTGTCAATCCAAATTATTCCTTTAATCTGTTTTATCTTTAATTTAAATTGTTTTATGCTTTAATTTTAAAGAACATTTGAAACATTTGTCAATGTAAATTGTATATATGGTGTGTGTGTATTTACAGTATATACACATATTTAAAATTGGTTATGAATAGCTGTCGTTTAAATTCTGTGTGTATGATTTTTTTTATTTATTCCATCATTCCAATAGAGTTGTAATGAGTTGTCAAGACTCAATTAGAGTTCATTTACAACATAGCCCACATCTGGCTGTTTTGGCAGCCCACATCTGGCTGTTTCTAGACTTTAGGGTCTATTGCTGAACAGTTTGTATTAGTCATCCTCCAATTCTTCATCAGTGATTAACTATTTAGTTTCACTTAATATGTTTTTAAATATCTTTTTAAAACACTTGACAACTAGTTATTGATCTTAGATTTTTCAATATTATATTAAATTTTTATAAAGACGTTTCATAAATGTCCTGGAAAGGCACAAAGTTTAACTCTTCATCATAGTACAGGTAACTGAGCTAATCGAAGACTTATTTATGAATTGATAATAATCAGTGGAATATTCAGTGGAAGTGTATCACCCTTGTTTTACTGCAAATACAATTTGGGGTTAAGAATCAACAGTTTTGCAATTTGGGTATTTTTGTTTAAATACAAGAATAAATACAAAATACAGTATAAGATGCAAAATTTTGATGTTGTATAGAATTATTGAAAGCCTAAATAGTTTGACAGGATTTAAATTTTTCTTAAGTTTCATAACAACAGTATTATAGATGTTAACTATGCAACTTGATTTTGTTTATCCCGCTAACAGTAAAGTTTGAAATTCAAAGACACAGCGCCATCCTCTGTCCATGACACGCTTTTACACTTTACCATGACACGCTTTAAATTTTATAGAATAGACTAGCTTAAAATTTTTATTAAAAACTCTACTGTTATACAATTTTGGATCATAAACTGTGTGAGAACGTTTGGTCATTGAAACAAAATAAATGTTGAATGGGAAAGACTGTGATATGAATATGTTTGTATGTAACAAATGGCACAGACGTGGTAAATGTGTTTATGAATGCATATGAGTTTTAATGTACACTATTAATACACATCTCTACACCTATCTATTATTAAGTTTTTTTTTACAAAAGCAAACCAAGTGTGTTGTGCAAAGCAAACCAAGTTTTAGAAGCATGTAATGTTGGCATCAATTTATTACAACAGTCCATAAACGTGGATCAAGGTAAATTGAATACTCAATGCCCAGTGATAGATTGGCACCCTGGGTGTGTCTGCCCAGCTCCCAAAATATTCTTCCCTCGATGGGTATGGAGAACCTCCCCACGATCCTAGTAGAGAGTTGAGCAAATGATAATGTATGGATGGATAAAAGGCCCTGTTCAGTGTTAGTATAGTGGTCCAACTAAAGAGCTTAGTAAATGCAAAAACTCTACATTTATTGTTATTAATAATTCAGTCCATTGTTTATGATTCACTTTTGCAACTATGCAACAGCTTATTATATAGTCATGTGAAAATTTAATTTTAAATTATCTGGTTTTATGTATCAGGACATAATAGTCCTTTTTTTAGTTTTATAGTTAGTTAAATATAACATCAGTAGCACAACCCCACATAAATTACATAATGTCATTATTTATTTAACAAAAAACAGGTCAGACTGCAGAAGCAGTGTGTGATAAATTAGGTACAACCTACTGCTTCAAAGGGAATTAAGAGGGTAATTAACAGTCAGGTTCTGTTAATCATATGTCCTTAATTAACTGATCAGCTGCTGCCTCTGTGACCACCTCTCTAAAAGCAAATGTTCTGGCAGGTTTATACTCTTGGGCAATCAGGTGTGTGTTCACAAAATGCCAAGGAAAATAAACATTAGCAGTGCTCTTAAAGAAACGATTCTTGCTGCCTATTATTGAAGGAATTGTAAAAGGCCATTTTTACATCATTCCATCATTCTTCATTAAGAATAATGATTCACAGGTGGAAAACATACAAGACAGTGGACAATCTTTCCAAAGTGGATCTGCAGGTGAAGTCAGGCCAAAGTCAGACCTCCAGATTTCAGATAGCATGTTAGACATTCAAGTTCAAGACAAATCAGTTTTTTCAAAGTGGTTGCCAGAAGAACATCGAAGCACAGAGCAGGTTTGCAAGGTCACCTGAACAAATCACAGAACGTTTGGAACAGTTTCCTTAGGACAGACAAGACCAAAATGGAGGTGTCTAGTCATAATGACTAGCATCATATGCACACCAGCACAAACCCTGCATATCAACATTTAAGCATTGTAGTAAAGGGATGATTTGAGGGCATCAGCAAATTAACAGAAGAATTCTAATAATGCATCCAGCCTTCATTACAGCTGTGGAACATGATGCACACATGGTGCTCCCATGTGAGAACTATATTACCCAGGGAGCACCGTGAAAAGTCAGACAAAGCTTACCTGCCGACTCGGCTACTCAAACACCATTCCACACACTTTTTCTTTATCTCTATTGAGGTTCAGGTGTTAAAGCAGGGACTATAGAGCATTCCTAGTACACAAAATGCAGAGTTACTGAATTTCAGTTGGGCCAGTCTGCACTCTGTCTTCAACTCAAGTCATAGATGCTAAAAATATTTCTAAAAGCTATTGATTTGATGGATGTACTTGTGTTTTTTTTTCATACATTACATACTGTTTTGGGTTTATTTTTGTTAAATAAATACATAAATAAATATATTGTGTGACGGCACAGTGGCTTAGTGGTTAGCACGCTCTCCTCTCACGTTCGAATCCCCATCTGGGTGGAGTTTCCATGTTCTCCCCGTGTCTGTGTGGGTTTCCTCCGGGTTCTCCAATTTCCTCCCACAGTCCAAAAACCTGGATCAAGTCAATTGAATTCTCAAAATTGCCCCATATAGAGTGTGTCTGTGTGAGTGAGTGTGTGCCCAGCGATGGATTGGCACCCTGTCCTGGGTCTATCTGCCCAGTGCCTGAGACATTCTCCCCTGGATGGGCATGGGGAACCCCACCGTGACCCTAATAGAGGATAAAGCGGGAGATAATGAATGAATGAATGAATATATTGTGTTATATTGTGTATATTGTGTTTGTCATGTTATGGGGTTATATTTACTTTGTGTTTTTTCATGCATAAAGATATTGAATTCAGAATATTTTGCATATGTCTGCAGTTAAGCACGATTAAATGTTAGAGTATTGCTTTGGAATTAACAAAACTTTTGCGCATGAGCTCAATGAGCATTGAGCATTCAAGCAATGCCAAAAATGGTAATAAGTAATATGATTCTAAGTAATTAATAATATGAGCTTTCTTTTGTGCTTTTTTTCTGTGTGCTATAATATTACACTTGTTTGCAAAAAGGAGGAATTACATTAAATATCTAAAATATAGGATGTGAGTGTTTCCCTTTAAAAGTTAGCTCATACATTGGTGACCTCTGGGAAAGATTGCTAAGAGCCAGAAACTGAAAAAATATAGAAGAGCAAATGAGCTATCTGTTAGTTTTGGCCAGAAGCACAGTTTCTTGTATATGTTGAACTTTAGTAAACAACCAGCATTGGCATGGCAGCTGTAGTGCATGATTATTGTGACAGATTGCAGCCTTGTCTCACTGATTTGCTGATGTGGAACCAGCTTGTTTGTCTAATTTTAATCATGTCTGTGGCTTGTTGATTGGTGTATATATTCTAATTAGTACAATAAAATGTTCTGGTATTTCCATCTTCCAGAGGACAGTCCACTATTTTGTGTGGTCAACAGTATAAAAGCCTTTTCTGTGGTCAATGAAGAACATATTGAATTTCTTTTAGGTTATCAATAGTCTTTACTGTTATCACTATTATTTTTCCTGAATCCCGCTTTCCTGAAAACTGGTCTAAAAGCTCTCTTTTAATGTAATTCTATCTGTGTTAAATGACCTTTTTACAGATTTGTTGGCACTTTGAACTGAAACTTCTTCAGAATCTTAATACATTTTCATTGAAACGCTATCAATTCCTGTAGCAATCGAATGATCAACAAAAATGACTTGGTAACTTTCCATGTTTTGTATATATATATATATATATATATATATATATATATATATATATATATATATATATATATATATATATATATATATATATATATATATATATATATATATATATATATATATATATATATATATAACCCAGAACATTTTGTCTACAGTTATTTTTAAATAAGGCTGATTTATTTATGTTGACTGTGTGGTAAGGTTGAAGGTTGAATCAAAGCTTAAGTGTGAGGCAGATTCTTAGCAAATGCAGCTCACACAGAGCCCCACTGTTTCAGCTGTTCCAGATGCAAGGCAGGAAGAGCTGCTGAGTTTGGTCATTTTTAATTGTGTTCTTGGCACACTTACATTTTTTCACAATGACTACATAAGACTTGAATATATAGTGTAAAGAAATGGCACAAATTTTTTTTTATTGAATATCTGTATTTAATTATTTATTTTTAAACGCACAGTGGTAGACGCTTAGTTTGGTTGCCCATGCAGTCTAAACATAAAATGGTACATATTGTTCAAACAAATAAGCAATTAAATACACTGTACAAATTTATCCAATGCTCCTCTCTTACTGTCTGCACTAAGCTGATTTTCTACTCTATTAAAAATATGGTCTTTAGAGTTCTGTTGTTTCTTTTTATTGTAAGAAGTTCCTTCCTGTGACTGCTAGTGCACAAATGACAATAATTTAAGGCCTGCTATGACTCAATAGTTTTTGTCACCTTTGTTTTAGGGCATTTACAGTTTGGTGAATTTGTATAATTTCACACAAAGTGTAATGATATTCATGTCATCATATCATATAGTATTTTTTTTCTAGCCATGAAGGTCGTGGCAGAGACAGGTGCATTAGCTGGGACAGTGTCTCCCATTAGCTGGGACATTGTGACGTAACTCATCAAACTAACTTGACGTTAGAAGCTGCCATTTTTTGCAGTTTGGCTTTTGTGCCTTGAGTGTTTTGTTGTACTTTCTGTTTTTTAACCGTGGGTTTCGGCCAGGAGGAGTGCTGTAACTCATGCTGCCCATCTGTGAACCAAAAGATCCGGCGCCGCACCCGCTTCCTGCTGCTTCAAAGGCTGAGCGACAGCCCCTGGGGGTGGCACTCATTCCTAGGGTAGACAGGGGTTCCCCCTGGTGTCTCAGGACAGTTGACACAGCTGCTTGAGGTCTTGTTGCTGTTTGGTGTGGTTGGGACTTCTATGCCCACATTAGCCAACTTGCAGTGTCCTGTGACAAAAAGAGAGGTTAAAGAGGTTAAAACATAAAATTAAATCCCACAGCAATAAAAAAATATTGTTAATTGTTTTGCATCATTGTCCTCTTGGATATAGCCTAAAACAAACACTTTTCTCTCATTTTAGAAGCTAATACATTTTAGTTAAAACGTTCTAGAATTTAATAAAGTTGTTGATTTAATGGAGCCCTGATTTATTGAGTTGTTGATGCATGCATTCCTTCCCCCCCTTTTAGGAAAGATACAGGGGTTTTTTCCCTTACCAGTATCCCAAAACTCAAGCATTTTGTAGACTTGAAGACATTTTAAAATGGTTTATGGTGGGATAAATAAGAAACTATTCACAGGTTAAACTAATAATGCAGCCTATTACATGGTTCTGACATTCATTGTGATTTTTTTCCAAAAAAATCTAAATCAATTTACACTGGAATAGTCTGTTTCTTATATTAAAAACTCCAATGTGCCACCTACTGAAACAATGTATTTAATTGGTTTTATGAGATTCATACAGGTTGCAAAATTGATTGAAATACAGTCATTCCACTGGTCACTCCCAGAGTACCGGGATGGTTGTAACATGTCCTAAATATACATAATCAAGCAAGTCCCTTAACTTATGCTTGAACAGACCTAATGATTACTTTCTTTTACATTACATGACCAAAATAGGAAGGGGTCATATTAAATATTATTTATATTATTTATATATTAGGGGGCAATAAAATTATTTAATGATTTCACATCCTCAAAAAAAAAAATTAAACATGAATCAAATGAATATTCTTAGGGGGATGGAGGATGCAGTTGTCCACACAGATAACTTCAGAGTTACAGTTGTGGCAAGTATAAAAGTCACTTCAATTTCTGCAGCCCTAGTGTATCTAGGATTTACAGGACCAGCACTTGAGCCAGACCTCCTTTGGAGTTGATAGCTACTTATCTTCATCAAATGAGTCCTAAAAGTTCTGCTTATTGCTTGATTTTAGCACCAAAAATATAATTTTCTTAGCTTCAGACCAGCTTTAAATTTTTTTATGGGAGTATCTGTAGGACAATGTCTCAATTTGCGGGACGCCCGAAAAGTAACGCAATTGCGTTACATCTGGTCACCCTAACATGTGCACAGTGAGGGTAAGCGATTGAGCTTGTTTCTGATTAGAGACTCAGACAAAGTTTCTGTCTCAGAGATCAGAACGCTGCATTTCTGTTAATGGTTTTCTGCGTAACATCTGAAGTTCTGCACGCTGTGTAAAGCTCAAGGTGTGAAACCAGCAGCTCGTCATCGGCGGGGCGGGGCGGGGCGGGGATTCTGACTCAATATAAAAGGCGGCTGCAGCGCGCTGGGGTGATACATGGGTTTGCGCATCTGAAGTTCTCCATACCAAATGAATCGCTTACTGCGCGTCTGAAACCGATTGTGCATCAAACAGGACGTTTGTTTGATCCGTTAAGGTCAGTCCTAACGCCAGAGTTGATGCATGAAACTTTTAATATAAACAGACATTTATTAGGCTGTGGAAATGCTGACCTTTCGCGGGATAAGACGCACCTGTAAAATAATTGAACTATTTAACTCTTATGAATGCTAAATTTATTTTTCATAAAGAGGATAAAAAGAAAAGGCGGCATGAACTCGTTTAGAGGTCGACAAGAGTTCACTAGTAATCTGCTTTGCCGATTTTGCTAATTGTTTATGTTCACATTGTAGTTGTAAAGAGTTTCCAGAACCATTGAAGTTTTACGTGAAGGTGTTAATGAGAGTAGTGTTTTGTTCTTGGAGTTTGAATTGACGTGGTAACTCAGTAGTTAGGGTGTTGGGATGACAATCTGAAGGTTAGGGGTTCAAATCCCAGGTCCATTGTAGTTACCACTGTGGGAGCTTGAGCAAGACCCTTACCCTAATTGCTCTAGGGATGCTCGCTTTGTAAGTTGCATTGGATAAATGTGTCTGCTAAAATGACCAAGTTTTAAATGTATTATTATTAACCAGGTAGCTAAATGTAGTGAATGCTCTGAAAACCAATATTTGTTATTAAGCTTTTAAAGGCCTCATGTAAAACTTGCCATACTTCTACAAAATGTGTCCTTTTAATTTGTATTTTTTGCTTGGTTAACTTAATTTCAGACTAACCTTATGATTTTTATTAAAAAGTTACGGGTCAAAGCACCTGTTGCAGGACCATGTTTAAAACTGTTGTCAGGTGACAGGAATAATTAAAAAACAATTTATTGCCTAACTAAAATACAAAAAAAGCAAGGAATTAAGAGGAATTTGCAGCTCAGCAATTTATTCATGAGTTTGTTTCTCATTATCTTGGCAGCCAGAGAACCAAACTTCTGCCGTCGACTTTGCGGTTTTGACGTGAAGATGAAGGACATTTCCCAGCAACTCATCAGCACAACCCTATTACTCCTCCTGTGTGTACATAGTGTTTGTGTTATGTTCCTTCCCAATGCTACACACCTAGAGGCAATGATGAAGCAGTACATGGACAAAGAGGACTCATGGTGGACGTCCAAGTCAAGGGGCAAAAGGGCGATCTCACAGGGTGATATGCAGCTCATCCTTGACTTACACAACAAACTGAGAGGTCAAGTTTATCCCACTGCATCCAACATGGAGTATATGGTGAGAAAACAATTTTATTCACTTCTCCAAAGACCCTTTGCTTACACCTATCCAATATGGTATGTGCTTTTCACACTACTATTGTAGAGATGAAAAAAAAAGTTTGAACAATAGATAAGTTTGTGGTCTTATTTAAATAATTGATGCTTGGTGGGAGACAGAAGTCCTCCATCATAAATTCTTAAACGGCTCAGCTTTTCTGCAGTCAGTGGCCTCTGGCCAGAGAACTTGGTTCTTCTCTGTTCCTTCTCAGTTTCTTGGAGGAGTGTGCCTTCAGCAAATATCACACTCATCCATGTCATCACAGTGCATCTGGCAAAGCTGGCACCAGAGTAAGGGTCAACAGTTTTTTTTTTTTATTATATATAAATAAATTTAAGGAAAGATAAAAAGGGGTGGCACGGTGGCTTAGTGGTTAGCACGTTCGCCTCTCAGCGCTAGGGATTCCCGGTTCGAATCCCCATCTGGGTGGAGTTTCCATGTTCTCCCCTGTCTGCGTGGGTTTCCTTCGGGTTCTCCGGTTTCCTCCCACAGTCCAAAAACATGGATCAAGTCAATTGAATTCTCAAAATTACCCCATATAGAGTGTGTCTGTGTGAGTGAGTGTGTGCCCAGTGATGGATTGGCGCCCTGTCCTGGGTCTATCTGCCCAGCGCCCGAGATGTTCTCCCCTGGATGGGCATGAGGAACCTCACCGCGACCCTAATAGAGGATAAAGCGGGAGATAATGAATGAATGAATGAATGAATGAAAGATAAAAAAGCAGTGGCTGTGCAACTCATCTAAGGTGGATTGTTTTAATGCAGTTTTACACTGCAGTTTCTGTCCAAGCACAAATACAGAATTATTATGTTATTTATTGTTTACTGTTTGTTATACTAGGAGTCTCTAATGACTAAACCATTTCAATATGACCTCTTTATTTGATTTAGGTATTTACACTCACTGACAACTTGATTAGGTACATTTTTTTTGTTTTTATAATCATTGGCTATTTTATCAGTTCGACTTACCATATAAATGCCCTTTCTTCAATAGTAGCTATTTTGTATGTTATTTAAACTGTTATCTATTGGTCAAAACCACAACCAATTTGGAAGGGAGATCATTCTCAGCACTGCAGTTTTGTTGGCGTGTTAAGGTGTGTTTGAATAATTATCAGACACAGCATTGGTGTTGGATATTTTAAACACTCTCAGCTCACTTTTCATTCTGTTAGACATCTACTAAGTGATCACATGACACTATTTTTGGTTGATGAATTTTGTACTTGAACTTGAAGCTTGTAATAATAGATTTTTAGATATTTAGTTAAAGTTTTATTGTAAAATATAAAAATAATTGTAAATGCTCTTCTGTGGACATTAGATTTTCCATAAAATATCCAAGGCCATTAAAATTGTAGGGTAAAAATTATTTCATTAATAATTCTATGCTAATATTAGCAATTAGTGTTGTTGCAAAAATGCGAAACATACTTAACTAAAAACTTGGCTCTGATTTGTACCTGTTGAATTGAATGCTGACTTGAAATATTAATAACGCTAGGAGCACCTATTAACAGCAATCCTTTTATTAATATACTTTTTAACTTTTTTTTCTGAGTAATAACAGTAAGTTGATGGGCAACTAGTGGTTTCTATTTCAGCCAAACTAAGTAATATCAAGGCTCAAGACTTTGTCATGCAATTTCAGGTGGAAATTTAGATGCATGAGGTTCAAGAACTGTTTGGTATAATGTTACTACAAAATTAAACATGCTTTTGGATTACAAACAATTTTAACATAGATGTACTTTAGTAATTCTTAAATTACATTCATGAGAACGAGATATTCTAAGACCGTACACTACTGTCTTTTGTCCTAATGCAGTGACTGAGAACGATAAAAAATATATACCTTTTGAACCAGTGCAGAGCACATTTTAAATACTATTATAGTCTTAGTAGTAGTAGTCATAGTCAAAGTCTTAGTTTAAAAGTGGCTATGAACTGACGTTAGTGAAATACAGTTTACAAGAATTAGTGCATACATTTTTCAGGTGTAATCTTTTCTTAGCAGCAATAATTATCTCTGTTTATGACCAAATGAACCAAAATTTAAGAACGCTATCATGGAAGCTATGGAAGCTATTATACTGGTAAGATGACCACATACTCTTGGTAAAGCAGCACTTACTTGTGGGTAATGGAATAGGAATTAGTGCTGTAACTTTTTATCTTATTGTGTGGTAAATGAGTTTAAATGTCAACATATTTTGCCATGTTATTTTGTAATTTGATTATTTAAAATATTGCGTGTGTTTATGTGAGTCAGGTGTGGGACACTGAGTTGGAGCGAAGTGCGGAGGACTGGGCTTACAGCTGTCTGTGGCAGCATGGCCCCTCTCATCTGCTCACACAGATTGGACAGAATTTAGGAGCTCACTGGGGCAGGTCAGTTTCAACACTTTAAATGGTTTAAATCAGCATTATTATTTTCAATTTTATTCCATTACATTTTTTTTATAAATCAAAACAGTAGTATTAAAAAAAAAACAATATACGATTCGAGAGTGCATTCCTGTGATTAGTATTGCAGGCTTATTAAATAAGTGCCAATAATGCATCTTCTTTTTATTTAAGAAGAAAATAGGACGAGATAAGATGACACCAGCAAAATTTACTTTTTCTGTGTTCTGCTTGTATACGACATAAAGCTTCAGTGAGTGCTGGAAGTAAGTTTCTATGCATAGTGTGTAGTGTATAACACAGGGTAGAATTTCATACTAAAGTAAAATATGATATTATATGCAAATCAATCAATCATTGGTTCTACAATAATTGTTAAAATTATAAATTCCATGTCCCTTAGAAGTGCACTGTTTTATTAGTAAATTATTTTTAATCTTCAGCCACAATTACATAGTAGCATTGTGTTGCTGAAGTATGAGTGGATTTGAGAAAGCAGCACCATGGAAGACCTGTAGTGTCAGTGCTGGATTGAGAATCATTCACCCACCAGCAGGATCAAGATAATAGGATTGTTTGGGCAACACCCTGTAAACTTTTTTTTTTTAGCTTGGAGCAATAATCATATATAATATTAATGCACTTATCGGGTAAATAGATCTAATAAAATAGTGAATGTAGAATATTGGGAGTTTTTTAATGGCTGTTGCTGAAGAACACTGTTGCAGTTTATAAAACTGATAGTTCTGGTCCTTAAATCTGATTGGCTGAGCCATTTTTCCAGCCATGACATTATAGCCAATAATGCACACTTCTGACAGCACATTAACATTCATATCAATGCGTGATATACAAGACGTTTTAGATGTTTTTTATAAACTGGGTTCTGTAAGTATTTGATCTTTAAAAAACGGTCTAGATTATGTTAAGGAAGTAATTAATTAATGACTTTGCTTTTAATAAACAGAGTTATGAATCAAACCTTGATTTTTTTTATTATAGTGTCTTCTATAATATAGTGTAATCATTTAAAAAAAGCAATAAGACACTCGAGGTTATGCATTATTGTGAACAAATCACGGGAAAGAGGTGATAATACAGTAATGCATACCAAATCCTTATTGCTTTAGTAAAACATACTGCTGTTTGCAGTGTTGTGTGTAATATACTAAGAATGTATTTTATGGCATTGTATAGTTTATATTCAGATTTTTTTATTCAGTTTATATTCTGACTTGTATATAAATCTTGAGTACAGTGCGGTTTATTGGTGAAAAACGGTAACAGTAAGTAAATAATACTAGTAGGTTAAATGTAGTTTTGAATCATGTGGACAGTCACTGCTACAATCAATTATTCCTTAATGTTGTTTTTATGGCCATCATCATGCAGATTTTTGTTTTTATGGCTTTAGAGAGCGTCCACCAACCTTCCACGTGCAGGCCTGGTACGATGAAGTTCAGTACTTCAGTTACCCATATCCACAAGAGTGTAACCCATACTGCCCCTACAGGTGCTCTGGACCAGTTTGTACTCACTACACACAGGTACAAATACCTTCTAATTCACATTACAGCAACTTTTTTTACAGAAATGCATTATATTCACACAAGTATGTCTGATTTCTAACATTCAAGTCTGTCTTTATGATTAACTACATTCGTTATAATGATTTTCTACTGTTCGTGAATCATATAGCAGTTGTGTGTAGAGCGAAATATTTATTCATTATCCTCTATTAGGGTTACGGTGGGGTTCCCCATGCCCATCCAGGGAAGAACGTTACCCAGGACAGGGTGCCAATCCATTGCTGGGCACACACTCACTTACACAGACACACTCTATTTGGGGCAATTTGGAGAATTCAATTGACTTGATCCAGGTTTTTGGACTGTGGGAGGAAACTGGAGAACCCGGAAGAAACCCACGCGGACACGGGGAGAACATGGAAACTATACCCGGATGGGGATTCGAACCGGAAATCCCTAGCTCTGAGAGGCGAACGTGCTAACCACTAAGCCACCGTGCTGCCCTAAAGCGAAATATATTTCTAAAATTCTGCTCATATCAAGGGGTTAGTACTGCACTGAGATAAGTGGGCAATAAGTGGGAAAAGTTCAGACCTCCTATAAATGTCTTTGCCATTTAATTATTGGTAGTAGTTTGTGGTATGTGTGGTATTGTCATAAACTACCATTGTTCTGAAGACCTTAACATGATAATACCAATAATGAATCCAGATTTTCTAAAATTAGGTACATGGGCCTATGAAATGTTAAGATCCTTGCAAATTTCATATATCACATACTCTGCTGTGGTCATTTTAATGAAATTACTAGTCCCTAAATTAATTGTACTAATTGGAAAAAACAAAAAATATACAATTTGTTTTTATCCAAATAAAATTTGTAATTATTAAAATACTACTAATACAGCTATTATTTCAAACTGTAATAAAATAAAGACCCTTTTTTCATTGACAAAATATTTATTATCTTAAATATGCAATAAAAAATAGCACCTGCAACACATTTTACAACGCTTTTTTAATGTTTTGAAACTGAAGATACTGTTGCAGTTTTGCGTGTAAAACTTTTGCTTATTCTTATGTGAATGTATTCACAACAGTTCTTGCTAGACATTGACTTATTGTCCTCATTAAGAAAAACATTTTAAATGTTTTGCTTGTACATTTGTCAGGTAGAAAACATGAAATATTTTTAGCACTTCATGGATAATTTATATTTCATTAACAAAATGTTTTTTCCGTCAATTTAATTAAGCTAAAATTATTTGCTGAAATATCTTTCATCCAGTTTTAGTGATCAAAAATTTAATGATTCAATTGTTCATCCCAACACATGACTGTTGAGCAAATCTCTAATACTGATCTCTGTTTACAGTTGGTTTGGGCCACCAGCAATAAAATCGGCTGTGCCATCAATGTATGCTACAATATGAATGTTTGGGGAATGATTTGGGCCAAAGCCGTATATCTGGTCTGCAATTACTCACCACCGTAAGTGAAGTAACCATCCATCCATCCATTATCTTCCACTTTATTCTCTTCTAGGGTCGCGGGGGGTTCCCCATGCCCATCCAGAGGAGAATGTTTCGTGCGCTGGGCAGATACACCCAGGACAGGGCGCCAATCTATAGCTGGGCACACACTCACTCACACAGACACACACTCTATATGGGGCAATTTGGAGAATTCAATTGACCTTAATCCATGTTTTTGAACTGTGGGAGGTAACCGGAGAACCCGGAGGAAACCCACGCGGACACGGGGAGAACATGGAAACTCCACCCAGATTGGGATTCGAACCTGGAATCCCTAACGCTGAGAGGCGAATGTGCTAATCACTAAGCCACCATGCCGCCCACGTAAAGTAATTATGTCTGTGATTGTAATTTTAATAAAAAATTATATAGTAGGTCTTCCCCTGTAGTACTAATGCTCAATAAGCCATGCTCAATAAGGTTTTCTTTTTTAACACTTTTCTTTCAGAGACTGACTGTTACAAAGGCCACATCTTCTTTACTGGGAATTAGAGATAAACACCTCCTCTTTGTTATGAAACCTTTTATCAAACACCACATTATTTTATTGGGACTTAAAAGTAAAAACTTTAAAAATGTTTCTTTATTAAAACGAGTCCATTTCAGTTTACATGAAATTTTTGGAGCCAGACATTTAACATCTCTGCAGTGACTTTTCGGGATTGGATTATTACATATTTATAAAAACTCTTTGTTATTTGTATTTTAATTTTTAGGGGAAATTGGTGGGGTCATGCACCCTATAAACATGGTCAGCCATGTTCAGCCTGTCCGTCCAGCTATGGAGGAGGCTGTAGGGACAACCTTTGCTACAAAGGTAAAAAAAAACTTGTTAACCTACAATTGTTTATAGGATATAGTATATAATTTTCCTGCAATCTCCCTGAAAGCTTAGATTAATCTCTAATGTTTGTGTGTGTATATATAAAATACACTTATTCAGTTATCAATAATGACAAAAGAAAAAATAACCATTCTTGAAGGACATAGGTTTGATGTTGGTCAAATTGTTGTAGCAAAAACCGAACTGAAAATTTTATCAAAATAAAGCAGTTTATAATAATATAATATATAATATAATAATAATAAAATAAAAATAATAATTTAGTAATAAAGCAGGGTTAAAAATAAGAAGGCATAAATTCACCATAGATGTTGTGAGCAATTCCCATTGCACAGAGCACGGTTGAAGCTGACTTTAGACACATTTGCAGGTTTAAAAGTACACATTAAAACTAACTTTCTTTGTTGAAAGACAAGCTTTCCGAGTAACCCTTCCAATGAAGCCTTCTCTCTCTATCTTCTGTCTTTCTGTCACTTTTTCCAATTGTCCGGTATTGTAATTGTCATGATCTTAAACCTTCTGAAATGGTAATTAGTTAATTAGTTTTTGTTTTTTTTTTGCAATAGACTTTGTACAGTACTGTCTGTGGTTTATTTGTAAATTCTAGGTGTATCCAGAATAAATTTTATATACATTATTGTTACCAACTAAATTAAGTAATGAGAGAGAGAGAGAGATAATATTAGTTATACACCAAACAAATGAACCAATTTTAAGTTCATTATCAATTAATTGTTATAATGTAATACAGTAATATCTTATGGTACATTATTAAAACCAAGTCAACTACTACTTGATATATTTTACAGATGAAGGCAGACAGTGGTATTCAGAGGCTGAGGATAGTAACCACATTGAACCAGAGCCGGTACACAGCCATGACTCGTCAACAGCTGATCATTTACTTACTCCAACACCATCACCAACGACATCATCACCTCATAACCTTGGACTGGAAAGGAATGACATTATCAGCACAGAACAGATGTGTAAGCTTTTTTATGTAAATCTTTTATTATTTTTGAGTTTGCTTAAATAAATTTCCAAAGGAAACAACTTACTTTTTTGTTTTGTTTCTCTTTGAGCTTTATTAAATAATTGGACAAAAAGACAGAGCTTTAGATAAATTAATAAACTTTTTTACATAGTCAACATTTTAAAATTGTTTTTTTCTTAAAATTCTTGAAGTTTCCTAATCAGCTATTGATTGGGCAATTGCAACCTCCAACTGACTCCAACATCAATTACCATAAGAGGCTTAAATATTTAGATTTAAAATTTTTAAGCAAACACAGTTATAAATGATTTTAAATTAACTGAATGTCTTTTATTAATTTAAGGCCCTTATGTTCGATTTGGAACTTTAAGAAGCTTGCTTAAGTGACATTTTAATTAAACTTATTTCTGCTCTGTTTTACAGCTCAGCAGGTGGAATGTGATGTAAAATTACGGGACAATTGTAAAGGAACTACCTGCAACAGGTACTTGATGGATTTTTTTTCCACTTGTTGGGTATCATTCATTTGCAAAGGGTTCACATATCAGGTTAATGTAATTAAACAAGGAATCTGAGCAGCACATTTAAATAAACATAAATGATTTTAAATATCAAAACTACCAAAAATTAAAGTAAAAGTATAAACAGCTGTGTTATTTAAATAGACGCTACTAAAGTAATTACCTTTGCTTTTATATTGTTTTTATCAAAGGTATGAATGTCCACCAGGTTGTTTATACAACTATGGAAAAGTGTTCGGATCAGGATTTTATGATGTGGTAGGTTTTTTTTAATACAATCATATACATACATGATATTCAGGGGGCACTTTATTGGCAACATCTGTATCTTAAATAAATTGCTTAACACGATGTGATCTGTTGTTAAAGCCTGTTTCAGAAGTTGTGCATTCTTAGATTCTGTTTACTGTTTTTGTACAGTCTGCTCATATAAGTTACTGCAGCTTTTTGTCAGTTTGACAAACCTGTCTGCACATTCTTTTCTGAGTTCCCTTATAAATGAAACATGGATGATCATGGAACTGCTGCTCATTGTAGGCTCTGTTTCTTTATCTCACCTCTCTCTTGTTTATATTTAATTTTCTTTTATGCTTTACTTGTAATGGGCACAATTTGTTTGACCAAAATGTAGATACTGTGATTATCGTTTGGACAGGCATCTACACTCATGGCAGGCTAGTGTAATTGATAAATGACTAAGACCAGTGTGGTCCTTTTTAGGAGCATAGAATGTAGCAATGGCTCATACCACTAGACACTACTATGTAATTTTGTGTGTGTGTGTGTGTGTGTGTGTGTGTGTGTGTGTGTGTGTGTGTGTGTGTTTTATCAGTTATAGAATTACTTTAACATTTTGCCACAATATAAATACTTTTAAAATTTCACTTGGTTGATGTGAACTTTACCAAAGATTTAGAATTTTGTGCTGCTCCTGTGCAATAAACTTATAATAAAATAACCTTAGAATGAATGAATAGGTGTACGCATTTCAAAAATAGCGCTCAGTAACTATATATGCCCTTAAATACGTTGCTGTGTTAATGGCAGGCTTATAATTATAGGGTAATGTTAATGTTACAGTATACAAAGTCATTGCACAACGTATTCAACAGCCCCTCCCATTTAGACACATAATGTAAAACATCTGACTTTTGTAGAAGCAGTTAGTTCTGAAGTTTTGGGCTGGGAATTTATTTTGGTCTGGGAATCACAAAAAATGTAAAATCAAAAAAAGGTTATGTCTGTTTATCGTGATCGAAATTTAAATCATATAAGCCTGGCTTATTTTGTGCACTCATATAATTGTTTTCAATTAAAGTGACTAATTACACTGTTTTTTCAGCAATCCAGTATCTGTGGAGCAGCTTTGCATGCAGGGATTATAGATAATGATGGAGGCTGGTTGGACATCACAAGAGTCGGGAGACGGGTGCGATTTACAAAGTCCTACAAAAATGGCATTCAAACCTTTGCGTAAGTATTGTATCCCATTATGGTTAGCTCTATGTGGTGTTTGATATGTAGCAGACCATAACAGCTTTTAGACTTTTATAAAAACATAAAAGTGAAATTGTGTGTGTACAGTATTTGTATTGTTAATAGCATATTTTGTTTCCCATGATTACGTAAAAGTTGGGACAAGTTTTTTTTTTAAATTATGCTTCTAGGATAAAATGCATATCTGGAAGCAGCACAACCAAAGAAACGCTATGAAAGGAAGTGAACAAACTATTTAGAATAATTAACAATAAAAGTGTTAATCGACAAAATAGAAATAACATCAGTCCGTGATGCAGATATTTTAGGCCTGCAGAGAAGACCTTTACGATATTTTTGGCCAGAGAGTTGCAGTTGCTAACACTTTATTGTTGCTGACACTTATTTATTTCCACTACAGGAAAAACCAGAGTTCTAATGCTTTCACTGTATCAAAGGTACCAGGTCAGTAACACGTATTTAGTATGTCTTTTGATTTAAAATTCATGTTTGTTGGGGTTGGTCAGAAGGAAGCCTTTTGACAAATGTTTGGCAAATGTTAAACCAGTGATTAAAATGAGAAGATTGTTAGGCTGTATGTTGTCTTTTTATGTTTTTACAGATATTTTGCACTTTTGCTTATTTGCAGTAAAAGCGATAACCTGTGACATGACAGTCGCCCAATACTGTCCTTTCAGAAAGCCCAACAGACACTGTCCAAGGTTAGAGAAACACAATGTTACATTTAGTTGGTACTTAAAATTTTACTTTAATTTCCATTTAAGTTTTGTAAAGGACTTTATCTGTTAGATTTGAGCATTTGGAGTAATTTTTGTTACATTACTGTGCTTAAGTAAAATCTTTGTACATTCTTTTTTTCTTTTTTTAGATTGTATTGTCATCGTAACTGCCTCTTTGACAGCAATGCACGTGTGATTGGAACACGATATTATGCAGATGTAAGTTGGTTCTAAAAAAAGGCATATCACACTAAAACAAATGCATGTTGTAGAGTGATCCGATTGGGTGAAATCCAGTATGGTCAACACATTTTGTTCTTTTGTAGTTTGAGCTAATGATGATGAAAATCACAATGAAACGTTTGGCCATTCCCTTCTTTAATATCATTTATTTGTAAATGTCCTGCTTCTGTTCATGGTCCATAGAATCTCTCTCCCCACAGCATGTGAATTTACAGCTTATAAAGGCTGCACACATTCATCGGGCAGAGCTGCGTCAGGTGCATTAATTAAGCTCTTAATAAACAATGCTGTTATCTCTGCATTTCCTCCCCCAAAACCCCAGGTTACAGTTGACAAGTTTTGTTTGTTCAAAAATAAAACAAATAATAAATTGTCATGGATCTGAGCACATCTCTTAAAAGAAGGTTTAAATATTTTTAAGGAAGGAAAACTTTACAATCAGTCTAGAATCTATCCAGCAAACAAATATGTGAAAACCAAAACGGTATTTAAGGTCAGACTCATTTACCTTGTTTTCTTACTTTGATTGTCAAAAAATAAAAGGATTTGGAATAAAGAAATTATTTCCACCAATATGGTCAAACCCGGCCGGCACGGTGACTTAGTGGTTAGCACATTCGCCTCTCAGCACTAGGGATTCCCGGTTCGAATCCCCATCTGGGTGGAGTTTCCATGTACTCCCCGTGTCCGTGTGGGTTTCCTCCGGGTTCTCCGGTTTCCTTCCACAGTCCAAAAACATGAATCAAGTCAATTGAATTCTCTAAATTGCCCCATAGAGAGTGTGTGTGTAAGTGAGTGTGTGCCCAGCAATGGATTGGCGCCCTGTCCTGGGTCTATCTGCCCAGCGCCCGAGACGTTCTCCCCTGGATGGTCATGGGGAACCCCACGGCGACCGCACTAGAGGATAAAGCAGGAGATGAATGAATGAATGGTCAAACCCACTAACCTTAATTATTTTTACTAGTGCCAGTACACAGAAATATTAATGACACAGCTTGAAGAAATATTTAAACTATTAAATGTCTTGCCTGTATCCACACAAATCCCAAATTTAGGCTAATCTAGATGTTAAATGTATGTGCAGATTTACTTAATGCTATGATGCGCCAGTTACTGATTTAGCACCGTATTCATTATTCTGTCTTGCTCCCATCAGAATTCCAGTATCTGTCGAGCTGCGATTCACGCAGGTGTGATTCAGAAAGATGTTGGTGGATACCTGGATGTAATGCCAGTAGACCGAAGGAGATCCTACAGTGGCTCCCATCAAAACAGGATCACATCAGAGAGGTAACCTAGAAAATTGTGAACAAAATTATTTCAATTCTTTTTGGATTTTTTGTTGAAATTTGGTTTGAATATAAACAGATACCTTTTAAAATAGGATCCAGAATAAAATTGCTGGTAAATAGTTTGAATGTTTTGAAATACATTATTCTCCAGCATTACAGATTGTACACATTTTTATTCTACGTTAGAACAATAACAGTAGCTGTGGTCAATCAAGCTTTGTCATAGGCTATGCTTGGTTTAAGCAAAGTTTAATGTTGCATACTACTATCATCAGTGTAGGAACCACTTTTTAATAAAAAATGTATTTAGATAAGATTGGAACACAGGTGTGGTATTTTTTCTGTGTTCAATTTTCACTGTTTTTATTTTTTTAACATTCTATTGTATTGATAGCTCTTTTGAAAGCAGATTCTGTCTTTGGTACCAGTAACTGGTTACTATGTTCTTTTTGAGTGTTTCACATGTTGTCTACAAAACTGGTCTTTCTTGAAGGAAAGTTTGATTTCATTTAGAAGAGAAAACTCTGCTGCTAAAATGCAATGCAAATAGTAAAAGAAATGTCAGGAGTTTACATAAAAAGGCATTTTTAACTTTGATTTCTTTGCTACACCTTATGGTAGGTATGGTATATCATGGATGATGTAGTGTAATGTGTGTTTAACATACTTTGTATATAATGGATGATGTAGTGTAATGTGAGTTTAACATACTTTATGCCATTTCGTCAAAAACCCTTTAAACACTTGGTATTAAATACTGTAAATGTAATTATTATCATTAATAAATAAATTAATCAATTTGTTTGTTTTTGCTAATATTTTAATTGGATTTAATAATTAACAAACACTGATTTTAAATTCAAGGAAAATCTAACATTACAAAAACATCCTCACATGGTCACGTTACTTAGATCTTCTGACTTTAAGAAGCTACATAGCAGTGCTATTGGAATAAATAACACAGAAACTTAAATATAATCAGAAACAAATTTCAAGCAAAAAATAGCCTCTTTCCTTGCGTCTCGGATTTAAAAAATCTGAGATTTATTATACAGTAACCTGAGGTGGTGCAATGGTTAGCGCTTCTGTTTCACAACGAAAATGTCCTTCCCAGTTAAATTGAACAAAGGTCCTTTCTGTGTGAGGTCTGCATGTCCTCCCTGTGCCTGCAAGTGTTTACTTATGTTAGTTTTCTCCGACATTCCAAACACTGCTATGTGGTGCTTGTATAACACGTGCTATGTAAATGTCATATGACTTTATCGCTTGTATTTGTTCCTGTAGGGAAGTCTTGCAACTGATTCTGTCCCCGTATGAAACTCCTAATAAACCTAAAGTTCTAATAGCTACACAAACTATACTGTGGGATTTAAAAGGGATACATTTTTTGCAGACTTTTTTCTGGTAAAACATAGTTAAAAATTTGAAGATACATTACATACTTTACTTAGCTTTTTAATATTTATATTTATTTAGCTTTTTGAAATTTTATTTAAATAGTCATTTGTGTACTGGAATGGATAATTTTTTCAATTTATATCTGGACTATTGACTAAAGGAAATGCACTGATTTGAAGTCACAGTACCAAAGTTCCCATTCATAGAGCCATCAAACTGCTGCTTGCACAAGGTAAATTAGTCTGTCAGTGATGTCATGCTGTTTTCAGACTAATATTAAATTTAAGCCAGTTTAAACTGGTTTATAATTAAGCCTGGAAATCCCTGATTGAATATTTTTAGTGGTCATACTGAAGGTGATATTGTGTGGTGGCATCTGAAAGGACCACCCAGATTACAGATTTATTGTCAACTCATAAAACATACAGAATGATGAAATAAATATAAAGCGAAATGACCATCAACCATTCTCCTTTCCCACAGCCTGCAAAACCCAACAGGAGGAAAAGCATTCAGAGTGTTTGCTGTGATCTGAAAGCTCTGATCCAAGGACACACCAACCATAATTAACAAACTGGCCAACAATAACAGTGTTTACTCATGCTTACCAGAAGTCTATATTCAAAAAGTAGCAAGAAAATTTCGTGTGGCATATTGTGAAGTTTTACAGGATTTTATACTCCAGTCTTTTTTTGCAAGCCTTTTGTACAATGTATGTATTCCATGTAATATAATGTAATGTATAACATTTTTTTTACTAAACACTTCTGTGGAGATACAGATGTCATGCATTATAATTATTTTATTTGATAATCTAAAAATATTCCAGAAATGTGTGTGTATATATATATATATATATATATATATATATATATATATATATATATATATATATATATATATATACACACACACACATTTTTATGTCACACAAATTTGACTTCTGTGGATTCCAAATTTTAAAGGATAACACATTTTACATTTGTATTATATTGTATTATATATTAAAAATGTATTATAATACATTTTTCAGATCATCATTGAAAATCCAGGTCGAACAGGAATTGCATTTAAAATCACCCATAAATAAGCTATAATTAATAAAATGGCTTTTACTATTTCAAAGTAATGAAGGGCTCAGAGGTTTATTAGTATAATTTCAGGAACATATTTAGTTAAATTTAGGTCTGTGTTATCTTCCCAAAAGTTATGACGCTGTTAATCACATTGTATTCCATTTAGGTGGCTGTTGTGAATATTACCATTATGTACATTATTTGGCACCTTGCACTGGTGCCACATAATTAGCTGATCAAACAATTTCATAAATGAGCAAGCAGGTGTACAGGTGTTCCTATTGGATTGAATTGGTTGGTACATTTTTTTACAGTACTAGTCAAATCTTTGGACACAACACATTTTTACTCCACTTTTTGTCCATTTTAGCAGTTCCACCAGTTTACTTCTGTACCGTAAAGATGGACTTTGTAGTTCTGCATTTACAGATTGTATTCTATTGTTTGGTTGGTGCGTTATTCTCATTCCAGCAGAGTCACTGAGGTGTTTAATTAAAACTACAGCAGCACTGATGCACTAAAACCCCCTCACTGCATCAGTGTCAGTGCAGAACTGACAACAAACAATACGCCACCCGAATTATATCTGTTCTGTGACCGATAGAAAACAGGGGACTAACATAAACAAGAAAACAGATATACTACAGTCTGTAATTGTAAGACTACAAAGTCCATCTATATGGTAAGTCGAGCAAAATGGTTTCCAAGCTTTTGACTGCTACTGTTAATATATATATATATATATATATATATATATATATATATATATATATATATAT
>JAFMOD010000535.1:927021-1079695 GCA_019802435.1 Corydoras maculifer | reverse complement strand
TATTGACTCAGGGGGGCTGAATAATTTTGCACATCGCACTTTTCAGTTTTTTATTTGTAAAAAAATTGTTGATTCATGTATAACTTTCATTCCACTTCACAATTGTATACCACTTTGTGTTGGTCTTTCACATTAAATTCCAGTGAAATATATTTATGTTTGTGGTTGTAATGTGACAAAATATGGAAAAGTTCAAGGGGTATGAATACTTTTGCAACCCACTGTATATATATATAAATGGCGGCACGGTGGCTTAGTGGTTAGCACGTTCGCCTCTCAGCGCTAGGGATTCCCGGTTCGAATCTGGGTGGAGTTTCCATGTTCTCCCCGTGTCTGCGTGGGTTTCCTCCGGGTTCTCCGGTTTCCTCCCACAGTCCAAAAACATGGATCAAGTTAATTGAATTCTCAAAAAAAAATTTGCCCCCTATAGAGTGTGTCTGCGTGAGTGAGTGTGTGCCCAGCGATGGATTGGCGCCCTGTCCTGGGTCTATCTGCCCAGCGCCCGAGACGTTCTCCCCTGGATGGGCATGGGGAACCCCACCGCGACCCTAATAGAGGATAAGCGGGAGATAATGAATGAATGAATGAATATATATATAAATCTGATTACATTCTTATTTAGAAAAAAAAAATATGATAAAAACTATGCCGTAGTGTCTCTTTTAAACTCAGTAATGCTTTACTTTGTTTACTTATTATTTATTTATTTTTTGTTGTCATGTTTCCTACAGTGATTATTAAGTGCATAAAATTTTTAAATAATATGTATTTCTTTGCATGAGTCATGTTCTTCATCCAACAGCTATTGTGCAGTAGCCTTGTAATGTTAAAATGTCTATTTTTGTAATTTTCCAAATTTTGTGGCAGTTTTACCTGGCAGGCCAGGAAATTTACTCTGCCCTCAAGTAATTCCATTTTAAATGTATGAGCATAATAGCATTTGTATGTAAAATAAAGTTTTAGCAACAAAGTGAACTTCTGTTTATACTGTTAATACATTTAAGTAAAAGTCAATTCCAAACTTGCTAGCCTAAAGCAACATAAACTGGTTATGTCAATTTATGTCGCAATTCCTGACATTATTTTATCTTATTTCTTTATTTGAAACAATTAGTATAAGCACAAGTTCAGGACGAACATGATTGGTTTTTTAACATACCTAAGCATACTTAACAGCCTAATTAACACTTCAACAGGTCACTTGTGATGTGGATAGCTGTGGTGGTGTGAAGCCAAATTCTACGGCCTGAAAATATTTTCCCTTGTACATTTTTTTTTTTTACCTGTTGCATAGTCACATCACTGCACAATGTTTCATAATTTCACATTAAAAAGAAGCCATATTGCACCTTGGTGTTCGATGAAATTAAAAATTATTGTTCTAAATTTGTAAGATCCACTGGGCAGCTGGATAAAGCCACAACCTTGTTCATTATATAAAAGCATTATTTTGAGCAAATATGTAAATTTTTATTAAACCAGAATGCTTTCTCAAAAGTCTTCTTCTTTAGAGAAGCCTTTCAGGTCAAGCAATATTCAAGCAATTTAAAAGTAGTAACATAGTAACATTGCCTAATATGCGTTTCTGAACTGTTGAAATGTTGCTATAGTGAAATCTAATTAAAAATCTAAATATTTGTTAGGAAATTGTGTCATGGACATGATGGTTATGTTTCACATACATTTAAAACTAGTTTGTTAACATTGAATCTGGTAAAGGGATAGAAGTTTTGATGACTTTAATGTATACAATACTGACTTCAGATCTGTAGGACTGTTTTCAGTACTGAAACTAAATAAGAAAAATTAGGAAGAAAAATAAATAAATAAATACATTTTAAATGACATGTAGCTTGACTTGCTGTACATAAGCGAGGACTAATCAATGCACCAAGCAAGCCAAATAATTTTCCAAAACAAACATTAATATATTTAAATTTATAATTCCTGTTAATGATTAAATAGTTTCAGTTTCTCATCATTTTGTGAAGTACAAATCAGCTTAATGTATTCACAAATGCAAATTTTCCAAATTTACCAATTTTAAATACAACATATAATATTTAAAATACTAATGTTTGACTCAAAACAAAAAAACAAAAATGTGTTTATTTAAAACAAAATGAAATTTTGCAAGAGCTATAATTATGCCCTCAATACTAAGAATTCCAAAAGACTTTTATCACACAATTATTTAAAGCACAATTATGTTTTTTTACTTTTATATATGATTGCCCTTGAACCAAAGCACAGCGCATCCGCTGTGTTTTTTCTCTACTTATGTATGGAAACCATATGTTTATGATTGTTATCATGCTGTAGTGAGGAAACCTCTAGATCTCCTTAGGGAGAAGGCATGCATCAGAACAGTGTTAAAATTCACACAGTGGTGCATTCGGCAGGTCCTAAGGTCAGAAAATCACTCCACACACACACACATGCATGATCTATCTACAAACCACAAAACGACGGGAGCAAGAGAATGGAACGCCACACACCAACATTCACAGATACTGTATGAATTTTAGACAAAATAAGATTCATACTTTTTGATTTACACAACATGACTTCCACTTCAAAGGTGATAATATATTTTTCCCTAAGCAATAACGCAAAAAGGATTTTTTTTTTTTCAACTTTGACAATCCTGCCCAGCGATAGATTGGCGTCCTGTCCTGGGTGTATCTGCCCAGTGCCCGAAACGTTCTCCCCTGGATGGGCATGGGGAACCCCACTGCGACCCTAATATAGGATAAAGCGGAAGATAATGAATGAATGAATGAACTTTGACAATCCAGTAAAATCCAGCATTCTTTTTCACCAAACAAGCTGAAACCTAGACTCATCCAACATATTTTCGATGTCTTTTAGTTCATTATCATTTTCTATCCTTGATATTTACGCTGAATACTTTCATTGCTTAATAAACTGGTGGTGGTGAAAGGACTAAATAAGTTATTTAGATTCATTATGTTTCAATGCTTCAGTTATGTTTCTCTTTCATTTTTAATTCACTTATTTTAATACCAAGTGCTTTCGAAAGTGAGGTCTTTAGTTGTTTCTTTAAAATGCTGTGCTTGCATAGTGCTTATCAACTGAAGTGTGAAAGCTTTAAATACAGAGCATAAATAATCTTTGCAGACTTTGCAGACTGCAGAGATTTTGCCTCTTTTTTACCTCTTTTAAGTGTGTCAAATATTCATTCATTCATTCATTATCTTATCCGCTTATCCTCTATTAGGGTCACGGTGGGGTTCCCCATGCCCATCCAGGGGAGAACGTCTCGGGCGCTGGGCAGATAGACCCAGGACAGGGCGCCAATCCATCGCTGGGCACACACTCACTCACACAGACACACTCTAAATGGGGCAATTTTGAGAATTCAATTAACTTGATCCATGTTTTTAGACTGTGGGAGGAAACCGGAGAACCCGGAGAAAACCCACGCAGACACGGGGAGAACATGGAAACTCCACCCAGATGGGGATTTGAACCGGGAATCCCTAGCGCTGAGAGGCGAATGTGCTAACCACTAAGCCACCGTGCCGCCTGTGTTAAATATACATATAAAAAAATAAATATTAGGCTTGTCCTTGAAAACAAGATTATATAAATCTTTTGAATAAACTGTAAATAAGTCAAAGTGTAAATCTACAAAAACTTTGCCCTAAATATGTAATTGCTTATTAATTGCCTGCGTCAACCCACTCAATTAAAGAACATTTTATAAAAAGACCCCCTAAGTACAAGATGTTGCTTGTTAATATAAAACTATTTTTTACATTAACATTTAAATGTACATTAGTATGAAGTATTTGGCTAACACAAACTTTACTTCTTTAAGTGTTTGTCTACATTTAGCTTATCTCTGTATCCTGAAGAAAGTGGTCTCTACACTAGCTTTTAATCAAGTTGTTCTTTATACTTTAGACTTACAGAACAGGGTTGCTGATGGTAGACCTGTGCTTTAAGACTGTTCAAAACAGTTAGGTACTGATTTAAAGATTTTGGATATTTAGGGTAAATAATGTAAGAATATTTTTAATATAAAATATCAATTAAATAATATCCTTTTTTAATTAGAAATTTATGGAATTTGAGGTTTTATAATGAAAAATAAGCTCAAATGAATGTTTACCACATTGTTTAACAAGACCTGAAAGCACTTGAAAGTACAGGTATTTGTGTTCCAAATGGTTCACAGATATTTTATGAAGACACTAGGGGTGAGAATCAGTAATGGACAAGCAGTGGATAAAAGTTTCAGCCTGAGAGAGTTCAAATAGGTGATGTGATGGTGGTAATTGTTATTTTTTTGGGTATACTGTAAGTACATGCAGCTATAAAAAAGAAATCCCCCCCAAAACTAATTCTGTTAGTAGAGTATGCATGGTCACCCCAGTCTAGGCTTATCTATTGTTATGAGTTGTTATTCTGAGATTTGTTGATCTTTGCATGTCGCACCCCTGAAATTACGAGTTTCTGATTACAAACCGACGAACATATGTTTTGACATTTTACCTCATTTGCCTTCTGGCTGCAGCTGAAAATACCAATCCACCACATCGTTTGTACATTCACATGAAGGTCTGCATGTGTATGATATATATGTGGGGCAGCAATGACTACCTTTATCCTAACTTTATTTTTCCTCGCTCCCACGCGTAGGTTTAATGGGCACGATCCTGACGTGCAGTGCAGTGCTGTGGTGGGGATTTCTTTACATTGCTGGTTTTTATAATGATAATGGGTTTGAAATGTTCACGCACTGACCTGCTTGCCACACAAATTGCCTGTCTATTTGAGGATGCTTTCATTCCATGGTTGTGCTCTAAAAATGGACAGTAAAAATATGATGCTCGTGAGTTAAGGGGGAACAGGGATAAATGGGTGGCAGTAGAATTGAGATTAGACTTTATAGGTTTAATTTAATAGAATATGTAAATTGTAGGTAACCCCAAATATGTGTAATTTTCTTCTTAAACTTTAAACTTAAAAAGTATTTATACGTCTGATCCACTCATGTGTAAAAGCTTCTTGAACAGTGCTTTTACCATCTTTCTCATCGGGACTTCTTTCCACAAAAAGTTAAAAGTGTGTGTGAAAATTTTATTTTAAATCAAATTAGCAGATTTTAATACCTGAGGAAATAACCTTGAACAGTATTGTAGGAAATGCACTTGCACATTGTTGCTCTTTAACATCTTTTTGTCGCTGTTTCCATTAGATTTTGAAAAATCCCTAATAAAGTTAATGCCCTGTTTAGTTAAATTAACTAGGCTCTAAAGTTGGGCAGATTGCCTCCAATTAATCCCATACATATTTAGGATGGTGGGTGGCAGGCTTCAAGGACACTTGTTCAATTTGAGAATGCACAATAAGACAAAAATAACTATTTAAAAACCATATGGCAAGTTTTAAGGCCAAAGTATATGAATTTGTATGAACATTTTCCTGTATTTAAACCAGAGTACTACACAAATCTTCATGAGGAAAAAGGTTGTTTAAACACTCTTTGTCTCATAGTGTGGGGAAAATACTTAAAAATCTATTTTCTTTGGTCATGAGTCCAAACTGGTGGCCAACATGCATAATCCCAGACTGTGAATGAGTTATAGTACAGCTGCCCAACAATTACCACCTTCATCTTGCCATCATACCACAATGGAATGGCAATGAACTCATCGCATATAAATTCCAAAAAAGTGATATCTAACCTAGCCCGCAATGCTTTTTCTAATATTAATCAACCACATCTGATCTATATACTCTCAAAAACCCCAGAGTATATTGGACTCAAGAGATTTTTGAAATGTCACATGTGTTGTTTTATACTCACGTGACCATGTCAGCAGTTAGCGTTACAATAATAATTAAGGGACTAAATATTTTTAGGATAGTGTCATTGGACTGTGATTGTATTTTTTCTTGTTGCATCATTTGCATTCTTAATGAATTCTTAAGAAAAGACTCTATAAGACTTTTATCTGTGAACTTTGAGTTCACTTTATTTTTCATGGTAAAATCTCAAATACCATTTTCTTTAAGCATGAAGATCTCTCTTCATTCTATGGGCATTTAACTCCTTATGCATTTAACCCTATATGGCTATAAAAGTTCAAACAATAAAAATTTCTCCATCCTGCTGTTTATTGGATGGAAGATTTTTAACAGTATTACTGTTGTTTTAATGATAATTTATTGGTTGATTGATGCCTAAGAAAGCTACAGCAGCCCACTTATCTTTAATGTTCACACATTAAAAACACAAGTGATTAAAAAGTGGCAATGTTGAAGCTTGAACCCCAAACCCTGGTAAATAATTCAGTACTCTTTCCATCAAATCAATACTTGACAAAAAATGGCAATTTAAATTTTAGTCTAATATCTGGTTCAGTAACTGATATTCAAGCAGGTTTTTTTAAGTTACTGCTATGTATAAAATATGCATTCATACATACAAGTTCAAAAGGATCTTCTTTATTTATACACATATTTTGTTTTATACAAATACTCGGTTGATAACTATTTTCTTTGCTTTCCATGGACTGAGCAAATATTCCCTCAAAACATGATGCCTCTTTTGCGTTTTTCACATATAGAATAGTGTGTTGATGTTGGAGTACAGTGTTATTTTCCTCACAAAAAAATCCACTTTCACCAATTTGGTTTTTTTTCTGTGGTAAATTGAGTTGTACAACATCCTTCAGCATTTCTGTGGTGCCCTATGCTGTCTAACATCCTTCAAAATAATGTGCTCCACTCTGAAAAAGAATTACAAATGTACCAACTTTTTATGTAGAAGTTACTTTTCTTCATTTGTAAACAGCCTGGTTTGTATATTTATTCACTTAAATTAAATATATGTAGTTATTAAAAGCAGAAGGCACACAAATAATACTCATCTATGTCTTAAAGTTATTAGAGAAATCCTTTACTAATTTTGGCCCTATATGAGTTTTTATTATTCTTGTAATTTAATCCATTATAAAAACAAATTAACATAATTTTATTTAACTATTATTTTATTTATTATTACTTTTCTAGCATGCTTTCCTAAATTTGACTCATAAACTTTTTTTTTTCAAACTTTCCTTGCAGTGAAGATATAGTGTTAGTCATTGCACCACTGTACAATCTAATTGTAAAATGTGCTTTACCAGAGTTACCAAATCCTAAACAAAATATTAAATCAAAGTACCATTTTTCACATTGCAAGATTCTTATTGATCAGAACATGAAACAAAATAAACAAACAGTAACCTTATAATAATAAGGCACTGTCTTCCATAATCTGTCATAATCTCAATGTTAATACTCCAAAATGTTATTATATGTCTTTTGGAATACTCTGTGAACAAAATAGAACTGAGGAATAAGGATAGGATGCTTACTGATTTAAAATTATATTGTATATATATATATATATATATATATATATATATATATATATATTCATTCATTCATTCATTATCTTCCGCTTATCCTCTATTAGGGTCGCGGTGGGGTTCCCCATGCCCATCCAGGGGAGAACATCTCGGACGCTGGGCAGATAGACCCAGGACAGGGCGCCAATCCATCGCTGGGCACACACTCACTCACACAGACACACTCTAAACAGGGCAATTTTGAGAACTCAATTAACTTGATCCATGTTTTTGGACTGTGGGAGGAAACCGGAGAACCCGGAGGAAACCCACGCAGACACGGGGAGAACATGGAAACTCCACCCAGATGGCCCCCCCCCCCCCCCCCCCCCCCCCCCCCCCCCCCCCCCCCCCCCCCCCCCCCCCCCCCCCCCCCCCCCCCCCCCCCCCCCCCCCCCCCCCCCCCCCCCCAACAACAAAAGGGCAGCAGAAGCAAATGAGAGTTTGCAAATGCAAATGACTTAAAATTATTCAACCAATTTGTCAAATATACTACTGGAATACAGTCCTGACTCCAAATATTAATTTAATTATATTATTATTTTTTCTATTAAAAAACACTTTACTGTACTTTACACCACCCATGAATAACAACACTGCATTGTGTGAAGGCTTAGTGATGCAGAGATTTAACTAGATCCAGACTTCTTCTTTTGCAGCTTTTAAATGTCTCACTCAATGATGCTGAAAAACCTTAGCAAAATTTTCCATCAGGCTAAAAACCGCATGCTAAAACCTGGCACGATACCCCCGGTGCCCACCTGTCGCTGACCCTAGCACAGTACACACCACTACCACAAATTACTATTTGCTTGATGTTAAACATAAAGAGAAAAAAAGTTATGTTTGCATAATAAGACATATAATATTCCTGAATTCAAAGTAGAGTTTAATGACTGAGCTAAACAGTTAATGTTCTCATTCATATGTCATTCACAATAATGTGTAATATCACTTTTATTGCAGAAACAAAAACTAAATGGCTCTGTTAAAGAACAATGGAACAACGATGGCTTTGCGTACACTGCCCTCCACTGGTGTATGTTTAAAAGCATATCTTTAATTACTAAGCTTTAACAACAAATTATTTCATTCAGTTTTTTAGTTTATATTATCTGAATACCGTACACAAAAAATCTCTTAATATTAATCATAAAAAAGGCATGTGGTAGTCCTTAACCTTCCAAATTGACAAATCCTTTTGGAAACAAATAACTTAAAACTGATTATTATTAATTGATTAATTATTATTTTCATTATTTCAGTAAATTAGTTCTAAATAATTGTGGTTTGGAATGCATGTAAGTCACTTACATATGCTTCTGGTACTTTTGTAACTATGCTTTATATGTCATAAAAGTTTATTTGCAAATTAAAGTACTCTAATTTGCATTAGTTTTGATCTTATCATATCTCTGAATACTAGCTTTTTAAAGCACATTATTTATTTCTTCTTCTCTGTACATGTGTTCTACCAACATCCTGTTTACAATATTTTTTTACATTACACAATTAGCACAATTATTTTTCAAATGCTGTTTCCATGAACAAATCCAAATAAGCTATATATAAAATGAAAGATAAGTGATGCAAAATGGCATGTGTACTGCTCGTTGTGTTCATTTTCACCTCAGCATGTGTATTTACAAATTAGGAACTGCCTGCACAGCAGACACACAAACACTGCACTGTAAAAGTGTTAATATTTCATGCAGGCTGGGATGTTTATGTGGCTAGTGGCATATTTGGATGTAAACAAGCCCACTCTCTACTTATAGTCTGTTAGGTTTAATAGCCGGGTCCAGTGGTTGTCCCAAATCACGTCATCTATGACCTTTTTACTGTTTAGAGAATGGGTTTGATTTTACATCCCTCTGCTAAAGTAGGAGTGATGGTTATAAAAAAGAACTTTTTCCTGGCTGTATTGATGCCAGGCTACATGAGAATGCATCACATGTGTTAGAGACCAGTGGTGATGCAGTCATGTGATGTAAGATAATGAAATTTTAATTCAAAAAGCTAGTTTTTATTAGTATACTAAAAAGATATTGTAATTAGTATGCAGTATATTTTATATAGTAGTATGGCCCTCTGTGATTATCGTCATACATATTGTGGTAAATTCTTGCACAATCTGTTTCTCCCACAATGCTTAATGTGGAGGAATACATGGTATGATATCTTTTATCATTGTTATAACAGATATATGTTATATGGCTTTTTTGTTTGTTTTTGTTTGGTGACTATAATGGCAAAAGTTATGCACTGATTATGTAATAATTTCAAATGATCACTATTTCAGGCACCTTTTAAGTTTTACACTGGACCATTGTCTGAGAGCCCTTACAATTTAGGGCACAATGTGGAGTCTGTAAAAACAGGCTTCACATCACATATTTACTATTATACTTTACATGTAGTATAAGGTACTTATCTATATTTGGGCACGGTAGCTCAGTGGTTAGGGCGTTGGACAATCAATCTGAAGGTTGGGGGTTCAAATCCCAGGTCCACTGAAGTTACCAATGTGGGTCCTTGAGCAAGGCCCTTAAACCTCATTGCTCCAGGGATGTTGTGATTAACCCTGTACTCACCTTGTAAGTCGCTTTGGATAAAAGTGGCTGCTAAATGACCTAATGTAAATGTAATGTAAATGTATTTGTGTCTGGGCCAAATCCACATTTGGCTTCTCATTTAACCATAGAATCCTGCCCTTTTAACAACTACAGTACCATGCATTGAGTCAGGCTTGATTGTGCAAGATGAGAGAACAGCAAGCAACGTATTGCAGTACTCAAGTCAGGAAAGCATAAGGTCTTGAACTAACAAAAAAAGGACCATCAAAATAAAGCCTGATCTTCATTATGTTATAGAGAGCAAATGTGCAGAAATATGTGCTTTTATGACCTGTGTAGATAATTTGAGCTATGTGTTAAAAATGAAGCCAATGTTACAGAGTTAGCCATGAATATTTGGGATTTTGAAGGGTCAGGTTATGAATTTTGCTAGAATGATCAAGATATCTTTACCAAGTTTCGATTAAAATGGTGGGACTTGTCACAAAATATCGGAGCACAAGTTGTGGTGTCTTTTGAGGCAACGATAGTGTGAAGTTGGGTGCCATCAGAATAAAAATATTAAGAGAAACCATGGACCTAAATGACTAAGCTAATTGAAATTGATAAGCAGTGCAAATCTTTGTTTAAAAATTAGTGTAAAATATGCATTTTGTTAAATAAAACTGCTGAAGTAAGTTATTTGTAATGGTAGCTATAATTCTAAAACACAGTAAACTCTATTACAGCTTTCCAGTTAGCAAAAATGCTTTTTTTGGCAGCAAAAACAGATGAAGCTTCTTGGTCTGCCTAAACTTTATCGAATAACTTGATCATGGCATAAGAGCAAGACTTTAAAACAGCCGTGTGAAGGCTGGATGAGATTACTGAGATTTTGCGTCATGACTGACCTCAAAGTAACCAAAAACAGGTGTGTTGAAGGAGCTAAAACCTCATACTTGTACTGCAGTCCAATACAACCAAAATATGACAAGATGGATTTACAGGTAATATGTTACTGAAATTAAATGGTGAAAGATTCCTATAATGCCAAAAAGTGAAAAAAACAAAGCATTTGACTATTAAACTGTATGAAACCGTTGTGCTGTTAAATGTATTAATATATCAAGTTCATGACTAGTTTTAAAGAAATAAAGTTAAAATGGTGTAGTTTTAAAGAAAACAAGAATACAACTTAGACAGTCTTACTGTTAAGAAAGATTAAGACAGATATTACAGTATGCAAACACACTTTGTGTTTTTGGCATTTAAACCTGTCTCCCTATCAAATGCATATCATAGTAACTGTTTGGGATAGTAATTTGTATACAGTAATATTGCTTCCAGCTTTAAGGCAATAGTTTAAAAAAACTTATTGTTACATTCGGCATAATTGAGCCCCCAGCGAAACGTGGCCCATAAGAACAGGGTTTGATCAGTGTGCAGGACCATCCGAGCATTGCACAGAGACCTTACCTCAGCATTAATGAGTACCTTTGGGATGAAGTGAAATGTAGATTGCATCTAGGCCAACATCTGACTTTACATTTTTTTTTTTATATAAATGGCCCCAAATCCCAAAATGCACTTAAACATGTAGTGAAACATTAAATAGAAGTACAGGCGGAGTGAGATAGTTCTACAATAAAAAGCATATATATGTGTTCAGTTGTTGTGTGTTCTCACGTTTGGCCGTTTTGTGTTGCTATCCAAAAATATATATAATAAATTTGGCACAACTGATCCTGGTTAAAGTTGAACAGAATGCTATGTAAGACCTTGGCATTTTCAGCTCAGGTCTGCTGTACACACAAAGGAAGTGTGTCCCGGTTAGATCTGCTGCTGTTGGCATCAGATCAACTGCTGTCAAAAAGCAAAACATGTCAATCAGAAGCACAATATCATCTGGATGGGGGAAGGGAGAAGAACTCTTGCAGGTCTCTTGCAGGAGAGAGATGGCAGGGGTCACATTTCAGTCCTCACTTTCACAGAGCCATGTGGAATTAATCTGTCTACATAAAAACAGCATATTCAAGCAGACAGGATGTTATGTGTATGTATGAGAATAGGACCAGAAGCAATTGCAATCTTAATAAGCTGCACTTAACCTCAAAGAGGATACAAAGGATGTATGAATTAAACATGGCAAAAATCAGGATAAGACAGAATTTAAACTCTTTTAAGAGCAATACTGAGGAGAACTGGTCCATGCAGTATTTTACTTCTTCATCCTTTTCCACAATTTTTGACACATTCCCTCTTTACTGCAGTGCTAACCTGAGCCTCCTGTCATCCCCAATTCATGTGACTATTTTCATATGCTTTTGATTACTGCATGGCTACTAAATTACAGCATTTGGAATATCTACCATATGTGCAAATTTAACAAAGGTGTGGGGACAATTTTTATTAAACATTAAATGATTCATTTTCAATATACTAAGCCCTTTTTAATAAAAATGGAAGCAGGGGTGATGGAGGCCATTGCAGTAGTCACTTGCGCCATTGCAGTAGTCACTTGCGCCATTGCATGTTACACAGACATTTACATTAGAAAAGGGAAATACCATGAAAAAAAAGCATATTTAATTTTGTAACTAATGCATGACAATCCAATTGTGGTTTATAACAAAAATATGTGCTAAAGGTAGGTCCAGCTTGACAGCTCTGTGCTGATGCTGT
The DNA here is from genome assembly GCA_019802435.1 of Corydoras maculifer. Lineage (NCBI taxonomy): Eukaryota > Metazoa > Chordata > Actinopteri > Siluriformes > Callichthyidae > Corydoras > Corydoras maculifer. The sequence continues at coordinate 1,067,031 of JAFMOD010000535.1, read as the reverse complement.
CTTTTTGTGCCAGTATGATGGTCTGAGCCTTGTGCCATGTGCAACTTTGACCCAGTACTTTGACCTTCTGATTTTTAAACATGGAAGCTGGGTAGATATACTGGCACTCAAATGGATGCAAGTTTATACAGTGGCAGGAAGTGGTAAGAAGGAAGCACAGCTCAAATAGAAAAACCTTGCAGTTATCCAGGTCCTTCTTGCACTGAAATAGTGCTTCCGACATCACCACTAATTCTCCCAAATTTTGAAAAAATACACATACAGTAATATGTATGAAAATCATTTATTTTTACGTGAATTATTTATTTTTCTAAAAAGATCATTGAAATGGAATCGTAATTATTATTTTTTTTAAGTTATGATAACTGGTATAGTAAAACTAACTACAAACTACAATTTAATCTGATTTACACAAAATAATTGTATGTGAATAGGAAAATGAGATTTACAGTTAACTGTGCAAAAGGATGATTATTCAGAAGAGCGTCGTCTTTCTACTTTATTCATTAATATTTATCACTCCCTACTGCACCTCATGATGGCAGCATCTGCCCTATCCAACCTGCTTTGCTTCTCGTGGCCACCAGATAGATGTTAGGAGGCAGTTTCTCTCTCTCTTTCTGTCTCTCTCTCTCTCTCTCTCTCTCTCTCACACACACACACACACACACACACACACACACACACTCACACGCCAAATATGCTATATTTCTGCTGATGGTGGTGATTTAGGTTGAAGTAATTATATTACAGTAGGGAAATAAAGGAGCTCTAGTTTTGTTATGAAATGTGGGTTGAGAATAGCACTCCTCTGGCTGGCAGCCTTGGGATTTGTACTCTCATCCTTCTAGGCACTAGGACTGTTAATTGCTAAGCATAAACACCACTTGAGATATACACACATTTATCCTCTCAGCAAGAATACAGCATTCAGCATGGATGTATCATCTTGCAACATCAGTTAACAATGGATGCAACAAAAAAAAGTTTATTTACATTTAACATACAGAATATACAATCCCAGTGTTATCTTATTTATAATTGTGTCAAACTTTTTTTCTTCCAATTCCTTTTTTTCAAAGTCCAAATGATGACATTTTTGGTTATTTGTCCTGATAGTGTAAAAGGAAAACAGCATCAGTGGACCAACCATAAATATATAGTCATTGTAGCTGTTGATACTTTACCCCAAAGTAACTGAAAATCTGTAATTCAATAAGTTTGAGCTTGTTAAACAAAACATATTGAAGAATTATTAAAACAGTGATTAAAGTAAGAGTTATAGCTCAGTTGATATATATATTTTTTCTTTTCTGAAAAGTAAACTCTAAATAAAGGTTACCAGGAAAATGTTGCTGAGTAGGATAATGGAGCCAACAAGAAAAGTGTTCCAGTTTTATGAACCCTAAAAATGAGAACATTTTTCATGTGTAGCAGATCTGCCAGTGTGTAAAGACATGAACACTTTTCTACCTTAAAACCTGAGTACAGTATGAACTGACATATTGGTGTTGGTTCATTCCCACACCTCACCATGACTAAACACTCATGGAATCCTAGTAAGATTTTGTGTGTGTGTGTGTGTGTGTGTGTGTGTGTGTGTGTGTGTGTGTGTGTGTGTGTGTGTGTTTGTGTGATGTTAATTTTCATTGATTAGCTACGCTAGCTTGAGGCTGAACCTCTATTTGATGTGCAAATTAATTGGGGTGGTTGACAGAAAGATATCAGCCTGAGGCCAAACTAATAGATTACAGTGTGTCATATTTATGTGTGCAGACTAAAGTGAAATGTTGTGATAAATAACATATAAAAAAATTTTGAGAATATACCAAACTTTCCAGCCTTTCAGCATTTGTCTTTACCAACTCTGTGAAAAAATATAAGATATAAAGATACCTAACCATCACTAATCATCAGAGAGCCATTTTAACACCATCTGCTGTTTCCAATTGGATCCCACAAAATATAAATAAAACAAGATATAAATTAATTGTCAAAAACCTTCCTTATTGTAGCATTACATTTATTCCTCATTAGAAATTAGGTCCCTTGTCCACACAAATAGGTTTAAAATCTTTGGAAATTAAGCAAAACAATAAATAATAAATAATACCAAGAAAAACATAAAATGATGTGAAACAGAGTCACAGTAGATGGCTCTGTCACCAAAGAAAATTGGTGTAAGTGGGTTTATATGTGTCTCCTTCCTTCAATGAACTGGAGACCTATTTAGGATGTATCTTTTGAGTAATGAGAGTGTAAAACATTTAGAAAATGAATAAATGAATAAAGGTTTCACAACATTAAATATTACTCATTTTTACTATCAGTAAGAACTGATTGTTTTTATTGTGGGGTTGCGGGGGGGTTCCCCATGTCCATCCAGGGGAGAACGTTTCAGGCGCTGGGCACACAGACACACACGCATACACACTCTATATGGGGCAATTTGGAGAACTCAATTGACTTGATCCATGTTTTTGGACTGTGGAAGGAAACCAGAGAACCCGGAGGAAACCCACACAGAAACGGGGAGAACATGGAAACTCCACCTAGATGGGGATTTGAACCGGAAATCCCTAGTGCTGAGAGGCGAACGTGCTCATGTCCAAACATCTCATAAAATTTTAGTAATTGATTTAGTTAATACAACAATATGGTAACATTGAATCACTGAATTCACAATTTTCCTTACAAGCAGTTTAGTGTAGGGTTATGAGGTCTGATTTTGTGGCACTGGGTCCACATCAAATAATTTTGTAGCCACAAAATTGTATGGGGCGGCATGATGGTTAAGTGGTTAGCACATTCGTTTCGGCACTGGGGATCCAGGTTCAAATCCCAATCAGTGTGAATTCACATGAATTCAAGGTAAATTAAATTGTTTAAATTGTCCCATTTAGTGTGTGTGTGTGTGTGTGTGTCTGTGTGAGTAAGTGCCCAGCGATGCGATGGATTGGTGCCCTGTCCTCGGTGTATCTGCCCAGCGCTCAAAACGCTCTCCCCTGGATGGACATTGGGACCACTCGCTCTCCCCGGGATGGACATAGGGACCACTCGCTCTCCCCTGGATGGACATAGGGACCCCCCCGGATGGACATTAGTAGAGTATTGAGCAGAAGACAATGAATGAATAAATAAATGATTGCATTAATTCATAGGCAAAAATGTTTTGTATGAATCAAGTGTACAAAAAGTGTGTAAAAAAATGACATGTAAATGTGTTATTTCATATTCTCTCACAGTTATCCTTATTATTTGAATACTCAAAATTTAAATGTTTTCTACTATTAGATTTAGAGACCTGAACACACAAAACGACATCGCACGACGATATTAATAATTTATGATTTACTGCAGACATCGATGTCATTCAGTAAGTCGTGTGCTGTTCCGAGTCTCTGTCTCCAGTAGAGCTGTGCGGATCGATACAAATATCGATAATATCGATACCAACGCTGGTATTGTTATTAAACAATACTTGCATAAAAAGATCGATACTCAAGTTTTTTGTGTGCACGCCGATTTATCAAAGTCTATTCTCTGAGTCTGTAATGCTGATATCACTGTGGCACAGGCACACACACACACACACTCAGAAAATTTTGTTTTAAGTTGTGTTAAGTAATATTTTTTTACACTGTTCATTTAAGAAAAAACAGAATTGCACTGAAAGGAAGAAAAATTTTTTATTGTTTTGCCTAAGAACAATTATATTTGAAAAAAAGAAACATAGAAAGAAAAAACTGTCTAGTGAGGGGAGCATTTTTACTTTATATATGTATTGTCATTTCTCCTTTTGTACCTCAAAAATATATATTTTCCTCACGTTAAAGCAAACTTTGTTTTATTACTGTTCCATTGTTTATAAACAAAGATGTTGATTGCGATACATTATTTTGTTGTCACCTACAATGTTTGGCGAAATTCTATACTAGGTCTTTTGGATCAATGAAGCTTAAATATTAAAAAGTATCGTATCGGTCTCGAATATCGGTCTCGAATATTGGCCCTGTATTTACTTGGTATCGATACCATAATTCTTGGTATCGCACAGCTCTAGTCTCCAGACTCTCACAGCAATAGAGCCTATTGGTCCGCACATGCGCAGGTCTGATACAGGGGCCCTCTATTTAGCACTCTATCCTAAAAGCACGTAGCTTGCTACATCATAAACTTCAATAACTTGGTAAAACAGAAACATCCAATATTACGTGACAAAATGTTCATATGTTATCGCGCTTTCTTTAAATATATCACTTTCTATAAATCTTTTAGTTATTTTAGGCTCCCTAAGTAGCGCACTTGATAAGGCTGTGGATTTAGACACACAGAGTTACGCATGCGCTGTAAGGGCTCGGAAAAGCTGTGTTACACAGCTCACTTATAAAAAAAAAGCAGAAAACGTCAGAGCGTCTGAATTTCTTGCACAAATGTAGTATTACAGATCAACATGGCGAATTTCATTAGCTGACAGGGTTTTTAAAAGACCTACAGGTAAGGTGTCGTTTATATTTATTATACAAAGAACCCAAATACAGATCTTATTGTGTTGTGGGGATTAGCATCGAAGCTAAAGTAGCTGGATTACAGAAGAAGGCCTGCTGTATTAGCATGGCATATATGTCAGAGTTTTTCATGCTTATATTAACATCGCTTACAATTTACATCAGTAACGTCTAGTGTTTAAGTAATTGGGAAAGAATATTAAGTGTGGTGTTATTTTAAGAAGCTTATAAAATCACTTAAGCACTTCCACAGTGCTATGCCAAGGCCTTGTATAGTTGCAGAAAAGTTGGCAAACGCATTAAAATCAACCGTATTTTTTTTAAACGCTCATACAGGACATAAGAATTTAGCCACATTCTTAAGCTCCACGTTACAAACGGTTGTGTATGTCTCCTTATTAATCCACGCGCTCATTTAAGAAGGAATTTTAATTATAAAAAATGCTTTTATCCCATAAAGGTTAAAACCTCAACTAACGTATTAACAATATTTCCAAACGGTCCATCACATAAACAAGACCACCATGGCTAAGTCTATTTGGATCATTATGCTTTTTATGCTATGACAGAGGACATCCAGGTTAGCGCTTGGTGATATCTTTGTAGCTTGTAATCTATTAAAAAGATGTCTATATTCAGCTCTATGTTTATTATATCTTTTTTTTTCTTCCCAGAGCTAAGATCAGATATATTACTGGTAAATTATTGGTAAATTCACACTGCAAAGCAATTTCAATATTGAAGTGTGGCTGTTGACATAAAATGAGCAGCAAAAAGTGAAAGCAGTTTTAATTTTTTATAGTTTATTGTTTTTATTGGACAATTTCAAAATGTGTTCTGTGGACCTGTGTCATCCAGGCCCCACTGTTTATCAGTATTTGTAATGTTTGAAGGTGTATAATGGTTATTTTATTTATCTTTGTTCTTGTTTTTTTTATATTATTTTATTTTTTTTATATTTTCTAAATTTGTAGTCTAGCACAAAGAACATTCTGATACATTTGTGAGCTCATATTACTCCTATTTGAAGTTCCTCAGTAGGTGTACACTGCATATCTGTTACTTTTTCTTTTATAGGGTCTTAACTAAGGGTGTAAATCGGAGCCTCTATGATGATTTAATTCAATATAAATTACGATTAGATTATTTTCGATTATCCAAGATATGATTTAAATAAGATTCAATACTCACTGGTTTTATTATTTATTTTTTTTTACATCTATTAAGTTTCAAATAAATCAACAAGGGAATCAACTGCCTTTTATTGAGATAAAAAACTGTATTCTATTCGCTCAATGAGTATTACAATAGAAGTTGTGAAAATAGAAAATACAGTTGCTCCTCAAAAAGAGCGAAATAAAGTGCAATAAGATAAATTGTAAGAAGAACATAATAAAATACGTCTTATTAAATAAAACTAAAATATTAAACTAAAATAAGTTGGCTTACTGTAAAGTTATTGTCAGAGCTACATTATTTACAGAACATACACCGTAATAAAATTGTATTTTCTTCAGACCCACGGCGCAGTAGTGAACATTTACCCACATTAAACATTAAATAAAGCTTAAGAAGGATGTTTACTAGTAACCTGAGTAAAAGAGAAACGTTTTATGATTAGAAGCAATGCGACAAAATCCGTGGTTGAGATCAGTGATTATGGTTGGGGTGCAAATAAGACATTAGTGTAAATTAAATAAGCACACAGGCTTGTAAGGGATGAGTGCATGCCCAGCTCTTAATGTTGCAGAGTTCAGTACTAAGTTTGTGTGTTATATGGAATGAATGGTCTGGAGTTGTGTGTTAATCGGATAAGCGAGGGAGGGGAGGCAGAGCAGGGAGAGTGTTGAGTGTTCTGACTACCTGATCAGGACTTTGCAGGACTGGTCTAGTCTAGTCATTATAAAATATATATATATATATATATATATATATATATATATATATATATATATATATATATATATATATATAAATTTCACAGAATAAATATGAATAAACCTGCCTTGTTGTTTTATTTTTTAGTTATTTATTTTATTATCCCTTAAAAACATGCATTGTTGGGCATAATCATTTTGTCTCTTAAACTGCTTCGTCTATTATAGAAAATTGTATATTTTAAAATTACCCGTTTTTACTTAATATGACTTCAGTGTTAGGATATGGATGAAGGATTCTATTCGTCAAAGGCATGATTGGAATATTACTGGAACTCAAATCTCAAAGGATATAATCACTCTGTCTTTGAAACACCTCTGCCTGAACTTGAGGATCTGTGTTCCTAATTACCTCATACCTAAAAAGGTTATGAAATGGATTAATTTGATCACATAATGGTAATTTTTTTTTTGCGTTTCTGCATTCATAACAAAGTACTATTACACTAAGAAATGCAGAATACGAATAGGCACATTTTTATAATCACTGATGTTGATTGTTCCTGAGACCAGCAGTTTTTTTTTGTGGTTTGATGCATTTACAAAAATGATACTAGTATTTTAGATGTTAAATTAGATTTTGCCTGAATCTGCTGATTTTACTATATTCACTGCCATCAGTGTATCACCAAGTGAATTTCATAGCTGGTTTGTTGTGTTACAACATTATTATAATAGTTATTATTGTACATTATTGAACATTGTGTGTGTAATAATAAATGTTTTAAGCCAGGACAATGATGTTGCAACACACACACACACACACACACACACACACACATATATATATATATATTTATATATAAAAGCAAAACAGACTTGAACCTTGCAATAAAATGTTACATGCAAAAAAATGTAAAAAAAAAAATAAAAAAAATACATGCAAAAAAAAAAAAAATTAGGGGTGGGAAAATTTTTTACATCTGCTATTTTTAACATCTGCTCTGACATGCGAATACTACCTACTCCAAAGCTGCGGGTGACACTATTGTATCAATACAGACACTTATTATATTTCAGTGATCAGGTATTTAGATTTAAATATTTTAGTTTTATACCTCAAATTTCAAAATAACTTTATAAAGATATCTATATTTTTAGAGCTACTGTCTCTGATTTTACATCCACAAGAGCATTAAGGCAAAAGTGTAACAGAGTGCACAATAAGTGAACAATGTTCGAAATCACCATCAGTTTAACTGCAGTTTGATGGTGATATCCAGTATTAGACAACTGGGACTAAAATTATATATATATATATATATGGGATTTCAATATTTCTGATGTTCATAGTTGCAACCAGAGCAAGTTTAATGATAAATAGAATGTGATTTAAATAGCTTATAACATCTTTTTTTTAATGGTTTAATATTTGTTATATATTAATTCAAAGCTTTACATTAAAATGTCTCTATTTTATTGTATTAGTAAAAAACTTATGTTTTGTATGAACTAAATATATATATATATATATATATGTACATACATATATTGATTTACTCTATCCTGTTTTTCTTGTGCTTTTTTTCAGGAGGCATGGCTACAGTGTCTAGTCTTGTTTGATTAGCTATGCTAAAGCATTTACAATCACCTTCTCTGGAACGTTTTGTGTGACTAGACCTCTTCCACTGGATAGGCGGGACTAATCAGGATGAAGAAATTTAGCCTTACTATACGAAAGTCATTAAACATCAAAGGGAAAGAGGAGAACGAGTACTCTATGTCACAGCCGGACCTCTCAGCTAGTTTCCCCGCAGAGCATTCTCTGTATGGAGGCTGCTACAGCAAAGAAATGGTATGCAATGATTTGGATGACGAGAATCCCAAGTCATCAAAGAACCGCTCGAAAAGTGAAGGACTCATGGGGACTCTGAAACGGAGACTGTCGACAAAACAGAAGCCAAAGGTAAAGGCGAGTTCTCCTTCTGTTTGCTCTGTTGATGATGACACATTCTCCTCGGCCTCAGAACCTATAACGTTCCGTGAACTGAAATCGCAGCATTCTTCACAGAGCCATCATTACAGTCCAACTCCATGGCCACTCCGAGCAACAAACTCAGAGGTAAAAATTGATACAAATATAAAGATCCATTCTGATAGTTCCAGCTCATCTATTAAAAACTTCCTGGAACTTCAAAGAGATACAATGTTCGAAACCTCAAGCGATTCTTTTAAAAGTCCAGACCCTGAAAATGGAGATGTTAATCTGGACATGGATGATCACGAACATGTGCCTGTTGTTATCGGTCTCTCAGCTCAGGATTACTTACAATACACATTGCCTTTAGAAGATGGTATTTTTCCTGAGGACCCACCTCGCTCATTCTCTTTGGATGGGACATCACCAATGGATGTTGTTCATCAGAACCCTGATGATGACTCAGTCGTGAATGATCTTCTTTCACCAGATATTTTCATGGAACCAGCTGTAAACAGGCTGATCCTAAATAATGTTCTGCTTCATAACTCCAGACTTGAGGGTTCACTTTCCCCATTGCTACCTCCTCTTTCTGGATTAGGTGGTACTCAAGTAAGCAGTTCAATGCTAGAGCATCTTAATTTTGATCCAAGTTCTGCACCAGGAGTGCAGCGGGTCTATGATGCAGTCCAGAGCAACGGCCCGATGGTAGTCACCAGCCTGACTGTGGAGCTTAAAAAACTAGCCAAACAGGGATGGTACTGGGGTCCAATTACACGCTGGGAAGCTGAGGAGAAACTGCTTAGCCTTCCAGACGGTTCCTTCTTGGTTCGGGACAGCTCTGATGAGCGGTATCTTCTCAGCTTGAGTTTTCGCTCACAAGGAAAAACGTTGCACACACGAATTGAGCACTCAAATGGCTCCTTCAGCTTCTATGAGCAGCCCGACATGGAAGGCCACACATCAATTGTTGATCTAATCGATAACTCAATCAGGGATTCCGAAAATGGTGCATTCTGCTATTCGCGGTCTCGTCTTCCAGGGTCTGTCACATACCCTGTGAGACTGACTAATCCTGTTTCAAGGTTCATGCAAGTGCGGTCGCTGCAGTATTCATGCCGTTTTGTGATTCGCCAGTATACTCGAATAGACCTGATTCAGAAATTGCCTTTACCAAACAAAATGAAAGACTACCTGCAAGAAAAACACTACTGAAACAGCAGGTCATGTCTTGCACTTTTTTTTTTTGGGAAACCGGAAACCACAAGGAGCGACTTTAGGTCCCATCATGCCATTAAACTACATTTATATTTCTTATCTCGTTAAATGATTTTATTTCAGTGTTTGTTAAAATCGATGTTAGGGATGGGCAAGATCCTTTCAATATAAATATCTAAAAAAACAAAACTTCCAGTTGATCATTTGGTCTCTCATTGGAATGAGGCTTATGATTTGCAGAAGTGGGTAATAACTGACATAAATGTTACTAGCATTATAACCATTGCATTGTGTTATAAACAAGGATCCTGTCATTGCAAAATGACTGTGATGATAGCATTGTGCCATGGTTAATGTTAGCTTGATTTTAAACATGTTTTTGTATTGGCATTTTATAGAAGGCTTAGAATTCAGGACATTTAAAATGGATTTCTGATTGAACATCATTGCCCTTTATTTAAAGAGGTGACCTAAACCTATTTAAAATGTGCTTTAGACCAAAAATTCAACATGCAGCTAAAATGCAAAAGTGTGTTGCAGTTTAGAAATCTAACTGCATTTGATGGATTGTAGGTATTACATAATGTAGTACATTGCAGAATATATCTTGTGCACATTCAGTCATTTCACACTAGAGTAATACATAGCAGTTTGGTAAAAGTACAATTTTATAAATTGGTAAAGCAATGTAGGAGTTAAGAGAGCTTACTTTTACCTGTAAAACTTTTTTTATGATGTAAGTAAAATTGAGTACATTTACTGTGTTTCTACCCACCTCTGATTGTTTATATTAATTATTTTACCCCTTTAAAATAACTAATGAACTAGTTATTGAAGTGAAGTATGAGTGCCCATCCCTGGACACAAAGACTGATGTTCTGGGAGCCGTCCTGTCACCCTCATTCATGTTTTTGTTTGTGTTGGATAAAGGGGGAATGTGTAGATGAAATGTTAAGAATGTGAGTAGATTGGTCAGAGTGTATTATTCCTGCATGCTCATGTAGTTTTCTGTATTATTGTATGTGTTCCTTTCAACAAAGCAGTTACAGTAACGGTGACTTTTATTTAAATGTATTGTCCTCTAAATAACGTTTAGTCAAAATAAATTCCCCAAGTGTTATTTAGAATATGAGGAGTTGCATCCTATTCCACTTTCACACTGCTGGTACTTCTTCCAAAACATGTTCTCTTTTTTTTACCCTGTGTTTTATTTTCAGTAAATTTTACTTTGTGTATAATTTGTGTAAAAAGTTGCTTCTCTTTATACACAGCATGGTTAAAAGTATGTGAACACCACTTAGTTGGTTCAGGTAATTTAGCTTTCTTATAAGTTTAATTGGTTCAGGCCTCAACATCCGGATACCACATGGATTAACCACGTTTGTTTTGAGGAATCGTACAGGCTTACGAAGCCTTGATCCCAATAGGTAAGGTTTACTAAAATGTCAATTGTAAACCAGGTTCTCTTGAAGGTCAATGCTTAAGCTAAAAATTACACTAAAACAGAATGACCACAACTTCACTTTGACTATAAATTTGGATGTATTCACACTAGGTGTGGTTGCTCTGTAATATATCTAATGTTTTTTTTTCCACTCCCATGCTGGCCTGTGCTTAGGTTGTGCTGTCTTATTGATGGTTTAAACACATTTTCATCATCACAATGGTACTTCTGTGTTTAAGAAAAGTGTTCTTCCACAGTTATTTAATATATTTATATACACAGTGAGTTTTGTGCAGCACATGTGAAAAAAAAGTTTTATTGGTGTAAGACATTGAGGAAAGCATTTATAGCTTTTCTTAATGTTTATTTATAAATATCTGTTTAGATTTGTTGTTGCTGTTGAAACACATCATTAAGCTTTGTTCTTGGACCCAGTTGAATTCAATACGTGTGCAATGCTGGAATCTATTTAAACTGTTACCGGGCCCATCTTCTCAAAGAACCAGGTGACCCAGGCTAGAGCTAACATGCTAGTTAAACAAACTGGACCTTGGAGGCAAAATATGCTTGGCTCTATTCACAATGCATACTTTTTTATAAACATTACCTGAAAAGTGAAGGCAGTTATAACTAGACTAAGGGCAAGACTAAAGCCTCCAATATAGTACAGAGAGGAAAATATTTCCTTCAATTGTGAATTCATCCTTGTTAGATGTGACCTTTTTTATAACCAAAATGTTTTATCTGCATAATTCACTATAAGTTATATCTTTTAAAACCTAGAACCAGCAGTGTGTATTGGTGGAATCAGGATTATGTTGATGTTTTGCCTTAATAATGTTCTTAATGAGGGATTAAGATTTTTGTAATGAAAGGTTGTTTTCTGTATTTTAGTAGCACTGTTCGATTTACTAATTGCTGCTCATCAGTTGGCCTTTAAGTGCTGCGTTTCTAAGCTACAGGCCTTAAGGGGGCCATGTTACTTTCATATTAACGGTGAGTAATGTGGCAAAAATCTCACCATCTTTCACAATTTTATGGTCTGTAATATTTTTGATAGCAACTGTGATCCTGAAGTTACACCAAATTTAAATGTGTCTCACTTTATGGAACAAGATAAACAGTAGTTCAAACAAAGTTTACTGTGATGTCATTTATTGGGATAAAACTGGTACATCTCACCCAACACTAAACTCATTTATTTTCTTTAAAGTTTGTCATATTATTAACAACACACAAACCAAGCAGTAAGTGATGAAGTGAAAATTCTTTCAATATGAATATAATATACATTTAGTTTATACCACTTTTTATTAGATACATGCAGATGAGCCAAATTAAAGCCTTAAAGCTAATTATAATACATTGTTATATGTTTGCATTTTCTTTATTACAACCATTCAGTCCGCATTTCATTTAATACACCAAAGTCTAGCTCCTTTTTTACTTAAGCTATTCTAGGCTTAACACTCAGTCTCTAAATTGTGCTTTGCTTTGGTGTATTTCTTCCTTTACAAAGTGAAATGCTGGCCTGGTCACCAATGTAACATTTCTAATGATTTAGATGCTTAAGCAAACCATGTTCTAAGCTCATTGCACTGCTAATGTTATGAGTTTCATTTAGTGCAAAACTGTCATGAATAGAGTCAAGAGTGAGACATTTTGTTATTAAATATACAAATATTTTAATTGGTCCTCAAAAAAAAAAACCTCTTTAGTTACTATGAATTTACTAGTAAATAGCAGTGTTAAGCTGTTATGTTTATTCATTTAATTATCTTCATTTACAACTCTAATAGTTTTAAAGCAGCTTTTACTAGTTAGCCTTATTCCTCAGAGCAAATGGACACAACAGGAAAATAAACCTCCCAATTATTTTAGTTTTTTAAAAACTTTATGAGGGCAAAATGGCAGACCCATTATTATTGAGTGGCCAGATGTAACAACAATTTGTAAACAAAAAAAACAGATTGATTTAAATGTGTATATATATTCAAGAGTTTAGTCCAACAGAACTCAGGCAAGAACAATGTATAAGCTGATTCAGTTTAGTCATTAAATCTTCCCTTTCGGTTTAATGTAAAAAAAATAAATAAATAACAGGCAGAAGCATGGATTAGGAGCTGGTGTTACCTGAAAAAGACATAGAAAACTAGAGAAGTTTAGACATTGTAATCAGGTAGCAAAAACAAGTTTACCACGTTGTAACATAAGATTGTGCACCACTGACTAGAGCAGCATGTTAAACTGTCTATTTAATTTTCATTACTTATAACCCTTTTGATTTATTTTTTTAGATCTGCCATAAAATGGAAAAGGCAATGTATATTTTGGGCAAAAGAGGTGAACATTTTTTAATATTCACTTATTTAAATGTTTTAGATTTCACATTTAAAAAAATTGCTTTCAAGCAATAAGCTGAAGAAAAATTTGTTTTAGTCAAAGAATATTCTTGGATACCATATGTAAAAAAGCAACAGGAACTCTTTATAATAATGGTCATTTTTATTACTTCGAATAATTTGTAGCTTCATTATTTCTTTTTTTAAATTGGGACAAAAGAAATATGATGAAATACACCGAAGTTCAAAACAAATGTAATTTCACTTAAATTCTTGAGTTTGCATGCATATCAGTCACAATTCTTTAACTCTCCCTTAAACAATTATTGGCAATTTTTTGTGGTTTTGTCATTCATCATATTTTCAGTAATACAAAGATTAATAGACAAGTGGTAAGTATTTATGCTTTTACATTGTTTAATTTGAGTTAAATATCTTTGGTAGCCTTCCAAGGGCAATTGATAGTATTCGATGCAGCTGCCAGAGGTTCTGATAATGTTCTGTGTGCAGGTATTTGAGGAGAGGTAAGGAAAAAAAAAAAAAAAGAGTGTTCAAGAGTACACAGCAATGACCGTAATGGAACTTTGGCAGTGGAAGTTAAACTAACCAATCCCCATCCTGGGTCTGAAAAATCGGCATGTGTACCCATTTTCTCCAAATTATTATTATTTTTTTTATTTTTATCATTTTTATTTTATTTATTTTTTACAAGGTCTCCAGGCTTAAGAAATGTCAATATTTATTTCAGTCCAGATTTGCATATGTTTTTCACCAAAATATTTTATTGATGGTGGGAGATTTGGACCACTGCACAAAGTTTCTTTAGCATGTCTCAAACAATGTCAATGGGATTGAAGTCTGTTAAAGTGGTGGTTAATCCACCTCATGCATCCTGAATCACTCTTTCAGAATTTGAGGCTGATAAATCCTGCTATTGGAATATTCCTGCACCAGCAGAGAAGTAATTATCTATTGATGGAATAACGGGGTGGTTCAGGTCTGAACCCAGACCTGAGGAACTGCAGCAGCCACAGATCATAGCAATGCCCCCACAGGCTAGATTGATGCATCACTTCAGCCACCTCTTTTCTTACTCCAATGTGCTTTTCACTTGAAAAATCTAGACTCATCAGACCACATGACCTTCCTCCCATTGTACCAGACTTGAAAATTGGAGCCATTTTTGCCGGTTGCCAGTTAGAAGTGTTCTTAAGACTACACAGCTGTTAAGTCCCAAACCATTACGTTCCCTTCAATTTGTGCAAGTGAAAATGCCCTTATATTTACTATTTATACATTTTAATGAGGTTATGATTTTTTTACAATTGATTCCACCATACGTTTAAGAGATCAATGATCATCTTTTTTTTCTGACAACATTCCCTCCTTGAAGATATTTCTCCCACTGTCCTATTTTTAATAATGCACTAAGACAGTTTTAGTAGTTTCAGCATCTCTGATGTTTTCTCTGCTTAATTCATGCCAGTAATTTGACCATTTTGAAACAGATTAACAGAATGGTCTAACAACACATAAAACTGTATGAAATATCCCCATCATCAATATTAAATTCAATACAGACTTCCTTAGCAGACAAGATCACACAATCCTGACTAGGTGCCGAATTGGTCATACTGCCCTCACCCACCGTCACATTCTGTTCGGCGAGAAGGCTCTAGACCGCCAATACTGTACAACTCTTTAAAGAATAAAACACATCCTAGTGGAATGCCCTGTAATTTCAACCACCATAAATAACTTTTATATGGTTGAAAATATGAAAGAAATTTGAAAGTATCCCACCACTAAAATACTTCGCTTTTTGAAATCCCTTCGAATAAAGAAAGTGATTTAAGTCTGTCACAAAACTTATCAATGCCATAATATAGACAATATGCTATTGATATGGTACTTAACACAAACAAACAAACAAAACTGATTAATATTTTTGCCATGACCTCTGGATATGTCTTTCCGCATGGTTGTTCAACAAATGAAAAGCTACTTACTCCATTGGATATGGTTAAATAAATTGTCACCTAAAACTCATCACATTTTAATTACACAGTGTTTATTCAATGGGACGCTCTTACCTCTATGCTTAGTTAAATCGAGGTGGTAAATATTTTTTGGGCCAGGCAATGTATTTTACTGTAATTTGAAAATTGTTTAACACTCCCAGATGGACGGGCAGCAGCAAAAACTGCTTTAAGATCACTGCTGATTTTATTTGCTCCAGACCAGCAAATGGCTAAAACGTCTGATTAAGTAAAGGTTAATTAAAAACATTTGATGTGTTTATTTCCTAAAAACTATCACCTTTTCATTTATATTGGTATGCTGATGTTTTCTTACATGTTGGCTTAGTTTTTGTTAAATAAATAATGATAAACTATAATTTGGCCATTGGTCCCAGATAGTTTAATTACTTTCTTGTGTGTTAACGTATAAAATTCAAAAAGGTTGTACTTTTTCCATGACTAAATACATAGACAACTCTCCAGTATAGACTGTATTATTCTGTATTTAAAATAATATTTAAAGTTGTAGAGAAATGTTTCTCTTGAGTGACTCAGGAGAGCATTTTATTACACATGACAAATCATCATCTGAATCTGATAGCTCTCCCTCTGCGTCCAGTTTAATTGGTTTCGGTGGAAGTTCCCTTCTTTGTAGTGTGCCTGTGAAATTCTGGAACCCTTTTCCCTCTCTTGTGGTATAACATGCTTCATTAGAATCAGCAGACAAGCTGCTTTCATGTAATATGTAAACTTGTAGGACATGGGCTAAATTTATCTGCTCACCAGTCTTTAGCATTTTCATGACTGGTGTTTTCAACCCTCAATGATATTGATGGCTTGGTTAAATACTGCATCTACCGATTACTATCAGTCAAGGAATTCCCATTAGATGCATCAAAGTATTCATTTACATAAATTGTTAATAATAAAGTTTGCTTTGCAAATTGGTTGGTATATGGCATTTTGTGTTCTCAGCTGTTAGATACAGTTCAATGTATGTGAAAATTATTCATGTTCACAAACCCTATTACAAATCTAAAGTGCAGTAAAAATAGGTAAATTGGTAATTTACAAACATTTCATTTGAAACATTGCAACAATTAATATCCTTAATTCCTAAATAATTAAATAACAATATGCTGTGATCCAGTAATGAGATGTGTTGTGGGCATCCATTTAAATTTGTCATTGAAAAAACTAAAAATCTTCTCTTTATTTTCTCTGTTAAAAAGGTTTAAGTGAGTTAACAATTATGTCATTTCATTCCATTTTAGTAAATGCTATTGGTACAGTGTGCAAAAAAAACATTGTTTGCAATTGATTAAGAAATACAATCTTTCATCTTTGTCCTGGTGTCTAATAATAGGTTCGTGGTTTGTTTTTTTTATTTTGTTTTCTGTGAAATTCACACAACAGATTTTGTAGAAATGCACCTTTTTCAGTTCAGGTAGAAATGCTTTGGTAATTACATCTTTTTTTTTATTTGCATGCAATAGAACACCACATAAAAAACAATGACATGGTGTTACTTCATCCTACAATTTTTGCCAACTCCATGTGGTAACTTTTTCCCAAACCTTTTTTCAGCTATTTTGAGATATCTTGATCAGTGTACCATAGGATTTAGATCTGTCCTCGTTGTTGACCACTTAAAAACTCTCAAATGCATTTTTAAAGTATACTTTTGTTTAATATGCTGCTTAAAACACTGGCTCATGATTTTCTTCTGTCCACATTTAGGATCTCTATAGATCGTAATGATGATGTTAATGATGACCTAGAAACATTGGAAATGATCTTGTAGCTTTGACATTGTCTATAGTTTTCATTGTTCAACAATTATTTACTCTTCCTACTATTTGGCTCATTGTGGTACACAGACACAAAAAAGTTAAATAAATTGAACATGTGATAATTAACATTTAAGCGTTTCTTACACTTTCAGTAGTCCAGAATATTTTGTGGAATGGAACATTTCTTTCAGATTTTTTTACTGTTATTCCAATGCAAATAAAATTAACAACAATGCCTATTTATAACATATTTGGACTATAGAACTATCCATCCATCCATTATCTTTCGCTTTATCCTACATTAGAGTTGCGGGGGGGTTCCACATGCCCATCCAGGGGAGAACATTTCGGGCGCTGGGCCCAGGACAGGGTGCCAATCTATCGCTGGGCACACACACGCACACATACACACTCTATATGGGGCAATTTGGAGAACTTAATTGAATTGATCCATGGTTTTCGACTGTGGGAGGAAACCAGAGAACCTGGAGGAAACCCACGTGGACATGGGGAGAACATGGAAACTCCACCCAGATTGGGATTCAACCCGGGAATACCTAGTTTTGAGAGGTGAACGTGCTAACCACTAAGCCACCGTGCCGCCCCGAATATAGAACTAATAAATTTAAAAAAATACAGTTTTTCTGTATTAATAATCTTTTTTTTTTTCTTTAAGCTACACAGAAGTAAATATTTTACTCTAGTTTAGGCTCGATAGATGACTCAGCAAATCATCTGCAATAATCTATTAATCATTTTTCAGAAACTAAGGCTTGTGAGACACAAATGCTGCTCTGAATGCAGAGCTGTAGGTTTTAGTGTTATTGTATAAAGCTTTTTTTTATTAATAGGCTTTTAAAATTGAAAATGTTAAAAACCTGTCTGCGCCAAGTCTGGTGTGGCTTGCTGCATTTCTTAACTGAGGTTGGCCCTTTTGTCATGTCTTCAGCGTCTTTTTAATGCGAGAAGCGCTGCCATCTGCCTGAAGCCCCAGTGGGCTGTTTCTGAGCTGCACCACGTGTCAGCACATTAAAGGGAAACTTCAGCACCATGGTCTCTTGAAGATTCATTGCTCCCAGAGAGGAGTTTAATTCGGGCCATTCCAGATGTGACTCTATGCTACATGTCGTTAACATTCAGTTGGGGCTTTGTGCAGCTCCTACAGATTCTGCACTCAGACAGGTGTTATTCATAACTCGCACTTCATTATCAGAACCGTTACTTTTCTTCTTAAGCAAAAATAACAATGAGCTGAATTGAAAAGCTCTGATTATATGAACCATGACTACCAGCGGTGCTTTTTTGTTTCAGGGTGCAGAGGATGTCAAATTAGCAGGAAGCCCACAGGCTTGTCTCAGGAGGATATCCACTTTGGCACCAAGCAAGACCACGGTCGGAGCAGAAGCATTCTGGTTTTCGAAAGCACTCCTAATTAATTGACATTTCAGTCAAGTGGGGAAATAGTTCGGATTACAGTGAGATCAACACACTAGCAATTAAAAACGAACTGCTACTTTAAGCATAGTGCTGTCTCTCCTTACAGCAACAAACCTGAATGTTAAATACTGTTAAGATTACTCATGTTATGTTACAGTAATTAAGCTCATCCAGCCTACGTTGTGTTGACAGTTTCCGTTAGCTTGTTAACTTAAATGCTAATTTACATAGTGTGATGTAAATTTATATAAACATTCAAACTATAGCTTAGACACATTTAAAAACACATTGAGAGTCCTTTGGTAAACATGCCATTTATGGTTTATACATTTTAAATTTATAGATAACATTTTGTCAACATCAGCACTGTTAATAATAATGTTTTGTTTTTAAATGGATTCACAAGAAGGAATACTTGTATTTTCTTGAGCATTAAATAGACAATATGTATCACAAAACAAGGCATTAAATTATATTTTTGTGCTCTTAACGAGGTAAAATTCAGACACTGGTGACATCTGCACTGTCCAAACTAGAGTTACTGATTACCCTGTCTTAAAATTAAATACAATAAATATTACAAACGTGAGGGTGTAATGCATAAGCATACTATCATAAAATTGACATTGCACAACCTAAGTGGTGCTGCCACATTTTGTATGGATCTTGTTGAAACTTTTTGCACTTTTATAAACTGTAAACCAAACTAATTCCTACTCAGTGTGGACTACAAATACAAGTCCAATAAATTTGGAAGAGTATAAAAAATGCATATGACAAAACCTGTACTGCAGAGGGGAAAATATTTGAATGCCCTCTTTGATGCACTTTATTAAGTTATTCATTATCTTCCGCTTCATCCTATATTAGGGTGGCGGGGGGGGGGGGGTTCCCCATGCCCATCCAGGGGAGAACGTTTCAGGCGCTGGGCAGATACACCCAGGACAGGACGCCAATCCATCACTGGGCGCACAGACACACTCTATATAGGGTAATTTAGAGAACTCAATTGACTTGATCCACGTTTTGGACTGTGGGAGAAAACCGGAGAACCCAGAGGAAACCACGCGGACACAGGGAGAACATGAAAACTCCACCCAGATGGGGATTCGAACTGGGAATCCCTAGCGCTGAGAGGCGAATATGCCAACCAATAAGCCACCATGCCACCTATATTAATTTAAAACATTACAATACTTTTCTTAGACATTTAGAGATCCTATGGCCATCTTTATTTTTCAAAGACTTTAAAAGTCTTTAGCGTTTTTCAAAATGAAGATAGCTAGGGGATCTCCAAATGTGTAAAAAAATTATTATAAACGATAATGCTGCTTTGATATCAATTACCAGGCAATAGTAGGTGATAACAATCACCTGCTGGCACACCTTTTTAAAATCACATCCTCGTTTGTTTTTTTAAACTCATTACTAGCTCTAGGTTGCTTCTTTTTAAACTCTTAATAGGAATGTGTTATAGGTCTAATAGCGTTTATGGAAAGGTTTCCATCTTCGTTCTTTAAGAGGAGTACTAAGACCCAATTCCTTGAACTTAGAAGACTGAGTTGGCTTGTGCCGATAATCTTTCAGTTGTTAACAAACTAATGAGTTTAAATGTGATCTCATTTTTCTAAATTATTTTGCACATTTTGATGTCTTTAAATGAATGCTTTAAATGAATGCTTTAAAAACGCTTAGCGTAAACTAATCAAGGACTTGTTAAATTAACCCACCCAATTTAAGGCTTTCATTCAAGCCTTGGCTTGTTTAGCACTCAGTCACAGTTCTTGTCATGCTGGATTTGTCTTATGTTGTTGCTGATTACTGGTTAATGTATGTTTGCCTTGCTTTTTTTTCTGTTTAGCACTTTAGTCTGTTTGCTTAGTGTACATGCGGTGTTTTGTTTCTTTAACTCCTTCTTTGTTTGTACTGTGTTGCCTGTCTGGCTTACTGCCATCCGGAGGCAGCGCATGAAAGAGCTTCTTCATGCATCAGATTTTGGAAGTGTTCTTTATGTTAAGGAACTGAAATGATTTTCTTTATTTCAATACAGTTGAATTTAGAATGATCATAGCTTATTTCTTTATTATTATAATTTATATATATGTATATATATATATATATATATATATATATATATATATATATATATATATATATTCATTCATTATCTTCTGCTTATCCTCTATTAGGGTCGTGGTGGGGTTCCCCATGCCCATCCAGAGGAGAACGTCTCGGGCGCTGGGCAGATAGACCCAGGACAGGGCGCCAATCCATCGCTGGGCACACACTCACTCACACAGACACACTCTATATGGGGCAATTTTGAGAATTCAATTAACTTGTTCCATGTTTTTGGACTGTGGGAGGAAACCGGAGAACCCGGAGGAAACCCACGCAGACACGGGGAGAACATGGAAACTCCACCCAGATGGGAATTCGAACCGGGAATCCCTAGCGCTGAGAGGCGAACGTGCTAACCACTAAGCCACCGTGCCGCCATATATATATATATATATATATATATATATATATATATATAAGGGTTGCATCTAACGATTATTTTGATAATCAATTAATCGGTCGATTATTTTTTTCGATTAATCGATGAATCGGATAAATAAAATAAAAAAATTCCATGTCTTTACATTTACATTTACTCATTTAGCAGACGCTTTAATCCAAAGATGAATGTTTTTTAGTAAAATTATTCTATAATATAGTATTACATACAGTAATTTTATTCAAAATGTTTAAGTTAACATTTTCTGTAATTAATGAAAAGCACAATGAAAGAAATAATGTATCATCTAAACATCCCTCACTTAACAACAAAAGTCAATTTCAAATAACACGATACTCAGTTGCCCTCAGTAATGAACCAAATATTGTCTGTTCTGTAGCCTATTGGCTGCGCGTCAATCCCCCGTGCTGCTATTGATCCGCTAAAAACCAGGACATGTCCTCACTTTAAAAAATAAACCCGGACGCCCGGGACAGGATGTGACATACGGACATGTCCCGGGAAATACAGAATTATTCGTATAACGGACGTTAAGACATGTTATTATCCAGTTAACAACCAAATACAGCATGACGCTGCTCTACCGGTCTCATAGTGTGACGTTGCGTTACGTTGATTCACTTTAAACTAAAGAAGTTCGGGATGTTGTAGTGATTTATCTGCTGTTCAGCTTCATCCTCATCAGTGTTTATATATTATTTGTCAGACTCTATAACTTATAACTATATAACACACAACACAGACTCTATAACTTATAACTCTATAACATATATTTATTAATATAAATACAAATTAAATAACTTTTAGTTATTAGACGGGCGACACGGTGGCTTAGTGGTTAGCACGTTCGCCTCTCAGCACTAGGGATTCTCTGTTCGAATCCCCATCTGGGTGGAGTTTCCATGTTCTCCCTGTGTCTGCGTGGGTTTCCTCCGGGTTCTCCGGTTTCCTCCCACAGTCCAAAAACATGGATCAAGACAATTGAGTTCTCCAAATTGCCCCATATAGAGTGTGTATGTGTCTGTGTGAGTAAGTGTGTGCCCAGCGATAGATTGGCGCCCTGTTCTGGGTGTAACTGCCCAGCGCCCGAGACGTTCCCCTGGATGGGCATCCCCCCACACGCGACCCAAATATAGGATAATGGATGGATGGATGGATATTTATCAAACATTAAATAACCTAAATGAAGGTTTGAATAATAGCTATATATATATATATATATATATATATATATATNAATGTCGCAGCAGAAATCGAGACTCATCAGACCAGGCAACGTTTTTCCAATCTTCTATTGTCCAATTTCGATGAGCTTGTGCAAATTGTAGCCTCAGTTTCCTGTTCTTAGCTGAAAGGAGTGGCACCCGGTGTGGTCTTCTGCTGCTGTAGCCCATCTGCCTCAAAGTTCGACGTACTGTGCGTTCAGAGATGCTCTTCTGCCTACCTTGGTTGTAACGGGTGGCTATTTGAGTCACTATCAGCGTCTATCAGCTCGAACCAGTCTGGCCATTCTCCTCTGGCATCAACAAGGCATTTCCGCCCACAGAACTGCCACTCACTGGATGTTTTTTCTTTTTCGGACCATTCTCTGTAAACCCTAGAGATGGTTGTTCGTGAAAATCCCAGTAGATCAGCAGTTTCTAAAATACTCTGACCAGCCCTTCTGGCACCAACAACCATGCCACGTTTAAAGGCACTCAAATCACCTTTCTTCCCCATACTGATGCTCGGTTTGAACTGCAGGAGATTGTCTTGACCATGTCTACATGCCTAAATGCACTGAGTTGCCGCCATGTGATTGGCTGATTAGAAATTAAGTGTTAACGAGCAGTTGAACAGGTGTACCTAATAAAGTGGCCGGTGAGTGTATATAGATAGATATACACACAATAATCTATTGAGCATCCTATTATTTTATTAAAATGCTTGTCAGAGAACTCATTGGTGTTTCTGCAAGAAAACAAATAATAATGGATGATTTCGTTCCCGCCCGTAATATTTTCATGTTGCCATTATTCATAAAGCCATAAAATTTGGTTGGATTAAAAAAAAATACAAAAAAAAAAAATACATCTGTAATTTGCAACCATTGCAAGTATTGAGGTTTTTTTTTCATTCTTTTATGAAGTAAGACACCATTAATTTTTAAATAATGCTCATTTTTAAACTTAATCCTGATATCTTTATTTGTTACCACGATTGTACAAATTTGAAAAACCTTAACAGTACTATTCTTTAAATATTTACTTTTCACTCATATTAAAAACCTTTGTTTATTTATATAAAATACAACCAAGCTGGTCAGTAAAACCACAGAATTTTTTTACTTGGTACATTTTGTATATACACAGATTGTAGATATAACTTTTTATTTTTTTGAAAACTTGTCCTAGACTTAGAGATAAATGATGAAATGATAAATAATTTAAAATACAAACAAAGCAGCTCATTATGACAGGTGTGTCCAAACTTGCATAAGAAATATCTAGTATTTGTGTCATTAACTTTATTAACTTAATAGTTTTAAAGTATTGTCAATAATGGGTTGATGCAGAATATAATGTTAAGTTCTAGGCATTGAAAGATTTTGTTACATCAAAAGCCTGTTTATAGATGGTAAAAATGGTAATGTGTCTGCTGCAGTCTGAAAATAGCTGCAGTCTTTGTTTTATGTTCAGGCTTTTACTGTAGCTTGTGAAGTCTGCTGGGTGCTAAGGCCTCGCCTGTGGGTTTTGTGAATTTAAAACGTCTTTACTGCGGCATAAACATATAGCGTAGTTTAGCATGCAGTTGTACAATGTGGTAAAATATTTTCAAACACTCTCCAGACGTAATTAAAAGCATAACACTCATCCAATGTGTAGGTTAAATTGCAGGTAATGCCAATATGATTATCCAGTCTTATGCCTAATAATTTGTGTCATCTATTAAACTTTTTATCTCGCCTGTGCCAAAAGTCCATCTTTCTCAAAAAGGTGTTCATTAGATGCTTCCCCTTTTAAAGGTGTTTGAGATTCACACTCGCGGGCAAGAATAAATGTGTGGTCTCATTAATTTTGTGCCTCCCCATGTGGATGTTCGTCCAGAAAAGAGCTAGCACCCAGCCACATTTATGTTCTCTATGAGTCTTAGAACTGCATTTGAAACCTTCAGGCTGCAGAAATACATTATTGATTAGGGTGCCAGTTCACCAGCATTGCATCTGGCACAACTTGACAATGAGCAGGAACAGTTTCTATCTCTGAGTCGCGCTTGTTGAATTAATGAGACGGAGGCAAAGGCTACAAAACAGGAACCGGCAGATGCACTTATTTATTATTTACGCACAGCCTCCGACGTTCTTTGGAGAGAGATTTTCTGCGCAGAACTTGCACAGATCAGCATGAGAATTTAGATACAACTGATGATCAAATAATACAATCAATGCAGAATCAAAACAAAGCACACCTAAAAAAGGATGTTTAAAAGTGATATTTCCAATTTGTAAGCTTTTTTGCTACAAGTGTAAATTAAGAAACAAATTGTATAGTCCTCTTTGTCCATTTGTCCACGGTGGCTTAGTGGTTAGCACGTTCGCCTCTCAGTGCTAGGGATTCCCGGTTCGAATCCCCATCTGGGTGGAGTTTCTATGTTCTCCCCGTGTCTGCGTGGGTTTCCTCCGGGTTCTCCGGTTTCCTCCCACAGTTAAAAAACATGGATCAAGTCAATTGAATTCTCAAAATTGCCCCATATAGAGTGTGTCTGTGTGAGTGAGTGTGTGCCCAGCGATAGATTGGCGCATCTGCCCAGCGCCTGAGACGTTCTCCCCTGGATGGGCATGGGGAACCCCACCGCGACCCTAATAGAGGATAAAGCGGGAGATAATGAATGATTGAATGAATGATGGTGGTAGTATCATGGTTTCAAGAAGGCTTCTTTGATTCAAACAATGAACGTGTCCTTTTACCCGACCTAATTTCCCGGGTTTGCCGTCTTTTTACAAGTGAGTTTCGCCCTTGTGCCACACTGTATTATACTAGCAAAGTCAAATGTCAAGACATCTGTCTGTGAGCTGCATCTCAAGATAATGTGGGTCATGTGGCAAGACAACAAACCTAAGCACACAAGTCGTTCTACAAAAAATGATTAAAGATGATTAAAGTTAATGTTTTAAAATGGCTGAAAAGTCAGAGTCCTGACTTTAATCTAACAGAAATGTTGTGATGTGGCAAACAACTTACCATTATAGTAGAGGTTAAGCCGTTTTATAAAGAAAAATGGGATAATATTTTTAATCCAATGTTTGGTACTAATCACAAATTACCTGAAATATAAGCTGCTGCACACATATTAAGCAGAGGTATGTGTGTGTGTATGTGTATATATATAAAATATGTAAAAAGCCCAGATATAGTCATGGCTAATGGAAGTTTTTAATAGGTGTGATGATATGGAAAAGCAATCAGTAAAAAATCTAAAAGAATTGTAGACCTCCATAAGGTTTATCTGTTTGGTACAATTTACAGATAGACCTCCATAAGGTTTATCTGTTTGGTACAATTTACAGATGCCCGAATGTGCCATGTTTATCTGTTCAAATAATTATATGCAAGTATGACAAGTGGAATTGTCCAGTCATCATAGAGCTCAGGAAGGACATTGGTTTTAAGTCCCAGAAAGAATGTGTTTAGTATGCAAGTGACATTAACCACAGTAAAACAAGTATTGTACAGACGTGGTCTGAAAGGTCACTCAGCCATTGCTCCAAAGCAACATAAAAAAAACCTGAGAACACCCTTCTAACTCTAAAGTATAGGTTGGCAGCATTATATTGTGAGAGTATTTTGCTGCAGGAGGGATTGGTGCACTTTATAAAATTAACATGATTAACACCTAACCTGATCTGTCAGAATTCCATGTAAACTATTGTAAATAAAAAACTGTAAAAGGACACCCAAAATGTTTAACTTGACTCATATCGTTTAAAGGTAATGCTACCACATGCTAATAAAATGTATGTACACGTGTGCTTTTGTTAAAAGTAGAGGATAAATTCTTAAAAACTCTCACTATTCTGGCATTTGGCAAAAAGAAATAATTTTGACATAGCAGACTCCTAACTGTTTAAAACCTGATAGGTTTAGTCTGATTTAAGATCAGACAGTGCAAAAGTGTCTTTTTATACAATGAATGTACATTTCTATCGACGTAACATCCACATAGATGGCAGGGTTCCCAGTAGAACTTTGCCCAAAGCATTACCCTGTCTCCACCAGTTTGGATCTTCCTATAAAGCATTCTAGTTGCATGTCTTTTTTCCAAATGATGCACATGCACCTGGCTATCCTTGTGATGTAAAAAAAAAAAAAAAAAAAAAAAAACTTGATTTATAAAACCAGGCCAATTTCTTTCATTGCTGCATGGCTTATGTGGCCATTGTTGGTGCATTTGGGGGTTTGATGCTTCGTGTAATTTGACACCTTTCTATCAAAACCAGCATTATTTTTTTCAATAATTTGAGCTACAGTAGCTTATCTGTTAAATTTGACGGAGCGGGCCAAATTTCATTCCCCATATTCATCAATAAGCCATGGTCACCAATGACCCGGTCATTGGTTTACCAGGAACAACCCACAAGAGCTGCAATATTGGACATGCACTGACCTAGTCATCTAGCCATCACAATTTGGCGCTTGTCAAACTCGCTCAAGTTCTTACACTTGTCCATCTTTTCTGCTTCTAACAGTTCCATGAAACACCTTGATGGTGCAGCTCAGAAATATCATCAGTGATAACACATTAATTTTAAGGATAGAATATTCACTTGCTGCCAAATATCTCACCCACTAACAGGTGACATAATGAAGATATTATCAGTCTTTTTCACTTTACCTGTTTGTGGTTAAAATGTTATGCCTAGTCTGTGCGTATAAAAATTCGTTATTTTTTTTTTTTTTTTTTGAGTTGTCCATATCACATATGTGAGTAAGTAACTTCAGTAAACCTTATATTTTTAATATTCAAGTAAACATTTTAAGAAATTACTGATCGGATTATTCCCGCAAATCAACTTGGCCGTTTCAAAACATTAAATTGTGCTATCTTTTTATAAATGAAGAGTGTGTGTGTGTGTCGTAGGTGTTTAGGTCTTGTTTTATGCCTTTATTGAAGGAGTAGCAGTAGAAGCTTAACATCAACTGAATCAACTGAAATTTGCAAGAGAGATATTTACAAGCAGTCATAGAAGTGTCAGGCAAATTAGTATCTGTAATTTACCCATTGCTATGTCTTTGGAGCCCACTGAGGAAACCATGACTGCACAGGGAGGACCTTTTTCACCATAACATGTAACAGGGCTAATTTTTCTTCAAGGGTTTTAGGTTTGTAGTTTGTTTATTTTCATAATAAATTACCACAATCGTTGTTTTAGACTCAAAAGTTTGAAAAACTTTTGAAGGGCAAAAGTAAACATTGAAACAAGGCTACCTTAAAAATATTCTATTACCTTCTGGAATAACTTAAATGTCGTACGGGCAGACTTTAATATCACTATTACATTATACACTTACTAGGAAAGGTGAAGCAGGGCCTCATCCCACAAACCAGGCATAAATTTTTATGACAGTGCAGATGGTGGTTGTAAAACTGCTGTAGGTAAAGTGAAGGTAATGTATGAAAGTCAATAATTCCTGACATTTTTAGACAAAATCAATATGCAGCTACAGAGACAGTATGCAAATTGTGCCTTATGTACTGATTTAAAACATTCTGATTTAAGAACCTCGGAGTGTAATTACATTCCGAATTAAAATAGGGAAAGCTTATTAATCAATAGTGAAAAAACGTTATATGTTAATAAAATGTTATATGATTTAAGAATGTTCTATCTATTACAACAAAAAGACATAGTGTTTAATTCTAAGGCAGCATCCACAAGAATTTATATTTTTGTATAGGGTTTGCTTGTTCTCCCTGCTTGTTCAGGGAGGTTTCAAAATTATCCTGGAATAGGCTCCAGCAGTTTTTAAAAAATGAATCATCTAACATCAGAATGACATTTATTGGTAAAGCATGTACATTTTTCACACGATAGAGTCGCGTAGAACTGCAAATGAACTTGGATGAAAACAGGTTCTAATCATCCCAAATAAATGTCAGTGTGATAAATGTTTTAGCTGCCTGCCAGGTCGTGTCATTGCTTCTTCACTGAATTAAAGTGTATGTTTGTGTGTAATTGAGATTGATAATGGGCATCCAAGTGGGTGAGGGACACAGAAAAACCAAGCAGATAATTTCTTTCTGTTTTTTTTCCAAGCAGATTATTTCATCCTAATTGTGATCAAGTTATAAGAATCTTGCTAGTGTTGTGTGGCAAACCTGTTTCCTCTTTGTATTCTTACCTTTTAATTATACATCTCAAGATCATTCAGACTGATTTGGTAGAGAAGACGGGATGTAGACGAGACACCTAAAAATCATACATAGTTAATGGTAAGGTGTTGCCACATGGTATATTTAAAAGCTTGAACTTGTTACAAACTGGTGTATGTTATATTAACACACAGTGGTAAAAAAATATTTTAAACATCTGTTTCTCAGGTTTTGTTAAACTCTGTTGTAGAAGTCCATCTCTGTTGGTGATTAAATAATTCTAATAGTGCAAAAGTGGAGCTGCTGCTGCTCAGTTTGAATTAATCTCTTAAGTAAATGCACAGGAAAGCAGATTGTTCCTGTATTTTTGCTAAACCACTGCAGTGTCAGGAGAACAGGAAGCGGCAGGCATCTGCCTTTGAGGTTTTTCAGAAGAGCATACTGTCCCTTTATCATGTAAAGGGCAACACAGTTTGATCCTGCCAGGCCCAAACCCGATCCAGAATTGTGCAGTGCGTGTCTGTGTGTCACAGTCTAGGCTGGTTCTGCTCTCCCAGTGTGGTTTCCACATAGGGAACTGACATCAAAAGGAATTCTTGTGGATTCACACCAGAAAGACGAAAAGACACTGCTATCAACCATATGACAGGAATAAGAGGACGGAAATCATATAGGCACATTCACATGTAAACACGATGTAAAGTAAGTGACACTAGCACATGCAGACATTATATAAAACAAAGGCAATTGTTTTTGAACTTTCAAACTACTTTTTTTACACAGACAAAATGCAATTTAGTGTAAAGAAAAGCCAACATAACACCATATTTTTTTAACTAGACAAAGGCAATATTAGGCCACCCAGAGTATAATTTTATTTACATATTTTTTATGAAAATTTATTACAATTTTATATACACTAGCACACATACAGTTCAAGAATGAAAAACATGAGACTATCAATCTATTATTGAATTGTGTCTGCATTTACACTGATGTTGTGATGGCTCTCCTATTTTCACAGACTCTGAATTTGGGTAGCCTTTCGATTACTTGAGACTAACTTAGTTTCCCAAAAAGTTAATGCTTAAGATATCTTGTTTCATTAATAATAATAAACTGTCAGCTTGGCCCTATTGGTGTTATGCATTAAAAATGTTAATGTATATTTAGGACCATTAGCTCAATGTAACCAACCCACACCTTGGTGCAGTAGTTAGCACTTTCGCTTTACAGAAAAGGATTGCGTCTGCGACATCTGCTGTATTACTGTGCCAAATCAAATATGCAGAATATCCCACTGTGATGAAGATTCTGTTGTTAATTATCATCTCATCTTCAGCTTTTTACCAAATGTGCAATATTTGCTGGTAGTTTAGTTTTAATTTATCCATTCTTGTTTTTACCGATGCAATGTTTTTATGTGCCAGTAGTGAATTTAGCTACCCACCACAATGTATAATAGTTGGAGAGGTGTTATTTTTTGTAGGCTTACAAGACATGTTTTCACAACACATTAGGCTTGTTAAGATGGTAAATTTAACAGTACAAAAAAGTAATGATTTTTGTTTGAATGTGCAATACTCATAAATCATGCGAGCTGTTTTGTGAGTTTTGGTCAAAAACATTTCCTGTCCCAACTTGACCTACATTATTAATTTAATTACAAACTGAGCAAATAGCTACCTGAAATGCTTTCTTGTATTCTTCTCCTGCTTTGTTATCATCAATTATTTACATTTTCATGGTGCTTTAAATTAAGTGCCCTTTCCTTTTTAGAATTCAACTCAACAAAGCAAAACACACACTTACAATGAAACAAAGGTATGAACCATGACATTTATTTATTAAAAATTAGTTTACTCACTTAGTGTCCAAATGTTTGATGACACTATATTTTTAATATAATATCTTATCTTGCATCAACAAAAATGATTAAAATAACTATTTAGTGCTATTTAAACATTCATTATTTTTGACTTCCTTCCATATTCTATAACGACTTTAAATAACTATATGATAAATAATTTTAAATATTGATTCATAGATAATATATGGATGTTCAAAATAAATTGATTTGTCCTTTAAAGATTATAATGTAGTCCATACTGTTGTGCTCTGAACATAACTGTCTTTACCAAAGTATTCCATCCATCCATTTTCTTCCGCTTTATTCTACACTAGGGTTGCTGGGGGGTTCCCCATGCCCATCCATGGGAGAACCTTTCGGGCGCCGGGCAGACACACCCAGGACAGGGTGCCAATCTATCGCTGGGCACACACTCACACACCCACACAAACACACTCTATATGGGGCAATTTGGAGAACTCAATTGACTTGATCACTATTTTTGGAAAGAACACGGAAGAAACCCACGCGGACACGGGGAGAAAGTGGAAACTCCACCCTGATTGGGATTCAAACCGGGTATCCCTTGTGCTGAGAGTCAAACGTGCTAACCACTAAGCCACCGTGCCGCACACTAGCAATGTATTAGTTCTCTTTATGTTTCCTAAGTAGGAGAAGTTTACTTTGGGGAAAAAATAAACATCAGGGATTCACTGGTTATGCTAAATATTTGGTGTTTGTAAATTATTTCTGATCTACAATTTACTTTTAATGGGCTTTTATTGTAATCTCCAATGTTATAAGCTGTTTTTTTTTCTGACAACTGATTTTAACTCTTAATATACATTTGCATTCCACTCTGCTATGTATAAGGTGATATGAAGGACAATGTGGTATTTTGTAAAGTTAGTGTACTGATTTTTAAAAATGATGATTGGTGCTATGGTATAACTTAGTGGATGAATGTTCCCTTAATTATTTTAAAAATAAATATTTAAAAAAGCTCTTATATTTATTATTACACATAGTGGTGTGAGGCGGCACGGTGGCTTAGTGGTTAGCATGTTCGCCTCTTAGCACTAGGGATTCCCGGTTCGAATCCCCATCTGGGTGGAGTTTCCATGTTCTCCCCGTGTCCGTGTGGGTTTCCTCCGGGTTCTCCGGTTTCCTTCCACAGTCCAAAAACATGGTAAAGTCAATTGAGTTCTCCAAATTGCCCCATATAGAGTGTGTTTGTGTGTGAGTGTGTGCCCAGCGATAGGTTGGCGCCCTGTCCTGGGTGTGTCTTCCCGTTCTCCCCTGGATGGGCATGGGGAACCCTACCACGACCCTAATATAGGATAAAGTGGAAGATAATGAATGAATGAATGAATAGTGGTGTGATCCAAAACTGTTCAGGATAGAAAAGATGCAGGTAGATTTTAAGTGAAAATAGAACGACCTTAGCAATATACCAACCACAAGACAATTCTGTTCTTTAGTCACCGAACCTATTAAAATCAAACATTGCATAAAACATAACTCAACACATTGCATGTCTGCTCCTGATTATTTCCCATGACTCAGTGCAACCTGCTAGACTTCACACTGCATAGAGCACCTCTGACATTTTGTCAATAAATATGTATAATAAAAAAAAAAATTAAATGTGTAATTAAACATGTGATGTCATCAGAGAGGTTATTAATATTGTGAAGTTCTTCTGTTGCAAACAGAATTGTTGTAAAGGTTAAAAGGAACAGTTATAAAAAGTCCTTTACTGTTTAGTATGCTTTTTCTAAACAACATTTTTCTTGAAGAAAAAAAAACAAGACTAATTTTGGGTGTTTCAGAACCAGTTTGGTATGTAATTTGTGTGTAATTTTTTTCCTTACTTTAATCAACAACCTTAAAACCAAGCACTTGATGATTGTGTGTTATTTTAGGCAGTAAGGTAGCAATAGGTTTTTGTAGATGATGAAATGACACCAGATAAAATCATCAAGCATACCCTTAACAAGGGTCAAACTGTGGGGTGTTCCTTGTTTATGCAGTGGGTAATCTCTAGCAAAGGTGTTCTAAGAGAGAACAACTGTTGAACTAGCCATAATATTTTGGATGCTAAAGCTCACATGAGTGAGGGCCAAATGTTGTTATGGTCCAATCTCACAGAAAGGAAAAACATTACATCATAGTTTATTGTGTATGGAACCACAGAGTCAAAGAATTTCAATGTTGACACCTATACATTGCTATTACTGTAAACTGCTAAAGCTCCCACAGTGATACAATGATCATCTTAATTAGTGAACTGATCCGATGTATCACCTTTAAATACTATGAGGACTGCTAAGAGTTCTGGCATTTATGTGTCAGTGACTTTGACATGTACACCCCTTCATGGAAATGCTATTTTCCAATGTCAATAACTTATTATAACAGGATAAGAACAACTTTCACTTGACTTGTCCGCCAAACTCGGTAGATCTTTATATAATCCAGCAATTGATGTATGTTCTAGAGGGAAAAAAAATACTAATGAAGACCACTTCTTGCAACATAAATAAAATGTGCTTATGCACATTGTTGACTACGCAGACAAAATATACATGGTGAAAGTTAGCAACAGAGGCTATGGAAGGCATAGAGGTTACAGGTATTGCACATTATATAATGTGTTATTTCCTACATTTAAAATGACTGAAATTTAACTATTTAATAGTGTTTTTTTAAAATACTCAATTTGGTTTTAAATAATCATAGACATTAATGATATATTAGATTAGATAGATACTGTAGAAAATGAGATTCTACTGTATATTGATTCCTAAGGGAAATTTAGGGCAACCTAAAAATTAATGTATAAGTTTCATTTACCATGTAGATGCACTCTTTATCTGTTTCTTTACATATTTTTTCTATTTTCTTTAATAGTTAAAATTACTATGGAACAGCCACAGAGCAGATGTGGTTTTTGATGGTGGATCATACTACATGTTGATCAAACACAGAAATGCTGTTTAAAACATTATGCTCACTCAATTTGCACTTTAGTAGACAAAGCTACCTTAATGTTTCACCTTCCAGATGTAATATTATTGGCTGTAGCTCTAGTAATTTTTGCACTCTTTGTGTTAGTCATATATCTTCATCAATGTTCACTCGGTGCTGTCTACAGAAAGCATATAAAATGTATGCTATATAATATTAGGCAGGTATTAATAAACTTATTTTCTTAATTGCATATCATTTATTGTAATAAAGCAACATGTAAATATGTTTTAAACAATAGGGTGTCTTGTTTAGGGATTATAGTTTGAGTTCAAAATAATTTAAAGTAATTCATAAAAATGGTTTAACATGTACATAATATATTTTCATGTATGTGTTATTTATTTATATATATATATATATATATATATATATATATATATATATATATATATATATCCCCCCCCCCCCCCCCCCCCCCCCCCCCCCCCCCCCCCCCCCCCCCCCCCCCCCCCCCCCCCCCCCCCCCCCCCCCCCCCCCCCCCCCCCCCCCCCCCCCTAAATGAACAAAGGTCAGGAGAGACATGTGGACAGCTTTTGGTCCCTAAGTCATTTCGCCCCTATATTATATTTTTGAACAAAAAATTATATTTTATATGTATAAAATTTGCTTGTATTTATATACATTATTACATATATTGATTAATCCATGAGAAAAATAATTAAAGAATTTAAAAAAAATCAATCATTAAATACTGTGATTGTTAAATATTAAGCAGTGGGCAGCAATACATGATGATATAGGAAACTTAACAAAATGCTTATTAACTACAAAATTAGTTTCTTTATACACAAGAGGAATTTGATGCAGGATATAAAAAATGCATGATATAAAAAATATACTGATTTATTACATACACAAGATTAGATGTAGATAAAATTGAAATTAGTGTCTAATATACCTATTTACTTTTTCTTAACTGGATATTCCCACTGTTCCCTCTTGTCTCAAAAGGTACCAGATACCTTTAAAACCTGTAATCAGAGCTAACAGCTATGGAATTAACCTTTGTTTCAATCTTATTGCAATCATGTTCTCTCTTTAGAGCTGCATTTGTAAACACAGCTGGAGATTTTTTTTTTTTCTGGAAATAAAAATAAAAA
This sequence comes from Corydoras maculifer, assembly GCA_019802435.1. Lineage (NCBI taxonomy): Eukaryota > Metazoa > Chordata > Actinopteri > Siluriformes > Callichthyidae > Corydoras > Corydoras maculifer. The sequence continues at coordinate 1,032,559 of JAFMOD010000535.1, read as the reverse complement.
TAAAGTCTTTGGTTATAATTGCTTGATCCATTCGTTTTAAGTAACATACGGGCTTTATTCAGAAATTTCTTATAGACTGCCATAAATAATTTTTTCATTTAAAGTTGCCAGAATATGTGTCCTTGTATATGACATATTTTAGTTATCAGGTGATTTAAAATGTCTATATAAAAAGACTGCAAAAGCAATTTAGCAACAGTTGAAAAAATATATATACAAACCTCTCAATGCTTTTAGTTCATACCAGCAAATCTGATATCCAAAAAAAAGAAAAGAAAAAAAATAAATTAATTAAAAAAAAAGAAAATTAAACTTCACTTACTGAGTCTAGTAACCATGTAACAAAATTCACATTCTACCTGTAAATGGAAGTTCATAATGGGGATGGCCACAGAAGCAATTCAGTTTTTTATTAATTTTTAACATGTCAACATAGGATAACAAACAACAAATAACGTTGGAAAATTTTCCCAAGTTGCCCTTTCACACATGCAGCACACATCAAGATATTACAGACATGTTTCACATATTATAGAAGCATGGAGCATGTGTAAAATAAAATAATGCATATAGCCGACTGGCTATGAACGGCTTATCCTCTTGGTTTTTCTTCAATTTGTCTGAGAATTACAGCTTTAGCCCTTATTGAAATAAGTGTGCAATTGTTATCTCATCTGTCCTTTTTTCACACTTAGATTTCTCCCTTCGAGTAGATCCCCACCTCTACTTCCCTGTGAATTCTTAAAATTTTGGCAGTCATAGGCTTGTAGTTTAGGAAGCAGCCTTGTAGCCTGAAGGTCCCAGGTTTAATTTCTGGTTCCAACAAATACTATGGCAAGAGTGCCCTTGGGCAAGGCAACTAACCCCAATTGCTACCCTGGCGTTGTGTAAAGGGCTGCCCACCACTCTGCCCAAACTTATTTGTCCTACTTCTGTCATGTAATGTTTTGTCGTCAGAATTTTATTTTTTAAAAATTGTACCTGGCTGGCATAGTGGTTAACACATTCACCTGTCAGCACTGGGGAACCAAATCCAATGTTTTTTCTGTTCTCTGTGTCTGATCCTGGATGGGCATGGGGACCCCCCCCCCCCACCCCTAGTATAAGATTAAATTAAAGTTGTGCCATGAATTAAATTGCTGGTCTGTCTTAATGTGTTCATTCCTAAATCCTTTGTGCCAATTAGGTACCGACCAAACTGAAGGTTTTTTAACACTTGTGAGTTAGGACAGAGAAAATATGTGATGGTTTATATTCATTTGAGGAAATTACATAGACAAGTACTCGAAAGTAATCACTTGACTAATTACAATCCGTGCAAAGTCGTTATAAAGCAATCACCTCATGCCTGCACTGTAGTTACATTTTAACACATTTTACACATACTTCCTCAGGTAAAGTTCCTTGGGTAAATCAGGTGGCAGACATGACGTGTATTTAAGGTTTTCTTCTCATTACTTTCCGTTAGTTGGTCAGTGTCCTGTAGATCAAATGTCTTAAACTGGAGCTGGTGGACCTTATAAAGAAAACTATTTGCAGGGACCAAAGATATAATGCCTGTGTTCTCAAATAGGTCCTGTAGGAACTCACCATATATTAACTAGCTTTGGCAAACATCCTGAATAGGAAGCACTGCCTCTCTCTAGATGTTACCACTAAGATGCAAGCGACAACTTTCTTGAATGTTACAATGCAATGATGTTTATGCCCTCAACTAAAATTAATCATACACTGGCTTAGTGGGTTGTGTGGATTTGTCCTGTTCTGTCTTACTGATTTGAACTCATGTGCCAGACCCTTACCCTTGTGTACCAGACCCTTATAACAGTTTGATAGAAACCACAAATCAAGTTAAGATAATATTTTAAACTGACTGGATGAATAAATACTACTACTACTACTACTACTACTACTATTAATAATAATAATAATAATAATGATAATAATAATAATAACATGGTTAAATAATTAGGAGGGTTCACAAAATTGTAGCTCAACCTTGTAGATAGGGTGGGTCACTGAGTATAAACCGGCTGAGCATTTCTTTCTGCCCTGGCACAGTGGATTGTTACGTTATGAGGTGTTGTGGTTTAAGTGTGCTGACAGTTTAGTTTGTGCACAAGCCTTTCCCTTGTGGTTGTGACATGCAAATGAGATTGCTGCAGTGCATGCTAAAATTTTTTATATTTTTGTGGGGCATTAGAGGCTAAAGTAAAGTATTATAACCAGAAAATGGGCACAATCCATGTCCTTAATATTAGCTTGTTGGATATAAAACTGGACAATTATTCTAATTGAAACAAAACATACTAAAGGACACAAAGTATACAACAGTAAGACAATAGTGGTGATCATGAGGAATAGGCTATTTTGAAATGGTGAGTTTTAAGTCTAGATTTAAAAAGAGAGTGTTTAAAAAGTGATGTATGATTATACTAATATAATTTATGTATAATTATATAGATCTTTTCCAATTCTACAATTAAAAATAGCATTAAGAATATTCATTAAATATTATGTATTACATGGGCGGCACGGTGGCTTAGTGGTTAGCACGTTCACCTCTCAATGCTAGGGATTCCCAGTTCGAATCCTCATCTGGGTGGAGTTTCCATGTTCTCCCCGTGTCTGCGTGAGTGAAAATTGCCCCATATAGAGTGTGTCTGTGTGAGTGAGTGTGTGCCCAGCGATGGATTGGCGCCCTGTCCTGGGTCTATCTGCCCAGCGCCCGAGACGTTCTCCCCTGGATGGGCATGGGGAATCTCACCACGACCCTAATAGAGGATAAAGTGGAAGATAATAAATGAATAATGTATCACGTAGTCAGTAGAAATAAATTAAAGAGAATAATGATTACAAACAATTTTGTTTCTTTTTTGAAAAGGAACTCCTATGATTAGTTTTTTATCCGTGATGTTTGTTGATTTGTGGATTGTGTACTAATTCTTTTTGTGTATTTTTCATTTGCAGAAAGTAATTCTACACACCAGCTAAAACATAGTGTGTGATGGCCTTTCCATTTAGATATCTGTATTTAAATGGCTTTACAAATATTTTGCTAAAATAATATTTAGTTTGGATTATCTTAATTTTATACAATTAACCAGTGTATTAAAGATTATTTAGTTTGATAAATATTAAAATATTTAATTCTAATTAAATTTAGCCTTACAGTAACACCAAAGCCTGTCCCAAAAATATTGATAACTAGGTGGATATCTTTCTTCATATGGGATGATTGTAGATTACAGAGGACCTATTTACTCTTATGGTAACCATTTATTTTGGCAGATCCACCAATTAGTTTTTTGGAGCTGGGAGAAAACCAGAGAGCCCTGAGAAAAAATCACATAGACATAAAATGAACTTGCACAAAACTCAAAAAAAAGTCAAAAATAGAACTAGAGAACCTAGAGCTATTTAGTAACAGAAGAAGTTTATCATGCCGCCCTTTAAGTACACTGTGGATTTATTTTTACCTAAATAAAGTTGTGTTTATTGTTTATGACACAATATTGTGTTATAGACAATCACTATTGACTTTACCCATTTAGAGTATTGTTATAATTTGACCAGCTTTGACAATTATTTTTCAGATTGACATTCTTGTCTCATAGAAAATGACTTAATTAGAATAATAACCATACAATTGGATAATGTTTTTAAAAGCTATTTTGATAGAAAATCAGTTACTTTATTTAGTAATTAACTAATTTTTGTTTTAATCATAAGAAAACATGGACCCGTTCCTAAAAGGGATCACAAATTTCCTCTCCTGTTTCTCATCCAGAACAAACATCAGTAAATATTGGATTTTATTTTGAAAGCTTATATTGCACATGTATCTTATGAACTGTAAGATCCTAAAAAACCCAAATGAGAACCAGTGTGGAACAGCTTTTACCAATCCTAATGGTCCTTTAATCATAATGTAATACATATTTTATTGGTAACAGATCTACCATTCTACTAGGGTCCTGTTTGTGTTCTTTGTTAAAGGGCGAAATAGTGTTGGAGAAAAGAGCATTAACATGAACAAACTTTAGAAAGATCTTGAAATCAGAGTGGGAATACAAGGAAACCGGAGAAGGTAGAATATTTCCAGCCACCCATAAGGTTTCCTCTTTCCAATTTCAGGTAGAGTCGATCCTCACGCTCCAGGAGCAGCAGGACTCCATTACTGGCTGCCTCACGAGTTACATCCTGATCGCCGGCAAAGGCTGATATGACGGGGTACTCATTGTGCATCAGATTCACCTGCGGTTTAGGAAAAACAGGTAGTGGGTGGAGCAGCTTAATACCTCAGTTAGGTCAAATTAGTTATCAAATCTACATTTCGTGTAAGTGAAGATGATAATGATGACGATTAGATTTAGCCTAAAATAAAGATTGAAGGTTTAAAACATATACTCTCAGAAATATTTACAATCTTCAGTACTCAGCTTTTTTTTTTTTTGATTATGCTTTTTTAGATTAAAATTTCTTCCTTATTTAAAGTACAAATTATTTTAAAGGTAAACTTTTTGCTATTTTAATTTTAGTCAATTATTTTAGATAGATGTTACCATATTGCTATCATTTTTATTGCAAGTGAAAATGTATATCTGTCATATTAAGCACAAAAACTTGAATAATTACTTTGTTCTTTTACACCCTTTATGCATTGAGCAGTGTTTACCAATCTCTTTACTTATTTTTTCCCCATCCTCACCCTGTCTCTCTTCTTCTTTGCCTCTTCTCTCACTTTGCTGCACTCTAACTACATTTACGTTGACAAAAGATTCAAACATATTTTTTTTGTTTCTTGATATAAAAAAATTATTAAGATTATATGACATAATAAATAACAAGTCCAACTTCATTAACATTCATCTCATTGTACACACATTTATAGATATATCTTCTAAAATTAAAGAGATAAACTAAAATTAGAATTTTATGCGAAGCTTGTTCACCATTATGTTAAATATTACTTTTTTATGCAACAATGTCCTTCAAAATATATAAAAAACCTCTTTGCCTACCTGAATAGTCTGGCGGTTGTAAACTTTGACAACATGAAAGCTGAAACTGTAAATGCCACGTCTTGGAGCTTGGAACACACTTGACCTAAGGTTGAAATGGTTACCAATGTTGACAAGAACCTATTAAAGAAGAAAAGACACAGTGTGCCTTTATTTTATAAAAAGCAGCATTAAATCTTAATAAACAGTTGAACAAAATCTCCAATGCCTTGGGAGCATTACTTAAGTGGGATGTGTTATGGCCTAAAATTTATTCATTCATTCATTCATTATCTCCCGCTTTATCCTCTTTTAGGGTCGCGGTGGGGTTCCCCATGCCCATCCAGGGAAGAACATCTCGGGCGCTGTGCAGATAGACCCAGGACAGGGCACCAATCCATCGCTGGGCGGCCTGAAATTTATGAAAAATATAATACTATGTGGATAGCATGGTGACTTAATGGTTACCAAGTTTGCCTCCCAACGCTAGGAATTCCCAGTTGGAATCCCAATCTAGGTGGAGTTTCCATGTTCTCCATGTGTCTGTGTGGGTTTCCTCCGGGTTCATCGGTTTCCTCCCACTGTCCAAAAAACATGGATCAAGGTCAATTGAATTCTCAAAATCGCCCCATATAGAGTGTGTTTGTGTGTTTGTCTGTGTGAGTGAGTGTGTGCCCAGTCATAGATTGGTGCCCTGTCCTGGGTGTATCTGCCCAGCGCCTGAAATGTTCTCCCTTGGATGGGCATGGGGAACCCCCCGCGACCCTAGTAGAGGATAAAGGATGAATGTATAATACTATGTTATGTGCTCCTCACAGTGCTATAAGTTATGTCACGTTTAAAGGGTGGAAGAAAAAAACAGACAGCGGAATTTTACAAGTCTTACCCCCTAGCTAAATCTGTCCAATGCTTCCCTTTTATATTGCTTCAGCTTGACAGACTACTAAGTAGAAAACTACTTATATTTTGGAAGTTTAATCATTTTGCATATAAAGTGCATAGAGCTCTTCATTCACAAACCTAATGAATACTTAATTTATTTCTTATTAAGTTTAGAGGTTGCATTTAATTATGAATTTAAGCATATTTAGATGTTCCACTTATTGAACAATGTGCTTGTTCTTTTAAAATAGAAATGATGCATGTGCAGCATATTGGATTAGTGGTTAGCATGTGTGCCTTTCAGCACTGGGCATCCAGGTTCAAATCCCGATCTGGGTTGAGTTTCCATGTTCTCCCCATTTCTGCGTAGGATTACTACGGTTTCTTCAGTTTCCTTCCACAATCCAAAAACATAGATTCAAGGTAAAGTGGATGCTTAAATTGCCCCTATATATATATTGTGTTGGGACCCCTCCCCCGACACACACACGTGACCCTAAAAGAAAGAGAATGAATGAATGAATGAATAATGCCTGTGTTTGTTTGCATATATAGTGTGAAAGTAAGAGCCAAACAAAAATGTTTAAATGGCAGGTGTAAATGTAGAAATTATGAGCTGGCTATTTACAATTAAATTTATCAAGGCACATGTCTAAAAATTATTAACTGTTTATATATTAAAGAGGATTTAGCAAATGTTAGCAGTCAATGTCTTCATCAAGTTCTTTGTTGGCAAAACAACTTTCCAACTTTAAAAATGCTAAAAACATGGCTATATAATGTAGCCTTTTTGCTTTAAGGTTTAATTTATATGCTGAGGGGTTTTTTTTGTTTAATGTGGACCATGGATGTCTGATATCTTACTTTTACAGGTTAATTGTTAACAGTACCTGTATCTGCATGGTGCTGTAATACAGTGCACTGCTGCCAAACAATAGATTGCAACATTGCATAGTTTCTTGTATCAGTCATCCAAATACAGTGGCTACGCAGTGTAAAATACCTACACCTTACTATATAAGCTAGTTGGGTATCCTAACACAAAACCATGGGCCTAAAGTTCAAGATTTAAAATTTTGCCCTTCAGAATTTTTGCAAAAAAACTTATGAAGCATATGTATTAATAAAATGTGTTGGAATGATGCTGCACACCTATAATGCTACAATGAAATAATTGATATGTTTAAGTTTATATTATATTATTATTATTGGCCAAAGTGTTAATGTGAGTTTGGACATTTAGTATAATAATGCTAATTAATGCTTCTTATTCAAACATATATAGTTCCCAAGATCATTATTGTTTGGCATTAAACAAAATTGAAAAGTGTAAAAGCAGTTATCATGAATTTGATTCATGATAACAATTCATAACAATAATAATAACTACAATACTAGTAGTAGTTGTAGTAGTAGTAATAATAATGATAATAATAATAATAATCTTTTTGTTAAATACATTGTTTTAAACAAAACTAAAAACAAGAATTTTAATATAACAGAATTTTTCTGTGCTGCTGTATAGACATAAACATGGTTAAGTTATAAAAATTAAAAACCCTTGTCAGCAATTATACATGCAGAAAGTGAAAAACAGTACCTGGTCAAAGTAGATGGTCATGGACTTGTTGCTCATCTCAGAAGGCTCGTGGTTGGTTCCTCTGACTGCTGAAAATGCCACTTTGGCACCAGGTGCTCGTACTGAGATCCCAAAGGAGGAGGTGACCCCTCCATCTGAGGATGGGCTTGAATCACACACGACAAGACATTTCCCCTCCAGAACCACTGGCTCTGTCTCATTGTGGGATTGTGAGTAAGTGAATGTGATAAAAAGCAGCAGCAGAACAGAAGGGAGAACCAGAGGAACGGCTGGAGTGCACTTCATCATGATCACCATCATATTCTTACCGTTGCCAAAGAGAAGGAAACGTGAAGAAATGTAAATGAGAGGCTTTTAGAAGAGAAGAGCCAAAAACTGCACCTTCCTCGATCGTCACACCTCTCGCTTTCTCATGGCTTGCTCCTCCTTAATCCTCTCTCACCTTCCCACTTTCCCGCTTTATCTTTGCCCCTCTGAAAACTCTCTCTCTCTCCTTTCTCTTCCACTGCTTCCACTGTCACTGACATTTCATCTCTTTTTTTGTAAAGGGAAAGTTTTGGAAGTCTTTTCAATGACGTGGATTTTTTTTTCTCAGTATTACGCAGCAGATGTTGGATATCAGAATGACTAACAACCACCTTGCACTTTATTTTCTAACAGGTGTGGGTTATCACTGCATTTAATATAAGATTTAGATTTGGCAGCAGCATTTTTTATTATAATGCTGCAGATTTTTATTCTTAACTCTAATTAATCACTTTAAATACTTTACTTTTTTTTTAATTTGTCTGTAATTTGAACATTAATTACATTTCAGGTGATCTATCTCACATAATATTAATTTTGCTGCATGCATATGTAAAACAAGCCCCCTTCTTTATTATGCTTTTACTATATAATTACTTTAAATTCATTTTTCATTTTCATTTTTAATAGTTTTATAAGACAACTTTACATTAGGAGTGTTTTTACCTTGTTACTAAAAGACTGAACGTAAACCTTGCAGAATAGAGCAACAGCATCAACTGCTGTTTGCGTCTTCATTATTCTTTAAGCTCTGTTAAAATTCAGATTGAAATGTCTTTTAATGAACATGTTTATTCTCAAAAACATGCAAAATAACATTCCACACCTCTCTTCTCGCTAGATGCAAGTTATGACCATTAGCAAACTTAAAAACACCAAGTTTTCAATCTTTTAATAGCCATTTAGTAATGGTTTTAACAACTCAACCCAAATAAGACTTAACTTTCACATTTTTACAAATAATTTTATTTCGTTAACAATATTTTTTTATTGTTCACTGTGTGTTGTTAGGTGATGGGCAAACTGTTTTAAACTGATTTTAAAAACCATCATTAATTAAATTAAAACATTTCTCTAAACTCAGTGGATCTTGTTCAGGTGGTTAAAGGAGCTGTGGCGCCTCCTGGTGGAAAATACAAATTAAACATTTTACTCGGTTACTCTTGGATCGTTAACCTACTGGAGTTAACCTGTTTCAAATAAAAAAGCTTTAAAAAGATTGTAGATCGCTTAAATCCTGTTATCTTGGTTCTTTTTGGTACATTTGTTGTACCTTTCGGCTTGCACTTAGTTAGAACTAATTAGGCTACTGACGAGATCTTGTGTGCACAATAAACAAAGTATGTTCTTGTTCTCATTCGTATCCTTATTCCAATTACCTAATTGTTAACATATGCTATATATCATCTTGTTCAGCATAGAACAAAAATTACTGAGGGAAAACAGTAAAAACCACTTGAGAAATTCAATCTTTACTACCACAAAGCTGTGACCTATGACATTTAAGACATAAGCTGCAGATTGTTCTATTAGCTATAAAACACAAATACTTATTAGACTTCAATTAGTTTTAATGATTAAAATACAAATGGAGATCATTTAAAAAAAATTCAAAGCAGTCCAGAAATCTACATGTGGTGTGTTTTAGAACATAGCTCTGCTTAGTTTACTCGGTTTTTCAGATCATGCCAGCCACTAAGGCCAGTTGATATATAATAAATTCTCTTTTAAAAGATTTTAAAGTGGTATTTACAAGGTTCCTTTAAGATGTAAAGGGCCAGTTCTGATTTAAAAGGTACCATTTTAAACATTTACAGGGACATCAGTGGGTGTGACAATACAGACCACCGAATATTAATTTTGAGTACTACTGCGTGTTATATGGACACAAAAGAAAGATCTGTAATTACATATGTGTGTACTTTTCTTTGTAGAGTACTGTTGTACTTAGGCAGTTGTTCATCTGGGCCTTCTATCGTTTTTTTTTGTCATTGTTGCACTGTAAGGAAGGCACTTTACATTAGTCTGCGCTCCAAAACTTGAATAGCACGCATCAACTTTACCTAAACATATTAAATATATTTCAGTCGTTTCAATTGTGAAACGTAAAAAACATTATTATTAAAAATTATTATATTATTTTTATTAAAGGAAAATAATAAAAGCTAAAAATTGCAGAACAAAATCCATCTGATCAATAAGGCAAAACATCTGAAGGATGTGAAACCTCTTTATTATCAAAGTTACACTAGTAGAATGTAGGCCACTTCATCACATTACAAATTATTACATATTAACTATATTACAGACGTGTAGCTAACCCGTTCCCCTTCTGCAGCCTACATCAATATTGTACAGTCCATCCATATTCACCCCTTTATAAAAAACAATCATAAAATGGAGAAAAAAAAAAGTCAACAGGAAGGAAGCGTGTAGGGATCAGAGGGGCATGCGGTTTCCTTCAACGCTAATTTTCACGGCATGACCCGTCTTGGTAAGACGTCGAATATCGGCAAAGCGTCGCATCTGTTTGTCTACCCGTGATAAACTCTTTCTCACGGGACCCTGCAGGAACGATAAGAAGGGAAAAGATAAAAAGGGTGTCAGTAGCAGGCACTCACCACAGAAGTCACTGTAAGGTAACTGATGATGTAAAACATTTTCATAGGTCAGTGCGAGTTCTGTTAAGTATGCTGGTTAGTCTAACTCCATGACCTAAACACCAGGGGGAGATAAAATTGTAGAACACCAACACCTACTTCTGAAACATTTTACACATACCTGACTAGACACACGCCATTATTTTTTAATGTTTAATAATAGCACATATACAAGCATATAAAAATATGCTCTTTCATGGCTTAGTTTTGTTCCTCCTATTTAAACTACAGCTGTCCAAAATTTCTACATCAAAAAGCTACATCAATATATTTTTGGTCTTTTGAACAGATGCGCACACACACACACCACAAAATAATTACTTTATGTTAGTTAAATTTGTGTAGTTACATTGTGTATTATTTTTTACGAATGCGTACTATAATTTTCATTAATTTTGTGTGAAAAAGTGAAAACAGCCATATTTCTTCCTTTATTGGGCTTTTCTCAACAAAATATATTGAGCCCTTAAAAAAAGTCATTGTCCTGTGGACAAAGATTTAAAAAAAAAAAAAAGTTATTTGATGGCTGATAATTCAGCTTGTTCCTGAAATTATTCTTTAGGCACTTGATTGAATAAATATTAGATTTAATATAGAGTATAATTATTAAAAATTGCTTTATACCACCCTCATCCCCTTTCCCCATACCCTTACACACACACACAAAATTAATTTAATACGAGGTTAGAAAAGTAGTTAGTGCACATGAATAATTGCTCTGTAACTTATTATTCAGAGTCAATCAGGATGTACAGCTGGGATCCCTAAAGCACCAGCATGCACTTGCATGTCATTGCTCTGCTCTATTTTCTAGGTTTTTAGTTAAGTCAGTAAGCCAGTCTTCAGCCACATTGCACACAATGCAGCACTTACTGACCACTGCAGTCTGAAGGGTGCACTATAGGGGCATGCGGTTTCCCTCCACACTGATCTTCACAGCTCCCTGCAGGCGCCGCTGTTTTCTCTGCTCCATAAAACGGCGCTTGTGTTTCTCCAGACGACTGATGCCTTTCTTAAAGCCTCTCTAATAATCAGACCACACTGTCTGACCAAAGTGCCTATTATCGAACCTAAATACAGATGCATCTCAGCGACCAGTTGGCCTTTCTTTTAATATGTAAAGACATTTTGCATCTTTAGGGTACAACAACTTCATTTATGCTGTAGATTTTTCTAAATCTTGCTTATATGATTGTCTCATATACATTGATTTATCTCCCAGTTTATTCACCATCACATTCCTTAACAAATTTATTCATATTAAACATTACTAATAATAGTTAAGTATCTTTTTTAGAACATTTATTATGTTCTTCAATAATCAACAGAGTAGGTATTACATGGGTACTGGATTATTCTTAACACTGCAGTGACACTGGTGTGGTAGAGCTATGAATGTGCAAATATCCTTAAAAGTAGTTCTCTTGTCAGCGACTTTTATAATTAGTTAAATACAGTCATAAAATCATAAGATTAAGGGAGTTGGGGGAAGGTCAAGGGCCAAAAATTATGCTGAACTTTGGAGATCATTGAGCACTCAGATGGTATTCCATTATGAACGATCATTGAACGATTGTGATGAGTAAGCAATAACCAAATTTTGCCCCAAAACAGTTGTGTTCTCTGGGACAGACCAAAAGATTGTGGAAACATTTTGTGGTCAGACGACTTGTGTTCTAGCTCATATTTTTCTGTGATTTAGTGTGTCACAAAAATCTATTTAAAATTTGCATTTTAAGAATTAGGTTTGCCACTGGAAACATTATGTAATTGTCATTTGGTTGGTTAAATATACTGTGTGTTTAGATTAATTACAAACTTTCACTTTTTAGTGCATTTCTAAAAGCTGTGCAAACATATATAAAATTTCGACACCATAAACCAATTCCAGAGATGTTATACTGTAATTACTCCTGCAGAATACATTTCTGTTGGATTTACTACTTATTTAAGCAACTGAAAAACAAACAAAAAAAAATCATCCATAGTCGTCTGAGACATCTACTGACCCGGTTTAATTCTGACTCCACGTTCCACTTAGGCCGCACCACGTAGTCTTTATTGGAAGGCATAGGCACCCTCGCTCTTGCACAAAACCCAGGATCACCTGGCCGCAATGCTCTATAGAAAAAACAGAGACATGAGCGATATCATGGACAATAACAATGGTGACAAACCCCAGGCTATTGCCATTAAATATATAAAACAGAATTATTAACACTATAAATGTTTCCTCTATAGCAATTTGCTTCATCATACTTACTTTTCCTCTCCAGTCAACACTTTCTCCAAATCTCTACGTGGCGTCTGTCCTCCTGAACTGTAATGACACACACACACATGATGCCTTGAGTTGTCGATGCACAAGTTGTCAGCTAATGAAACATCCATTATTCTGAAGTTTTATGCATAGAACTTCAGTAGTTTTAAAACAATAATACCCCAATAGCAAAGACCCTGTAATAGTTTTAAGAACCACAACAATTTATTAAACTGTTGGATTTAACTAAAGAATTAAGGTTAAAAAAACAAGCCAGAGGCATTTTAGTACCTTACCATTAATTAAATCTATGAGAAACTCCATGCATGTGATCACTGAGTCTGCAGCATCATCACCCAGTTTTCAATACCAAGCAATGGTCTCATTCTGGTTGTGAGGTTTTACCAATAAGTAATACAAAAAAGTCAACACATGCTTTTTAACACCCAATATTACTATATAATTGTGTTCCAGGGAACATGCACACGCTCACACACTTAAAACCTGAGTTGGGGCCCAAAGACATCAGGTTCCTCTGCTCTTGCAACCTTCTCAGGCTCACTTGTGTGTGTGTGTGTGTGTGTGTGTGTGTGTGTGTGTGTGTGTGTAAAGAGGAGGAAAAATAAGATTAAAAGCAGAGGCTGGAAAGAATTAATGAAAAAAGAAAATGATTAAAGAAATGATAACACAATAATGAAAAATGGTAAACAAGTGGACCTTGTTCCAAAAAATTCTATGTTTTGTTTGAATCTTTATAAGCTTCTATTACATGAAATATTCTTTAGCAAATTGTCAAACACATTACAGTTTATATTGAGTTTTGTATGTTGCAGGTTATGCAATATATTGACATAACTAGGCAATATTTTTAATGTTAACTCAGTTACTGTGCAGTCAATATTCTGACCCTTCCCATCTCACAGTGCGTCTCGAATTGAGTATATCAGGTGTGACAACAACTTAAGTGCGCATACCTGAGTCTCCTGCGAGGGGCAATCTGCTGATCAAGGTCTCTCTGCTGTCGCTCTTCTCTCGTCATACCTTTATAATTAGATGACAAGCCAAAAATAGGCCGTGACCATTCATCTAGAAGACAAAAGAATTGTAAAGATATCAGCTTCGATTTTGCAGAAGAAACACAGAAATAATGTTAGCCTCATTTAAACATGACACTTAAGGGGCTTAAACCTAATACATTCATTCATTATCTTCCACTTTATCCTCTATTAGGGTCACGGTGGGCTTCCCCATGCCCATCCAGGGGAGAACGTCTCGGGCGCTGGACAGACACACCCAGGACAGGGCGCCAATCTATCGCTGGGCACACACTCACTCACACAAACACACTCTATATGGGGCAATTTGGAGAACTCAATTGACTTGATCCATGTTTTTGGACTGTGGGAGGAAACTGGAGAACCCGGAGGAAACCCACGCGGACACGGGGAGAACATGGAAACTCCACCCAGATGGGGATTCAAACCGGGAATCCCTAGTGTTGAGTGGCGAACGTGCGAACCACTAAGCCACCGTGCCGCCTAAACCTAATACAGATATTTCAAAATAAAGCCAGTGTCTCACATGCTTTAAGGTTGCAAATCTGACCTTCAACCTTCAACATTTAAGTCAACATTTAAATAATTAACATGTTAATAAAGTTCAAAAGAGGCCAAAGAAATTTTGGAAACAAGTTAAAAACCGAGATCTACAAATGACAAAAATATTTAAAAAAAAAACAGAAAGCACATTTAAAACATTGGGGCGAATGTCTTGTTTTGATCATCAGTAGTATTTTAACATTCGCTAAATTAGTAAGAATTTTACAAAATATCAAGTAACATTTTTTTAAATGCCAAAAGCACTAGGTACCTGTAAAAAAAAACCTATTTGTTTTAATCAGAATTTGCAGGACTGACACTTATTAAAAACTGCTGATTAAAATCTTTTAGTCCAATTGCTGCATTATTTAACTTTACAGCCAGAACAGACACCTATCCAGTAAATGCTGTATATTTTAGTCCGTAATACCACTCTCATTTAGTAAATGTTGAGGACAAAATTTTTTATTTTCTACAGGGAAATGACAGTTTTTAAGGGAACTGACCGAGGACACACTGCCTCTTCCAGGTTTATTTCATCTAACCAGCTGACTGACTGTTGTAGAAACTAGACAAGTCAAACATGTTAACAAAGCTCACTACTGTTTGCAAAATTGCATGTCAGTAGCCAAAAATATCCTGACATCATTGCCTGACAGTAACAGTACAGTATGAATCAGTAAAGAATGAAGAGACAGAATGTACTGAAGAGCAATAGCCAAGTCATATACAAGCACAAACAGGACCAGTGTTAGCTTAAAAATTCATGATATTTTAGAAGAATCTGGCATGATGGATAAAATAAGGGCTGTCAATGTCGATAATGCCGTTACCATAGCCATGGCAAAAAAAAGCTTTTATGCAACAATATGCAAATTTCTAAAGGAGACTGAAAAAGAACAAAGATGCACACTTCAGCTTCCTATATACACCCTTGTCATTTTCTCATCACTAGTCTTGACAGGTCAGTGGAGTATCAGAGGAAGAAAAAGTAGTACTAGAATTCTTCTTTATTGCCATTCCAGCTTCAAAGTCCATATACATAACGAATAATTTGAAATGTTTTAAATAAATAATAATAATCATTTTAAAATGATTTAAGTATGTAAGTGTTTTATATCAATACATCTTAATGTGCATTGAGTAATGTACAAAAAGATATTTTATTTTGACAAGCCAGCAGAGGTAGCTGTTGCACAATCATCAGAAATGAACAACCCACACAGGTCGAATACATAGTCACGCCAGGGATGAGTTTAGATAAATTTTGATAATTATATTCCCTTAATTTAAAATAAACATTTTTTAATTACAGGTTCAGAGGAGATATATTTGTTTTGGCACATTATTGTATATAGAAATGTATATTAAAACTGCATACAATACAGAAGTGTTTCTGAGTGTGGACATTGACTTACTAATGAGTTTAAGAGCAAGGTCTTTGTTTGGACGGGACTCTTTTGGGTGTTTATAGAGGAACATCACAGCTCGGCCAATGCCACTCATCTTTAGAGTCTCTTGGCTGACGCTTGGCAACTACACAGTGCACACACAGACACACACAATTAAGAAAAACATATGACCTATAAGCTAATATTTGCATAGACATTAGACAATATACATTGAGAAAGACTTTTTGGCAATTCTGCATAAAATTTACAACAATGGTTCTAACTTCAAACAAGTTTATTCCAATATTTACAATAATCAAAATAACAAAATATTGCATTTTGGATAATATTCTGTGTGACTGATGTATTATAAATGAAAATGAAATAGCATTTGGCTTTATTATCCCTTTTATATCTATAACAAATGTATTTAATAGAATATCTGAAGTTGCAATTTTTTTCACACCTCCTGCAGGATCCTGAGCAACTCCTCTCTGATCCTTAGAGCTGGCAGACTTTTATCAGGTAGAGGACTGATCCACTCCTTGATTGCCGCCATCACTCCGCTGTCTATAAACGTCTCCTTCAGATCCTGCCTGGAAAACAGATAATTAGTGTAACACCTTACCTTAAATGCATTCATGCCAGTGATGTCATGACCTGCATTAAGAATTTACTTACTTCTTTAAATGCATCACCACAGTGGGTAGAAGCATTAGCTTTTTTAACGCTGGCTTCTTCTGACTGTTCAGCGTCCGATCCTCCTAAACATAAAAGCTGACATTACTACAAATAACATGTAAAACTTCATAGCATCTCTCCTATGAATGCACTTCTGAGTTGTTCAGGACTTTAATTTCAAAACATATAATAGGCATTACATGGCATATATAATGTATACAAACATTTCTAGTGTTGTCACGAGTAAATATTAACAAAACTACACTTGTGGCACAGCAAGTTACACAAAATAATTCACGAAAGCATAAATTATAATAGCAGCAGATTGTCCATCATTAAATAAATCACTCAATTTGGGTAATTCAAAAACTCCTTAATAACGTAACTTGTTATGTATAGACAGAAAGAAGAAAATGCATGTCCCAAATGCAGTACACCATAATTAAAGAACTTATTTAAGATTTAATATGAAATGATTTTTAACATAGCCCACAACACAAACACAATTTATCATGAACCAATCATGTAATTTAATTGTGATGGTTATATTTTCTCACTGTGTAACTGAAAAGTAACACTTTCTGTGATATAAATGGCTGAACATATAACTGAAAAGCATGTTGACCATTTACATTAAAGAATCTAAAAAAAAATTAAAAAAAACATCTAAAAACTAAACACTTTATAAGGAATCTTTATATACAATGGGCTGGGCATTTATACGAATATTAACAGAACTTTGTATAATAACAATGTTTTCATAGACAACAGTCTCTAGTGCTCAGAATGGTGCAATGAAGAAAAACACATAAAATGATGAGCTGTTCTGAAAGTAGATGTGCCATGTTGATGAAAGAGGTCAATATATAATGGAGACCGATTTGAGCGGTCAAAAAGATGACAGTAACTCAGACAACCACTGTATGTAAAATTATGGTGGGCAAAACCACATTTTAAAAAGAACAAAACTATGAACATTAGGCACCACCTAGTACTAGAAATATTTCAAAAATGTTTAAAAAAACAAACAATATTTGTTTACTCTAGTTGTACCACAACTCCGTTAGGTGAACAATGAAAAGGCTACTTGGGTAATCAAAGAACACAAGTAAAGAATAAGATAATCTTACACACCTCTGCAGCTTCATTCATCTTCGTGATCATGGCACTGACTACATCATCAGCATCACTGATGAAAGTTCCTCCGTCTCGATGACGCCTGCGTTTGCCACTTTGAGCTTTCTTCTTCTCCAGCATGATGTCAAAATCAGACATAAAGGACATGCTGTTGAGTACACAAAAATCATGTCAATAATTTGATTTAAATCACTTGAAAATGTGTTTGAATAATTAAAAAACAAACAACAGACATGCACTGTTTTATGTACATATATGTATTTTGCAAATAGGAAGATATTTTAAACTTAGAGCTGACGAAAAAAAAGAAAAAAAAAGTTCAGTTACACTTTATATCTAAAACATTGCACAAAATTGGTAAAACTTAAAAAGGTTTCATGATGGGGTATACAAGAATCAGCCATAAAAGGGATCAACCTCTGTAAGTAAAATAAACAAGTGAATCAGGTCATGTAAACTGAACACTTCGTGCCAAAACTCATGAAAAAAATTGGCAGAATACTTAAAAAGATTTTTTAATCTCCTGTTAATAAGTGTAATGTACCCACTTAAATGCTTGCTTAGTTAATTATCAGAATGGAAATTTTGTGCATCCTAAACTTGATGCTTTCATTTTTCGTTAATCAGTATTTTCATATATAAGACATTTTACAGCATGCGTGCTTTTATAAACCATTATTGCCACCTTCCATTTTTTATTAGAAATAATTAGACTGGCTTGAAGATGTATGTTTTTTTAGGTGTAGACACTAACATGCACAGAAAAACTCACTCTTTCCCGCCTCGGTCCACTTCATCATCTGAGTCCGAGTCTTCAGCCACAACTTTCTGTCCAGAAGCCTGCTGCTTTTCTCCCTCTAGCTCCTCCTGGTTAAAGCCCTGTGCACATACATTATCTGGGTGAGAAATGTTCAACATTACTAACAAGAAAAAAAAAAGGAGTGTGGGGATGACTTACTGTGAACTCCTCTTCATCCTCATCACCAGACTCTCCAAAAATATCTGCAATCATTTTTCTACAATAAAAGACAAAACAAACTTACAATGACGGTGATGAAACATTTTATAATGGAATCTAAGAAACTAATTTGTTGCTTAACATAACCTTTATGAGCAAGTCAGAACAAAATATAAATAAATTATAATGAAAACTACCAATGGTTCCCTCAACGACATTCTGCCTTTGATAACATACAATCACTATCCTATACTGTGAACATTAAAAAAACGTCTAATATTTAAGTAAAAAATACTGATGTTAAAGTGTAAAAGAGAGGGTGAGGATATATATATATATATATATATATATATATATATATATATATATATATATATATATACCCCCCCCCCCCCCCCCCCCCCCCCCCCCCCCCCCCCCCCCCCCCCCCCCCCCCCCCCCCCCCCCCCCCCCCCCCCCCCCCCCCCCCCCCCCCCCCCCCCTAAGTTCAGTGGAATAACAGAAGTGGAGACAGGTGGAATGTAATAAAAAGCACAAACTGTGTTGTGTAACAAGAAAATGATTGATATAGTAAATAAAAATCCAAGGACATACCTAAAGGCATTCATGAGATATTGTGTTCATAAAAAGAAATTAGAAGTACAATAACCATGTGGTCACTGTGACAATCTTTAACCACTAAAAACTTATTATAACATTTAGCAGACGCTTTTTTTAAATAAAAATGTATAAAAATTTATAATTTATAAAAAATTTAATTTGAAGCCATCAGTAATAAAATATACATTATAAAATTAATTTCTGTTGTCTAAAAAATGTGTTTTTTTATGACAGTCATAAAAAAATTTTTAATTAATAAAAATAAACCCATAAATGCTATATGTAAGACAGAAAATGAACTGTAAATAACCAAAATGGTCATTTTAAACAGAGAAGGATAGACAGAATGAAGATCAATGACTTACTCTTCTTCATTGTTGTCCGAGTCACTGTCACTACCAAAAAGTGCCTTCTCATCCTTCTTCCCCGTTTCCATCTTTGTCCCGCCGTCTTCTTCATCCTCACTGTCTGAACCCAGCTCTCTAAGTTTTGCTGCTACAATCTTATCAGGAGCTTCAGACCCTTCTTCACTTTCAGATCCATCATCGTCATCATCTGATACAGCCCTCCTCTTTTTCACAACTGTAAAAGCCACATTCTTATTGTAACACATGTCAGCATATGCAAATAAAAATCCAGATTACGCAGGTGAAATTTACCTTTTGGTGCATCTTCATCCTCACTGTCAGAGAGAATAGCCTTCTTTCTTTTTACTATAAACAAAGACATGCTAGAACATCAATGGTATTACTCAGTACACTTAAACAATAAAGCATTCATGAAGCTTTTGATAGGCAACGAATAAGCGAAATCTCTGCATCATATTGTTTATATTTATACAACTGCCATAGTATTACATAAGTAATTTTCCCATTCTTACTTCAGAGATGTGAGACAATTGACAAAATAAATAATAATTTATATGCAATTTGTCTGTTTCTTCAGCAATATAGACCAGTATTAGCGCAAAATTGCAAACTTAAATATTATTAGAACAAAAGTCAATCAAAAAAACATAATAAATGCATTTCAAAACAATAAATGCAACTCTCAGGTGCAACATAGATTTAACACCTACACAATGAAACACAAATGTAAAATATAAACTTTTGTGATTTGGTTGTCATTTTAAAGACATGTTATAAGTTATGGGTCAACAAAAAAAGTCACATATGTAACAAACATTATTGTGTCAGTGTTTTAAACTTGTGAACATTGTATTAAGCTGTAAGGCCCACAGACCTCTTATTCTGATTATATTCAAGCTATTGCAGGTAAATTGCACTTTCAAGTCATATTCTGTTTGATGGACTTGAAAGAAAATAACTGTTAATAAAAGCATTTACACAATTACATAATAATTGTGGCAAACCAAGAAAGAACATTACAAGAAGACTTGTAATGTTCTCATTTGTAAGTCGCTTTGGATAAAAGCGTTAACTAAATGACTAAAAGTAAAGACATAAAAAGGTAAATTTTGATGAACAATTTTGCTTTGTTAAGAGCTATTATTATAAAAAATACAAACATAGGTCTGTGAAAAAGTAAATGCAAATAAATATTAAGTAAGATAAATGTAAAGTAAAGTATAAAGGAACAATTTCAGCTTCAAAGTGTTTTCTACAACAGGAAAAAATTTAAATGCTTCAATTTTTACCGGATGTCAGTAACAAACCAAGTGTCCACACATTACAACAAATAAATTATGTGTAATAAAGTGAAATGACACAAGAAAAAAATTATTGAACACAAGAAAAAGAAGGTAAAAAAAACACACATTAAAAACCAAAAAAAAACCTGTCGGTTATTATAAAATCCCCATTGGTGCAAATAAAATCAAAAAGTCAAAAGAACAATTAGAAATTTTGCATGCATGAGGCAAAGTCCACTCACAGAAAACATTGGAAAGACCCAGAATTAGCACGTCCAGTCGTCTAAAAAAAGCCGAAAATAATGCACTGGTTTCCTATGGTCGCTTGCACTTACAGTTAACTTTCCAGTACAACTAGTGATGTTTGAGTTTAAAAACACACATTTTACCAGAAAGTTTTGTCGAGTTAAAACACAATGAAAACCAATAAAGTACATATGCAACACATTATAGGCCACAACATTAAAAAGCCTCTTGGATTTCGATTGGGTGTGAAAAAACAACAATGTGTGTAAACCATAAAGGTTCTTTGTCTTAAAACATCAGATGTAATGTTCCTTAATTAACAGAAACAGCCTATGAATCTCTAGCCAAGATTTCAATAATTTTTAGACTTCAGATACATGCACATGAGTAAAATAGAGATTGTGGTTACTGATGAGTAATAATAAAGTATATGAGAAACACGGCTTCAAAACGAATTTGTTTTGAGTAAAATGTGCATATACTAATGAGTAATTTTTATATTTACCATCCCAGATTGCAAATGCATTCACAGGGTTTATAAGTTTCTTACCTGGTGCTTCATCCTCACTGTCAGAACGAGTCTGTTGAACTTCATCCTCTTCCTCACTTCCAGCATCCTCTTTAGACTTTCCTCCCTTATCATCCTCACTATCTGAGTTTATTACTGCCTTTCTCTCCACATCATCCTCACTGTCTGAGTCCATTGCAGCCTCCTTTTCGTCATCTTGCTCTTTCCTCTCCTTTTCTCCATCCTCTTCCCCCTCAGAATCTCTCTGCTTGGCCTTCTCACCATCCGATTCATCCGAGTCGGAGCGATGACTTGACCTCCTAACTGGTTCGTCGTCAGAGTCGCTGCCCTGTGCTTTATGCTGTTCCTCAGTCTCAGATGTGCTTCCTCTACGCTTGTGAGGGGAACCTTCATCATTCTCATCACTGCTGTTGCCTCCTTCTTTTCTATCATCATTTTCTGAATCACTGTCCCCACGATCCATTGGGCTGGAAGCTGGACCTTCTTGATCACTGCCTTCATCCTGCAAGAAATACACAATGTTTAGATATTAAGAAGACAGGTAAGTGCAAAAGGGGCAGAAAAAATGCATGATGATCGGGACATTAACATTACTGACATCAGATTGGTGTGACTCTGCTCTCTCCTCCTCAGCATCAGAAGCCATTGCATGTTCATCCTGCACTGGAGTGGCACTACCATCATCTGAAAGAATGCAGGGCAAAAAAAAATTAACAAGAATTACATTACACTTATTTTCACTACACCTAAACTACTTCTAAAACATATGGCAGTATATACTTTTCCGGCGCAAGTGACAGCCCTTCTGGTAGCTCCCAAATTTCCCTTTGGGATCAGTAAAGTATCTCTATATATCAGGAAGGGTACTGTTACAATGCACTGCTGTATACAGCGACCAGGCATAACATTATGACCATCTTCCTAATATTGTGTTCCACAATTTGCTGCCAAAACTACACATTCAGTACAAATTACACATTACTCTTACGGTTTTGTTCACTTCTATTGTTGCGACAAGCTGCAATGCTGGACCTTAATCGTTTTTTTGATAGAACAAGGATGATTAATGATCTAGTTATTGACATAAGCAGTTGAAAACAATAAGAAACAGAACCTGTATGTTTTAAATAATGTAATGAAGTGCAGCGGACACACAAAGCAGACTCCATTGAGTTACCTGAGTGATTGCCCGAGTACGAATCCTCTTCACCGTCCATCTGTTTAGAACCACTTGCTCACCTTTACACACAAAACTTGCCAGATAAAAATACGGGGACAGAACGAAAGCTAAATAAAAAAATGTGAGTAATGCTCAATCAGCCCTGCTCGCTACAGAAGGTGTTGCAGTAGAGGAACACTGCTAAGGCCTGTGTGCTAACGACAACGCTGTAAGCCCGTCCGCTTCCGAAAGGTTACTAACACAGACTAGCTATTAACTGACCTCAAGTCGTGTTCAATAAAAAATGTACAATTATGCACATACTTGAAAAAGTGAATTCTCTCCTGTAAAGAGCTTAAACCGCACAGAGCGGCAACCGATCAACCATTAACCTCCTGATCAACACTGAGGCGCCATTACAGACCGCGCATGCGAGGTTCTGAAATGACGTCACGTAGCGTCACTTTCACAAAATTAAAGTTTCGCTTTTTGAAATATTATATAATTATAATTAATTATATAATAATTATATAATTATATAATTATATAATATTTAAAAAGCGAAACTGTTATATATATATATATATATATATATATATATATATATATATATATATATATATATATAATAAAAAAATATATATATAATAAATATATTTTATATTATATATATATATATATATATATATATATATATATATATATATATATATATATATATATTGTTTTTTATTCACTGAAAGCAAATCTTTTATTTAACAAGCTCAACAAATTACCACTTGTGAATGTTCATTCATTCTCTATTAGGGTCGCGGTGGGGTTCCCCATGCCCATCCAGGGGAGAACGTCTCGGGCGCTGGGCAGATAGACCCAGGACAGGACGCCAATCCATCGCTGGGCACACACTCACTCACACACACACACTCTATATGGGGCAATTTTTTTTGAGAAATCAATTAACTTGATCCATGTTTTTGGACTGTGGGAGGAAACCGGAGAACCCGGAGGAAACCCACGCAGACACGGGGAGAACATGGAAACTCCACCCAGATGGGGATTCGAACCGGGAATCCCTAGCGCTGAGAGGCGAATGTGCTAACCACTAAGCCACCGTGCCGCCCACTTGTGAATGTGATTAACGAAATTATACATATATATTCAGGCGCGGGCGGCGCGGTGGCTTAGTGGTTAGCACGTTCGCCTCTCAGCGCTAGGGATTCCCAGTTCGAATCCCCATCTGGGTGGAGTTTGCATGTTCTCCCCGTGTCTGCGTGGGGTCTGGTTTCCTCCCACAGTCCAAAAACATGGATCAAGTCAATTGAATCAAAATTGCCATATATAGAGTGTGTCTGTGTGTGTGAGTGTGTGCCCAGCGATGGATTGGCACCCTGCCCTGGGTCTATCTGCCCAGCGCCCGAGACGTTCTCCCCTGGATGGGCATGGGGAACCCCACCGCGACCCTAATAGAGGATAAAGTGGTAAATAATGAATGAATTAAGATGCATACTTTTTTGTGCCAACTTATATACTGCTACAGTTAAACATTGTAGATGAACTCTAATAACGATTTGAAAAAAATAACTAAATAAGTACGATATATAAGCAATAGATTGGCGTCCTCTCCTGGGTCTATCTGCCCAGCGCCCAAACGTTCTCCCCTGGATGAGCATGGGGAACCCCACCGTGACCCTACTAGAGGATAAAGCGGGAAATGAATGAATGAATGTTTAAGAATGGCCTATGCTGTTTCATGGCTGTTTTACAGTAGTACACAAAGCACCGTTCATATGGGGTTGATTACATGACTTTGGTATAAAATATAAACTTAACACAGAGCCTTGAACCCAACCCCATTGAACACCTTAAAACAAAAGAGATTTTCATTAATCAACAAGTTCAAGTTCATTCTTTTATACGTTGGTGTGGTGATGATGAGGGATAGACCATGAGTGAAGTAGCCATTTTAGCATGTACAAAATTTTTTTTAAACCATAAAGTCACCAACACACTCATACACTTCTCTCCGCTCCCTCCTCTAAGCACCGCCCTTGCTTCCTCTTATATCCCCATGCCGCAAGGCATGCCAAGAAAGCCTGGGGAAACCATCCCCATTGGTGTGGCAACCTGCCAACCCACACTTTGGAACCAAACATGGCGCACCCCATAACCTCCGCGTGGCGCTCAAAGGTTAGTGGATGCCATGTAACACCACAATACTGCAGTTTTTACATTAGTCCAGTGTCACCCCCAAAAAGCAAAGCCAAAGCAATAACGCTCTGGTGTTGTTGGTTTTTAAGTAAGAAACCTTGTGAGGACCAGGGCTAAGTGGGGGCTCATCCTCCTTGAACAGCCGGGCAAGATTATCAGTGCAGGACATCAGTGTACTGATTGTGTAATTATAAGTTGTCCATTTGCCAAAAATAGATAAAATGTATTAGTTCAGTGAAAAACCTCTAAGGTCATCGTAGCAGAAATGGAGAGCCACAAGTCCATTAGAAAACCAGGTATTTTCCATTAATTGTTGTTGCTGTACTCCACTGGCAGTGTTAGAAATCAGGAGCATGTAATATCTTAAACAAAAACAGATAAGAAAAAAATCAAACATATTAAATAAATGCAAAAGGTTCTTAGAGGTTATTAATCCCTAGTCTCAGTAGTTGAGATCATCCACATTTGTTTGTTTGGGAACCATGACTTTTTACCACTAATCTGTTCAGCTGTGTCTGTCAGCGTAGTGTCCAGAGGATGAAGACGCTACCAGGAGACAGGCCAGTACACCAGGAGATGTGGAGGAGGCCGGAGGAAGGCAACAACACAGCAGCAGGGCCGCTACCTCCACCTTTGTGCAAAGAGGAACAGGAGGAACACTGCCAGAGCCCTGCAAAATGACCTCCAGCAGGCCACAAATGTGCATTTGTCTGCACAAACGGTTAGAAACCGACTCCATTAGGATGGTATGAGGGCCCGACGTCCACAGATGGGGGTTGTGCTCACAGCCCAACACCGTGCAGGATGCTTGGCATTTGCCAGAGAACACCAGGATTGGCAAATTTGCCACTGGCACTTTGTGCTCCTCATAGATTAAAGCAGGTTCACACTGAGCACATGTGACAAAGTCTGGAAACGCCATGGAGAGCGACCTGCTGACTGCAACATACTTCAACATGATCGGTTTGGCAGTGAGTCAGTAATGATGTGGGGTGGCATTTCTTTGGAGGGCCGCACAGTCCTCCATGTGCTCGCCAGAGGTAGCCTGACTGCCAGTACCGAGATGAGAGATGAGTCAGACCCCTTGTGAGACCATATGCTGTTGCGGTTGGCCCTGGGTTCCTCCTAATGCAGGACAATGCTAGACCTCATGTGGCCGGAGTGTGTCAGCAGTTCCTGCAAGATGAAAGCATTGAAACTCTGGACTGGCCCACCCGTTCCCCAGACCTGAATCCAATTGAGCACATCTGGCATATCATGTCTCGCTCCATCCACCAATGTCACGTTGCACCACAGACTGTCCAGGAGTTGGCAGATGAGGTCTGGGAGGAGATACCTCAAGAGACCATACGCCACCTTATCAGGAGCATGACCAGGCATTGTAGGGAGGTCATACAGGCACACAGAGGCCACACACAATACTGAGTCTCATTTTGACGTGTTTTAAGGACATTACATCAAAGTTAGATCAGCCTGTAGTGTGTTTTTTCACTTTCATTTTGTGTGTGACTCCAAATCCAGGCCTCCATTGGTAAATACATTTTTATTTGATTTTATTTTGTTGTCAGCCCATTCAACTTTGTACAGAACAAAGAATTCAATGAGAATATTTCATTCACTAAGATCTAGGATGTGTTATTTGAGTGTTCCCTTTATTTTTTTAAGCAGTGTATATAAAAAAAAGTATTAAGTCATTGTAATATAGTATTCGCCACATCAAAAATTTTGATACAAAACTAAATCAACACCTGCCTCGTATGTAGTGCTCTGATTAAACAGTTTAATCTAATATCTTTCTTGAACTCAAACATTCTAAACAAAAGATAGGTAGACAGGATCAAATATTGTATTATCATGCAGGTGCACTTTATAGTCTTTAAAGTGCTCTCTTTAAAAAAGGCCATTAAAGAGTTCAAGACTGACATAAAGCTTCACTAATGGGCTTAATGCTACAGTAACAACCAGCTCAGACCCTATGCTCATCTCTGGTGCAATAACACACTGAAGGAACTGTAAATTATTTTAATAGTTATCTTAAACTTAACCCTATGTTAGAAATTGATTAGGAATTTTAATAGTAAGCAGGAGCAGTACAGCCTGTTCTTTTTGAGTTTCTAAGATTAGGCAGTTTTCTATAAATAATAGATTAAAAATACATATTATTTATAAAATCTATTATAACTGTCTATTAGGATAACATTTGTCATTCATCGATTCTGCCTGCGATTCCTGCTTTAGACAGTTGTAAAACTGCTATGAGAAAATACCCTACTGTAAAAAGCTTTATTAAAATAAATAAAATTTAACTTGAAAACTAAAGGGATTATGCTTTTTCAGCATAACAAATAAATATGCAATAAAGTCATTTCAAACAACAATTTAATCATGTATTCCACACTGGTTGTGGTAGCAGCACTGACGAACGAATGCCATTGTAGGGCTGCTTTGAACATCAGGTATTAAAGGGCTACTTTGAACATCAGGTCCACCAAAACATCAATGCCCCTTCCACCCGTTCATCCAGCTCCTCCCAGAGGAGTAGGTTGCTGCTTCGCCACTAAAGCAGTGGGTAGGGGGAGTGTCTCTGAACCTCTAGGTTCATCAAAAACAATATTCATTTGGATTATCTTTTAATGCATGCTTACCGAACAGGCATGATCTACTCTCTATTACACTTGCTTCATTAGGAATGCAGCAGAGGCTGAGCCCATACAGATTGATTGCACCATGAATGTCTATATCTTGCTAACATATACTTGTGCACATATATAATGGTACAGCACTTTATTAGGTGAGGGTCTTGCCCTCTACTTCATTTTTTTTCCTATTGTACTCCCTCTTCTCATCCATTCATCCGCAGAGTTTGCACCACAACAACTCACCCAATAAACAGTTTTGCTTTTTGTAAGCTTGCACAAAAAGAGAACATTGTATTCTCATTATTTCACCCTTTTTTCCTATTCTGTTTGTTAGAAATTCAATGTCTGCACAGGCTCTGTATCTTCTGGTTTTGCCAAAATATTATGTCCTATTTGTGGTTTAATTTTCATATCGTATTACCTATTGTATAATAAAATGCTTCACTCTCACAACTCACTTTGTATTTTTTAAATCCTCATTTTCTGTTTACTGTATGCCCTCTGAATATAGAAATCTGGCCAGCAAACTTGTTTAGTCCGAATACAAAGTAATAATGAATTGCACTATGCTACAATTCTTTGGTATGGTATGGCTTATCCCTAACCCTCCTCGGTGTTGGAGACTCAAAATAAAGATCGATACATTTAGAATGCACACTAGTTGGCATTCATCTGACCTTCCAAATTGCCAATATGCACAGATATGCTTTTTGTTTACAAATATGATGGTCCTTCAGAGTTCTAAATAGACTGCTGTGGTTTAAACCTTGTCGGTGTAGCTCTAATTTTCTTAGTACTTAAAATCCTGCATTATACTACAGTAAAAACTAAACTTGACATTGTCAGTAATTGTAATATGGTGCAAGTCTGTACTAGTAATAAGTGATAGAAAGCATTTGTCACTAAATGACAATTTCATTACATACTAAACAAATGCATTGGTTAGTTAGATAGGTTATGTAACGTGACCATGTTACGTAGAAACTTTAAATGTAGGCAGACTTGTTTCCATCCCAGTTCCCTGTGACCCCAATATTCCAGTCGAGATAAAAAGTCCGTCCGGCAAGAAATCACAGTCAGTTCCGCCAGTCCTGCTGAAAGGACACTAACCTACTGCTGGCCATTGGAGGAAGCCTAGAGCCGTTCAGGACACATGCTCACCAGCTCTTGTATTTTGGTGTTTTTTATATTTCTTAATAAATCTGATCTTATACTTTATCTCATTTTTAAACAAGTTCTAAAAAAGATTAATTATTTATTAAATTAATAAGAAGACTGTCAGGTGTTGGTGAAGGCCTTGTTCAATAATAAACAAGGATAAATTAAAGATTCATCTACAAAATGAAAAAGTGTTTAGTGGGATTTTTAGAACCTCAGAAAAGCAGTTGTTGATTGGGCTGAAAAAGGTTAAAAAACATCTTTAAAAAGTTTAAACTTCACCAATCCAAAGTCAAATAGATTGTGAACAAATGTATATGTGCATAAATGTTTCTCTAGAATTTGCTGCTATAATTCTAAATGTATTGTTCAATTGATGATGGCTCGCTGCCCTGGCCCAGATGTAGGAAAATCAGAGATAAGATTTTTCTGCCTCAATGCAATTTTTTCATTCATCCTCAAAACATGGCCTCTTATTTTCATGTGATCTATAACTACTTATGTATTCTAGGCTAGTGTACTGCAAAATAGTTACGATGATGAATACTAATCATATTATTCTGGCCGAAAAAATTATTTTTATTTAAATTATTGGCTGATCTACATATCTGGATAAAATGTTGAAAAAGCCAGATTACCATTTTTTTTTACATACAATTCAATACATAATACTGATAATTAATTAAAATTGCATGGCGGCTTTGTGGTTAGTGCAAGCTTCTTACATCATTGTCCTAATTCAATTTTTTTTAAAAATGTATGCTGTCTGAGGTTTGCATGTTGCCCCTGTGTCTGTGATTGATTTCTACCAAGAAATTTATTTCTCTCACAGTGCAAAAACAAATGTCAGGTAATTTGAAGATACCAAACCTGCCCTTTGCATATATGCTTGTCTGTGCGTCTGCCCTGTTCAGTGCATTTCCCTGTTTTTGGTCCTGTAAGTACAAGACTATTTGATCAAAGAATCATTAACTGTCCTTGAATATTCATTCATTCATTCATTTATTATCTTCTGCTTTATCCTATTTTAGGGTCGCGATGGGGTTCCCCATGCCCATACAGGGGAGAAAGTTTCTGCCGCTGGGCAGATACACCCAGGACAGGGCGCCAATCTATTACTGGGCAAACACTAACTCACACAGACATGCACGCATACACACTCTATATGGGGCAATTTGGAGAACTCAATTGACATGTTTTTGGACTGTGGGAGTAAACCCACGCGGACACGGGGAGAACATGGAACATGGAGAAATCCCCAGATGGGGATTCGAACCAGGAATCCCTAGTGCTGAGAGAAGAACATGCTAACCACTAAGCCACCATGCCGCCCATAACAACACCAATAACATTTAATAATGGGCCTACATCAGGCATGTCCTTGACCATGCAAGTATGACTGATCCCAAACCGCCTGCAACTTCAGTCTGATAATGTATTAATTATTAATTATTGCTGAGAGGTGAACGTGCTAACCACTAAGCCACCGTGCCGCCGTCCTTGAATATATTTAAAATAATTTTATACACTTTCTAATTTCCTGTGCCTCAATATAATATTCATTATGTGAAGTCCATAAAATAAATTCTACTAGTAAGTTATAAATGCCTATCTATGCCAATCTATCGCTGTGTAAACACTCACTCTCACTCACACAAACACACTCTATATGGGTCAATTTAGAGATAAATTTAAATCCAATTTAGTAAATATATTTTTGGAAAGGATTTAATATACTTTTTGACAACACTGTTATTTTAAAAAACAATATATTTTTACTCTCTACTGATAAACTATCAGTGTTTTTGTTATTTATAGTAGACGGTAAAACTGAATTGCATCGACTACATCCTCACCATACAGATTTGTGACAGAAGAAGAGAGATGAATAATGAAATGATAAAGAAATGATGTGATAAAAAGAAACCGGACTGTGAGAAATCAACTCTAGGCATGTGCAGGAAAGGAACTGAATAAACCAGGACAGTGAATAAGAATGAAGAGACACATATTACAGAAGGACCAGAAGAATTTGAGAACATAATTACCTAAATTATACACCCAAGGATACAAAACAGACACTAACAACTGCAAAATGTAACAAAAACAGACCATTAAGTACACATAAGTTCCTGACAATCTGGTAAATCCAACCAAATTCTATATAAACAGTATTTTTGCATCAGTGTTGGTGCTGTTTTATGTTTTGTGGGACCGTTTTTAAACAATTTTACTTATCAAAAGTAGTAGATCACTTGAAAAAAAACAATTGGTCATTAAAATTAAATATTATGTAATCATTATTTTTAAAAAATCTAACAAAACAATGTAAAGCATGTCAAAGTAAAAAAATGCAATCAAGCCTTGATTTTTCATTTATTTTACTTTAATTGTACTTCTCGTGGTTCTTTTAAAAAATGTGTACAAAAAAAGTATTCAGCATCATTAACACCATTAACAAATTGTTAGTTCTGCACATTCTATTTTTTATGTAATTCTCTAATACAAAACAGCTTCAAATCTTATATGTTGGTTGGTTTTCTATCATGCATTGCTTGTGTTGGGCCGTTTCATTGAATATTTATTTCAATAAGTTTGGGACACGGATGTTGCCATACTAAAGCATTACATTTAAATATTTAACAAATCATTGATTTGCATTGTCCTCTGAATATGCTACACATTGACATATGTCCTGTCATTCAGAATTTGTATAATTCAGAATTAATTGTTCTCTAAATGATGGGAAGCGGGCGGCACGGTGGCTTAGTGGGTAGCACGTTCACCTCTCAGCACTAGAGATTCCCGGTTCGAATCCCAATCTGGGTGGAGTTTCCATGTTCTCCCCGTGTCTGCATGGGTTTTCTCCAGGTTCTCCGGTTTCCTCCCACAGTCCAAAAACATGGATTGAACGTCAATTGAATTCTCCAAAATTGCCCCATATAGAGTGTGTTTGTGTGAGTGAGTGAGTGTGTGCCCAGCGGTAGATTGGTGCTGAACTGGCTGTATCTGCCCAGCGTCCTAAACGTTCTACCTTGAATAGCATGAATACCCCCCCACCCCCACCCCCCCGCGACCCTAGTATAGGATAAAGCGGAAGATAATGGATAAATGGATAATGGGAAGCTATTCTGATTAAGATGCAGTGACACAGGCCCAAACTAAAATTCCTGTCATATTGTCATATTTTAAGAAAGGAATAAACTTGTTTATATATACAGACCTGCTAACTAGCTTTACACGGATTCATCCGGTTTGTATGTATATATATGTGTGTGTGTGTGTGTGGGTGTGTGTGTGTGTGTGTGTGTGTGTGTTGGTGTGTGAGAGAGGACAACTTTCTGTACTTCATACATCTTTAAAGAAAGGTAACAGCTGTTAGCTCATTGTTCTGTTTGAAAGACAATAACCTACAAACCTATGTTACTTTCACACCATTACTTCCATCTGTTTTGTTTTGTCCGTAATGAGTTTTCTTCTGGTGTTTAGACATACATTTTTGGGAAAATCTGCATCAGAAGATTCATGCAGACACAGTCCAAAACCTCCTACACATGTCTGGTGAAATCTGGTAATCTATTAAAATTCCTCCTCATTAATTCTCCTATATTCAGATTTTTCTGTTAATTTGAATAAAATTGCTTCAGCGCAGCTGTGCCTTCATCCATTAACAGTTTTGGCAAAGTATAAAAATGACACAACAACAGACAAATTAACAGAAGAACATAATCGGCTGCTTGTCTGTAAATAAATAGGACACCGAAGTATAGTTATAGATGTCCTGTTCATGTATTTCATGTAACTATGGAAACAAAGCCTAACAGGAGGCAGGGCTTTAATACATGGGCTGTGACTAGCAAAATGATCATTGTTTTCCCCATAATCATTACATTTACTAACAAGTTGTTTTCTTAACAAAATTTGCAGATCGATAATTAAAATTTGATTCAGTTATCCAACATTATCCAAAGTCTTTCTTAGGTGAATCTGTAACAATTCAAACACATTAATCTCATACAATATATATAACTTTATTTGTCAGAATAAGAACATATAAAAATGTAAGGTATTCAATATTCACGTAGGATTTTTATCAAGATACACTTAGGACAGGGCGCCAATCTATTGTTTGGCACACTCACTCACACAGACACACCCACACTATATGGGGCAATTTAGAACACTCAATTTACCTTGAAGCCATGTTTTTTGACTGTAGGAAGTCGAAAAAAAAACCCACACAACACGGGGAGAACATGGAAACTGTTGTTAAATTATGTGTGGCAGTGCAATAAGAGTATAAATTAATTGCCTTCAAAGTGCTAATTATAGAGAAAATGGAAGCCATCATTCACACTTTGTTACCCACACAATATGTTTTGTCCTGGACTCTGTATTAGAAGGTAATTGCTTGTAATTATCTTTAATGCGTGTGAGGTAAATTTTAAATAACAGGCATTTTTTTAAGGTGTGTGGGCATGTGTGTCTATTTTTATAAGGAGAAAAAAAAAACATTTTCATTGAAAAACTGTCAAAGAAACAACATTAGTCAAGAATGTGAATGTAAATGTCAAATTTATTACAAAGCTTATTTTTAAAACTGCTTTTAAAATGCATTTTCCCTAAAGTGAACAGCTGATTAAAGTCTGGTCATGATTGTGGTATAATGATGTTTATATGAAAAATTACAAAAGCATAAATCAAAGTTAATTCCACTGACAGTGTTCTTAGGTCTTACTACAGGTTTTGCACAGTTTTGGTCAACATTAATCATTAACATATTGGTATCCAAGAACAATAAGTACACCACGTAAAATTCTTCTGAAATACATTGGTTGGTGAAGCAACGAACAAACTAGGTGACTTTAGATTAAGCTTTTAGCTACAGATACAACATTACAGATTGCTGTACATGGAACAGACAAGCCCATGGGCAGGGCTTGTGGTTAAGGAACCAGCTTTGTGTTCGATTCCCGGTCCTATCAAGTAAAATGAATGAAGTGCCCTAGGGCACCAATTGCTCCACGGGCGCCGTATTCAAGGCTGCCCACCCTTCCGGGCACTTCACCAGTGTGTGTACATATGTATATGTGTTTCACTGCACGGATGGGTTAAATGTGGAGGACAAATTCCTCTGTGTGTATGCACAGTAGGCAAAATAAATCACTTTATCTTTATCACAAGAACTGTTCAGAAGAGTGTGGAAGGAGAAAAATTGCTTAAAGTTGGTTCGAAATGTGGCATAATAAACTATGTACAATATCCAAAGAACTTGAATAAATCTAGAGCAAAGATTTCAACTAGTATTGTACACGACACGCTAATGAAAACAAGGCTCTATTAGTGAAGGCCAAGAAGAAAACCCAAGGATTAAAAAACACAAAAAGCAACTTTTTTCCGAAAAATGACATAGACAAACCACAATTATTCTGTAAAATATTGTATAAACACATGAAACAAAACCAGAGCAATTTGGCTAAACAAAACAGTATTATGTTTATAGACCGTGAACCAAAAAGCAACAAAAAGGTATCCGATTTAGAGTACAACATGGTAGAGTATCTGCTTTGGTGCCTCTGGGACTGTAAGCAACAATGCAATCAAAGGATTATCAGAGAATCCTACAGGTAAGTGTGCTACTAGGAATGAGTTAAACAAAAAAGGTTCTACAGCAGGGTAATAACTCAAAGCAAACATCCAAAAGTACACACAATTGTTAAGAAGGAAGAAATAGCATTAAATTGGCCAACAATGAGTCCTGATCTCAGTCTAATTAAAATCATTAGGGATATTTGTAATTGCTCCTGGAAAAAGAAACCCTGCAAATATTCAAACTTTGAAAATAAATGCAATGGAAGAGTAAAAGAAATTATTATGGGCCAGTATGATAACGGACTGGTGAAAAACAGATGGCTCACAGATGGCTACAAAAAATTTCTGGAAGCGATCATTGTAAGCAATGGTTATTCAACAAAGTATAAGGAAGGTGCCTTTAGTTGTGTCCATGTTATATTCTATGTTACCCAGAAGACAGTTTTTTGAAACTTTTATTAAAAAGAAGAATTTATTAATTTCTCAATATTTTCTTTAAATGGCAATAAGATCAAATAGAAAGAAAAAAATATATCAAATAGAAAGAAAGTCTGACATAAAGACCTCAGTAATTTCTCGTGTCTCCTCTTTTATTAATGGTCTCCCATTGTGCTCTTAGTTGCTGAACACTTAACACAAAGGTTTGGTAGCTCAGTGGTTAGGTGTCAAAATGCGGCGTCCGTCCTTCCTTTTTCCTAAGCTACACATAATGGCGCAGAGTAAAGCACTCAAAAGCGCCGTGTGGAGTCAGGCAACCATGTAAGCATAGATAGGTTTTTATTAAAGCAAAAGCACATACAAAACAATTACTGAGAATGCGCAATGGAACTGAACTAAATGCTGGTCTGCTGACAAACGAAAAAGCAGAAACATAAATTACCAGAATCAGAACACATGACAGAGAACGGAATCAATAAAGTGAAACAGTTAATGAACCAAATGAGGGACTCAAGAGGGAAGAGAAGCGTTAATTAATTGAAAGATAGGGAAAAAAAAAAAAAAAAAAAAGGTGAGGAGAGGCCTGGCACTCCTAACATTAGGGTTTTTGGCTATCAATCTGAAAGATAGGGGTTCATAACCCAAGGCCACTAAAGTTACCAATGTTGGACCCCCAGCAGAGCCACTAACCACATTGCTCAAGGGGATGCTTTTGTATTATGGTTAACCCTGCACTCTGACCATAACCATCAAGTTTGTACACTTGTAATATAAACTCACATTTTATTCAAGTAAACCAACAATGCTGCAGGATTATGTCTCATAATATTTCTCCCAAGAAATTTTACATTGCAAAAACAAATAATCTCTTAGTAGATTTTTTTTTTAAATGACTGCATGTTCAAAGGATGACATTTTTTTTACTGTTGTTGCACATGCTATTAAAATATTAAAATTATACAAATGTTATATGTATACAAATGTATACAAATGTATACATGCACTCAATTTTGTGATACTGGCTGTTTTTACTTAGCGTTCTAAGGTGCTAATAATGTTGACCAATACTGTAAGTAAAACAGACATAACACAGAGATAAAGTTTTTCATAAGCCATGAAAGACTTATAAACAGATAAGTCTCATGGTGATCATTACACAACAGCAGCAAATTTATATTTGTTTCTTTTTCTTTTGATAATACATACACATTTATCTAAAAAAACAAAACAAAACACAGCATCATGTCGGATTGTAAACACATGAGCTTTTGACATAAATATCAATGAACTTTAACAAAAATATGTTCCTTCATAAGTTCATAGGTTAAGTAAAAAAGATTTAATGTCAGTATTCATTTTATAAAATCATGATTTTGAATGCAGTGTGAGATAAAGAAGTCAGCTCACTGTAACTATTGGCTCAACTGATAGGATGTCAGTCTTTCCTGATTGGGCAAGTGAGGTGGTCCTGAGGGCATGACTCTCTTTGTGATTGGATGGCTGTGAGGAAACATGGCTTTCTGGCCAGGCCGTTCTGGGACTCCTGTTCAAAGGTGGAGCTAATTGATTAGGTTCCTCTCCATGTGCATCACTGCCCCTCCTTCTGGAGCGTCTATATCGACACATGCTTAGTAGATAGGTGAGCTCAGCTCTGAAGCTCTGGTTTAGCCAGCAGTAAATAAAGGGGTTGTAGCAGGTGGAGCTCATGGCTAGCCAGTGAAAACTAAAGTAGACAGCATTATTGGAGTGGATGGCCTGGCTGGAGAGAAGAACCACGTAACAGTTTAAAGGAAACCAGCACACGGCGAACACAAGAACTACCAGCACCAACATTTTAATTGTGCGCTTTCTCTTCCGACGCTGCAAAAAGTACTGCTCACTTGTAACATCACCAATTGTGTTACGGCGCCAGAGCCGACGAGCTATAGCAGAATAGGCTGCAGTGATGATAAGAAGAGGCAGAACATACAGCAGGATAAAGGTAGCTAAATCCAGGTACTGACGGTAAAGCTCTGATGGGTCAGGAAAATCTGGCACACACAGAGAGCGTACTATATCTTTACTGCAGAACACAAAGAAAAACAAGTTATTTTAACAACTTAACATTATACAAAATATTTAGATTTTAGCCAACTAGAAGTGTTAAATTTACAAATATTTAATATTTACAATAATTTAACCTTATTTTAGGGACACACACTCACATTTATTAGCTCACAGTCAGTCATTTGACAGCAAAGGAATAGATCAAATCATGCAGCTTCATGAAATATATTCCTTAAGCATGGTTTTGAATAAGGCTTATTTGTTAGTGCCAACAACATTGTTTTTTTCACATTATTTCTTTGCTGGATTGTGTTTTTTTTACATGTAATAGTCTAAAACAGGGATGGGCATTTGTCAACCTTTTGGTTGCATAGCAGATGATGCTAGTAAAATAGGTATTTTAACTCAGGGATGCAACTTGTTGTTCTGAACCCAGAAACGTTTTGGTACAGATGTTAGATTTTATAAAGGCTGTCTGTTATTTTCAACAGCTAACAGTTTAAAATTTAAAGAAGATTGCATTGGCAATGTTATCAGTTTTAGGGCGAATTCCATTTTAGACCCCTAACAAGTAGGTTTACTGCAGATCATTTGAAACCCAGTGTTTACATTAAACTTACTGATTTCACTAAAGATAAATTATCATTGCAAAAACAATTTAGGAACAAAAATCACACAAAAAAAGTTTAACTAACTTAATAATTGGCTGTTGTCACATAAATGGCAACAAATGAAATGATGAACTTTTGTAGCATTGCCGACTATTTTATCTTTTTGTATATTATACTATTCAAAAAAGATTGCAGAGCCATAATACAGAGTACACATAAAACAGTGAAAGAATGAATGTGGATTTAAAATGCCTTGTTAATAAAAGAGATCAGTGGAGGATAGTCTGGACAGCAAGGCTAAAATAATTCAGATCATTATGCTTGCAATTGTAAGAAGCATAAAAATATCCACGTTATATGCATTTCATATAAAACCTTGGGTCAATCAGGAAGAAATAGAAGTCCTCTCTGATGTGGTATAATAGTTGGCATTAGAAGAGGTATGTATGGTATGTATGGAAGAAAAAAATTTAGCAACCTGACATTGAACATTGGGTTGGGTTGAACATTTTATTTATTAATCATGGACAATTATATTATCAACATCATAGGCAGATGTCTCAATGAAAGTTAATTATTCAACTTGATATTTCTAAATACCTTTAAAGTAAATATGGACATACACTTTTATTGCTCTTCTCCATATATCACAACATGACTACCATGTGCTACATATGTCATACATACATATGTCATACAATATTGATAGCTCCTTCTATCATCCCAAAGACAGGATTTAGAATGCGCTATCAGATGTGCAGAGAGTATATATACTCTGATTTCATGTTTCTTCTGCCTCAACGGTATCTGTAATGTATGTATCCTTACATTTATCCATACATTTTTATAAACATGTACTGATTGTTCACATCATCACCTAAGCAACGTCTTGTTTTTTTTATTTATTATTTTTTTTTTTTTACTGTTAACGACATCTGGATTTCTACATTACTACATCATTTATTTATCACTGTCTCATCCCTTTTTTGTCATTTAAACATTCAAATTAATTATTTTCAGTAAGACATTAGCTGTCATTAAATTAAAAAAAAGTCTTTAATTTCTTTAAAAAACTAAACATGAACTATAGTGTATTTTGTACTTTTATAATTCAGTTAAAAATAAAAGAACACTAGAGTGTTGTATTGCAGTAAAACTTTAAATAAATTTGGGGATAAAAAAACGTAGGTGGGCATACAATTTATCAAGACAAAAATGACTCAAATGACTGATATTTTAATAAATTTTCATTAATAACCTATAGATGTAACATCAGAGTAAAACACCCAATTATTATTTTTATTTATTTACCTCCTAAAGTAGTAACATTTTGTAATATTTGTAAGATTGGAACAAGAGCCAAGGCAACATTTAGTGAATGATTGCTTTTCAGTGTGAAAATATAATTTGAAAAATAAATTCATTCAAAAGAAAGTATGCTGATGCTTTTCAAATAGGGTTTATTGAATTCTTCAGAATTTTAATTTTTTATTTATAAACTCAATGTAACATATAGAGCCCCATGGTTTCATTATTTAGAGGTTCATAATGAAATACTATGGCATATCAAATCCCATTTCTGAGAAATAGATAAATATAAATAAAATATAAATCTGTTATTTGTTAATTTCTGCAACAACTGATGGCAGACATTCGTTTAAATTCTCACATATGCTTCAAATTATTTGTACATACCAAAGTAAACTTAAGATCTTGTGTAATTTCCTAAATATGTATTTTGTATAATCATTGTTGCTGATATTCTGTTGTGTACAATTAAATTTAAAAAAGCTAAACATAGAGGCAGTATCACATTGTATAATCTGGTTAAAAATCTTTTCTTAACTGTGCAGCTGCATGTTACTCTGTGATTTGTTTGTAAGAACTGGGATAAAAAAGAATAGACATCAAAATCAAAAAGGTTAAGTCAAGAGTAGATCATCCAGCTCTGGACAGTTCTAATGGATTTTTTAAGGAAACTCTGAGCATTGCAGTATGACATATGGGATAAATGCAGGGATGTGTATTTTGGAAAAACTGTCTTTTGTTTTCCTCTTGTTCTTGTTGAATAATCTTTCTTACTCTAAAAAGATGCACTGCAGTATATGGTAACTGAAATATATGTACATACATTCTTTAAAAGATTCAGATATGCTAAATATTTGAATAAGTTCAAAATAAATCTGTACAGAAGAGAATTCAGGCATAAAACAGTTTCCCACACTGCTGTTCTATTGCTTCAAAATAAAATATATATTACTGGTGAAATAAGAAAAGAGAAGAAAATGCAAATATGTCACTGACCGCAGTTAATTTTAGTCACACCTACCATACACACACACACACACACACACACACACACACACACACACACACACACACACACCCCCCCCCCCCCCCCCCCCCCCCCCCCCCCCCCCCCCCCCCCCCCCCCCCCCCCCCCCCCCCCCCCCCCCCCCCCCCCCCCCCCCCCCCCCCCCCCCCCTAGGATCACCTGGACAAAAACACAAACACATGCGCACAGACACACACACACACACACACACACACACACACACACACACACACACACACACACACACACACACACACACACACACACACACACACATGCATACACATCTAGTTAGGATTCACAAAAATCTAAAAAATAAAAATAAAAATAAAAATAAAAAAAATAAAAAAGAAAGAAAGAAAAAAAAAGATATTTACCAAGGATTTATTAGGAATACACATAATTTAATTTTATGCAATTATGGTCAGTGTTGGACCTCTGCCATGGATACCATTTTTGAGAAATCTGTACCACTGTATCAAGAAAAAAACTGTAGTAAACAACAAGATTTAAATAGCTAGATGTAACTTAAAATCAAAGCAGATATATAACAATAAAAAGTAAATTAATTTTTAAAAAGTCAACATTCATTCATTCATTCATTATCTTCCGCTTTATCCTCTATTAGGGGGGGGTTCCCCATGCCCATCCAGGGGAAAATGTTTCGTGCGCTGGGCAGATACACCCAGGACAGGGTGCCAATCTATCGCAGGGCACACACTTACACACGCACACAAACACACTCTATATGGGGCAATTTGGAGAACTCAATTGACTTGATCCATATTTTTGGACTGTGGGAGGAAGACCGGAGAACCCAGAGGAAACCCACACGGACACGGGAAACTCCACCCAGATGGGGATTCGAACCGGGAATCCCTAGTGCTGAGAGACGAACGTGCTAACCACTAAGCCACCATGCCGCCCAAAAAAGTCAACAATAATTAAAATATTTTTTTATTAAAAAAGCACAAACTACACACTAAGTAACAAATTGTTGTATCTTTGCTCTCTTGATACAAACATCAGTACCAAACTTGCCAGGAGAGAAACTAAAGTCAAAGGTTACAAGTATCAAAGATTGACATTTTTGCACTTTATTAGCACTGATAAAAGTATAGATTTTTAATCAGATGTACAAACTACTCACAATACTGTTTTTGAAATCTTCAACTTTTCATTACAATAGAATTTGTTTATTTTAGTCAAGATTCTATTAATTTAAAGAACACTTTCTCTTCTCTGTGTGTCAGGTCCAAAGATTCTTGGGCTATGGTCATTTATTTTGATGTCATGCCGACATTGCATATCACTTAATAGTTCTGGTAGTCGAAAGCCAGACACCTTGGTGACTATGGGCCACAGAAATGTTCCTGGGTCCTAATCTACAAATTCTGATTTGATCATACTGATCCATCATATGGAGACAAAAGGCTGGTTTGCAGATGCCAGGTGCCACCACTAATAAAGGGCGGTACTGTAGGTAGCTCCACTCTTAAATCCTGTTCGATATCTTGGGGAGACAAAGATGAAAGCACTGCTGATTGCTGATTGAAGTTATCTGCATCAAGGACTATTTAAGCTCTGCTTTATCTGCTACTCAATCTTAAAGCTGTTTGATTAAAATTAAGTCAATATTCTGTGAATCAGCAAAAGCTGGTAAATTTCTTCACTCCCTTCTTTTACATTTAGGTTCGTTGGTCCCTCTCAACATTCTGTCCCTCTCTTTCTATGAAGTGTGATTATCTCCATATTTAAACTCCACTGCTAGTTTCAGATTAAGACAACGCTCAGTTTCCCCATTGTTACAAAAACTTTTATCCAAAGTTTATGTAGATGCACAAATAAAGCAAGTTAACATTGTGTGTTTGGTCTCTTTTTTAGATCTGGGAAGTAAGAAAGACACAACAACAAACACCTTTACATAACAAATCTTATTTAAATTAATTTCAACCACAAGCAAAGTTTAATTATATTGATAAATAGCTCTAAATTGAGGTTGTGGTAGCTCAGTGTTGGTTAGGTTGGTTAGGGTGTTGGTTCACTGACATTATCAATGTGGGTCCTTGAGCAAAACCCATAACCCTTAATGCTTCAGGGATGCTGCATCAACCCTGTGTGATAAATGGTATATAAAAGACAGATTTTCATGTTCTTAAATATCGCAGGATACAATTTATAAATGGTGTTTTTTTGCTATTCACTGGTCACATGCATATGGTAGGCTATATAGTAAAAGAATGGGGAAAATCCAGCATTGGTCTAATACATCACTGGTCAAGGCCGAAGTAAAATGTAAATGAAAATGTAATATTGAAAATGGTCTGACTGAACTCTAACCATTAGGAATAAGAGGCACGAATTACACAACCCTTTAATCAGAAATCTGTCTGCTTTCAAAACTCCTTTATATCAGGGAAATGCATGGTGCCCTTGGAAACAATGTGATAAGTTAATTACAGCTAAAATTATCTTAGCAATGCTAAACTCTGTATATCTATCTTAGTGCTGTATTTTAAATAGCTAAAAGCAGGTACAGGCCAATGCTTTTAAAACCAATTGGAATTGTCTACATTTCTGCATAAATTTTATCTTAAAATAATCCAAACGTCAAATTGGATTTTGCAAATTATGCAAAACATTACCCATTTATTATTTAGGAAACCACTATTATTTAGGTGAATAATTCATTATTTATATAACAATATGACTTATCTGTATGGTTGGATTTGGCAGATCATTTTGATGACACATTGTGAAGACCTATGATCTATGGCATGGACGGAAAGGTTGCAAGGAGAAGGCTGCAGTTCAGATAAAAGGTTCGCACATTGCTACCCATCTACAGTTTGCAAAAAATTACAAGACACAGATGAAACCAAAATAAATCCCTGTAATTGAGATTGCATTCCACAATAAAAATGACATTCCATCTGAGAAACACATGGTGGTATTTTAATGGTTTGAGTCTGTTATGAGCAAGTTCTGTAGGAACATATTGAGACATTGTGTACATTTGTACACTATCTGTCTGACTGTGGATTTGTGAACTCTTTAGCGATGGATGTCTTCATAAAGGTTTCAAAAACAAACATTGTTAATTTCAGGCTTTGATAGATACATGGTATTTTACAGTCCAAAAACATGGATTCAAGGTAAATTGGCTGCTCCAAATAGCCAAATAATCTAAATTGCCTCTATATAATGTGCGCGTCTATGTGAGTGAGTGTGTGTACCCAGTGTCTGAAAGAGTCTTTTGTGGATGGGCATATGGAAAACCCTGCAACCCTAGTAGAAGTGTAAGCAAAGATGATGAGATAAGACATTCTTTATATGATATAGATATAGGACCACCCAATTACATGTCATTATCTTCCAATTGACTGAAAACACCAGAGCTTGGTAGCAAAGTAGGGGTCTAATCCCAAGTTTTAGGGCAAAATTATGCATTTACACCACCTTGTTTTCTACACTCCCTTTTATTACATTTGACATTTTATTACATTTTACAGTTACAATTACACTTAGTTGACTGTAGCTGATCTGTTTCTTAACATATTTTCAGTGTCTTTTATTCAGTTTTTTAATGGTCAGGACCTGAATATTACCACTGGAGAACAAATACTATTTGGATAGTGAACAATTTGGTGATGATGTGTGCTGCGCACTGCAATAAGCAAATCAGACACATCAGTGCATCTGAGATGAGTTTTTAAACACCTTAATGTCACTGCTGGCCTAATAATAATTCACAACCAAAAAATGTTCAGCCACCAGCAGCATCTCATACAGGTGCAAAAATGCATGTAAATGTGTCTAATAGAGTGCACATGTGAGTGAACACCAGCTGTATCATATTTACTCATGCCATCACAACATAACACCTGTCTTGTGGTGGTGCTGCTGTCACACATGTTCCTGGGCCTATAAGTAAACCAAAAAGTAAAGTAACTAAAGTAAACACAGTCCAAGAAATCACTATAGGAAGCTTAGTACCCAAACAAAAGATATGTTTATTTGAACAGGTTATTAAAGTTTTTAACATGCAGCTGTAATAAGCCTGTATGGGATGATATGGAATTACAGTAAGGTCAGTGTTTTATTAAACCCAGTGGGGTGACTTTGTAGTATATGAATGATTTGTCCATAGTCACATAATTATGGCAGAAATTTGAGTTTGGGTGCTGAATGTGTAGTACAATAAATGTGTAGTACTTCTAAGTGTATAACTAAATAAAGACGTGTGGAGCAAAAACAGGGTCTTAAATAAATGCAGCAGTGAACATCATGGCGTAATTTAACTTGTAATAGAAATGCTAATTATATGGCACAGCACTATAAAATGCAAAGAAATTGACAAAAGAAATGTACAAAATGAAACAGCTGTCGTGTGTTTCAGTGTTTTTGGGTGTGTGTACCTGTCGTCTGTCCAGCGCAATAGCTGTAAGTGTAAGCGTTGAAACATGTAGAGAGCAATACTGAACAAAGCGGCTGATATGGCACATCCCTCTGCCAAAAACCCATGTACTGTTCACAAAGCGTACCTATAATGCATGCACACACACATTGGTTATATAGCAACACAACTTTAAGAATATTTGTTATAGTAAGCAACATAGTTTGTTTAAAAATTAAGTAATACATTAGTCGTTAATAATCCTTCAGGTACAGAT
The DNA here is from genome assembly GCA_019802435.1 of Corydoras maculifer. Lineage (NCBI taxonomy): Eukaryota > Metazoa > Chordata > Actinopteri > Siluriformes > Callichthyidae > Corydoras > Corydoras maculifer. The sequence goes on along the minus strand of JAFMOD010000535.1, from coordinate 988,198 downwards.
GGTATTGTTTACTTTGGTTATAAAGTCAGAATGTCAGATCCAAGCATAAAGTCAAATCTAATGTGTAATATAAGACAAATAAATAAAGAAATATTAGACTAAAATAATAATAATCATAATAATAATTATTATTAATCTACCGCAATCTGTAGAAAGTACATTTTTGAGTTTAGACCTTCACAACACTCACCGAATAGTTCCTCGTAATTAAGGTGCTGTAAGATAAAAAAATGTTTGCATAATGTTTCAGACTTCGCAATGGTTTCTCCTCAATCATAGACATTTTGCTTTGCATGCCACTCAAGAGTGAGCAAAATAAGCATGTTTTCTATGCATCCTGATTACATTGCTATGGTAGAGTGATTTATGCACATGTGCATATGAAAAGATAAAATACTGTGAGGCAATAATTGCAATGGTAACGTTTCCTGGTGCCTGAAGGAGGATGAGTCGCCCCACTGAGCCTTAGTCCTGGCAAGTTTTTTTTTTTGTGAAAACAACAACACCAGCAAGTTTTCCCTACAACATTTTGTTGTTTGTAGGTTCAGGCTTAAAACACCAAGCTGCATTGAGACAATGCTCACACATTTATTAGCCTGCCACTAAAGGGTTACAAGACCAACTGATAGAGTGGCTCAAACAAGACGCTTTCTACCTTGTCTGGAGTTAATGGATTCTCTAATATAATATATTATAATAAGTAATGACGAAGTAAAAACTCATGTATTATGCACCTAGGTTTATCTTAACTCACAGAATCCATTTAATTTACCTCAAATCTGAACTTGATAAAGCTTTTGGCCTAACTCAGTTGTAATTATTTATCGTTTTTATTAAAATTATAATGATATCGATTATGGGCGGCATGGCGGCTTAGTGGTTAGCATGTTCGCCTCTCAGCGCTAGGGATTCCCGGTTCGAATCCTAATCTGGGTGGAGTTTCCATGTTCTCTCCATGTTTGCGTGGGTTTCCTCTCACAGTCCAAAAACATAAAAAATAAAAATAAAAAAAAGGGGGGGGGGGGGTGCCGCGGCATCGAATAACATTCAGCTTTGATGAATTTACAGTATAGTTGGTTTTCTTCATAGCTTCTGACTTGTGGTGTTCTCTTTTGTAAGTCGCTTTGGATAAAAGCGTCTGCTAAATGACTAAATGTAAAATGTAAATGTAAACATGGATCAAGTCAATTGAGTTCTCCAAATTGCCCCATATAGAGTGTGTTTGTGTGTGTGTTTGTGTGTGTGTCTGTGTGAGTGAGTGCCCAGCAATAGATTGGCACCCTGTCCTGGGTGTATTTGCCCAGCGCCTGAGACATTCTCCCCTGGATGGGCATGGGGAACCCCCCGCGACATTAGTAGCGAATAAAGTGGAAGATATGGATGGATAGATGATATTGATTATGCTCCTTGCACTTTTCATTAACATAATAATTACTGATAATAATAACAATAATAACGTGACAGCAAATAATACACAATGTTAAACAAAATTTAAATAAAATATGTGAGCAGAGCTGCCTAAACCCATCCATCCATTATTTTCCACTTTATCCTATATTAGGGTCGCGGGGGGTTCTCCATGCCCATCCAGAGGAGAATGTTTCGGGCGCTGGGCAGATACACCCAGGACAGGGCGCCACTTTATCGCTGGGCGCATACTCACTCACAAACACACTTTATATGGGGTAATTTGGAGAACTCAATTGAATTGATCCATGTTTTTGGATCGCCCTGCCTAAACCCATGTAAATCAAATTACACATTAATGTTGTTTATTAACTGTGTATGTTATAAAGTGGGGGCATTGGGTTTTCTCCCACAGTCCAAAAACATGGATCAAGATCAATTAAATTCTCCAAATTGCCCCATATAGAGTGTGTTTGTGTGTGTCTGTGTGAGTGAGTGTGTGCCCAGCGATAGATTGCCCGCCCTGTCCTGGGTGTATCTGCCCAGCGCCCGAGACGTTCTCCCCTGGATGGGCATGGGGACCCCCCGCGACCCTAATAGAGGATAAAAGCGGAATATAATGAATGAATGAATGAATGAATAAAGTAAGTAATTAATATTTTTAAGTGGGGTGCGCGCGTACCAGGGTGAACGGGGTGTTCAGCAGGGTGATGAAAATGTCCGCCACGGCCAGGTTGGCGATGAAGATGCTGGTGGCCGAGCGCGCACGCTTGTTTTTCATCACCACGTGACACACCAGCACGTTGCCGAACAGGGACACGACAATAATGACGGAATAGCTGAAGATGAGCAGCGCCCGCACCGCGGCGTGCTGCCGCTCCGCGCCTTCACGCTTCCGATCCGCCAGCGAGCGCCAGTCCGCCAGCGCGCCCTCATCCAGCGCGTACCGCCGCGAGCCGTTCACCCCGGGCGCGGGCAGCAGCGACGAGCCGCTCGAGTTGTGCGCCGCCGCGACGGCCAAATCCACGGACACGGACAGCGCCACGGACACGAGGGAGCAAAGTGCGCGCCACATGTCGCCCCCGAACAGACCGGGTGAAGGAACAATCGCAGGATTTCGGAGAGGTCAGGTTCACGCGGGGTGTTTCTGCCGATCCCAAAATACGCGTTCTTCATCACCTGGAATAAAGCCAGCGTCAACACATCTGCGCCTACGTATGAAAAAGTTTATGCTACTCTGGAAAACGAAAAAATAAAGTTGCGGAGTCGGTGAAGGAGCGCGTCGGAGTGCGTGCACGTCAGTGTTGTGATGCTCGTGCGCTTGTCGGTACTGATAGGGTCAGCAGTGGTGTTCGTACTCTTCCTCCTGTTCTTTAACGAGTTTCTCACGACATCTGATGAAGACCTGATTGTGACGCGCGGTGTCGCCCTCGGCTTTGAGTATAGTCAGAGCAGCCCTAATAAAGGCGCGCATGCACTGACCCCCCCCCCCGCCCCCACAGTGCAGAGCAGGATGCAGGATGGGGAGCGGGCTGCCATTCGTCCCTCCTTACCAGGGGCGTTTTTAGGGTTTAGAAACATCAGGGGCTTTCGCCCAGATCCCTTATTCCCCCCTCTGTCCTCTTTAAAAAGTGCCCTTTCATGAGTGTATTTATTCATTTTTCAAACTGTTGTTACATTCATTTAGTTTGATCATTTATTAGTTATCCTTCATTCATTCTTTATCTTCCGCTTTATCCTATATTAGGGTCGGGGGGGGGTTTCCCCATGCCTATCTAGAGGAGAACGTTTCGGGCGCAGGGCAGATACAGCCAGGACAGGGCGCCAATCTATCGCTGGGTACACACTCACACACACAGACACACTCTATAGGGGGCAATTTGAAGAACTCAGTAGACTTGATCCATGTTTTTGGACTGTGGGAGGAAACCGGAGAACCCGGAGGAAACCCACACGGACACGGGGAGAACATGGAAACTCCACACAGATTGGGATTCGAACCGTGAATCCCTAGTGCTGAAAGGCCACCGTGCCATCGCCATTTATTAGTTATATTAGATAAAATTAAATAACATAAAATATGTCTGTCAGCAGTGGATAGCACATTCAGTTCTAATAAATGGTGGTTTTTGCTGAAAACGTTTGAATAAATGAACCTGAGCTTCGGCAGAAAAGCATGAATCCGTTTCACGAGTCACAGATGAGACAGTTTTAACAAGGTTTTGCTTTGCAATACCGTAACTTTGCGACAGGCGCGAGCCTTATGAAAAAGTTCTGACAGTTTATGAAAACTGAGAAGCTGCTCTTTACAGCCAACATACAGTTATTACGGTAACTTTACTACTGATGCTGGCGAAAAAAAACTGTCTCCCTCCTATACCACATACTGTATAGGGATAATTTAGAGCAGCCAAGTTATCTTAAATCCATGCTTTTGGACTGTGGGAGTAAATCAGAGATCCTGAGAAAACCCACGTGGACACGGGGGGGAACATAAAAATCACTATGGTGATTTAATTTAATTTACAAACTGCTGAAAAAATTGGGCGCTGCTGTTTATAATAACAGTAAATTATTAAACTTCTTTAGGAGATAATATCAAACAGATTCCTACATCTGTGGTGACATTTACAAATTGAGAACGCATTCCCAGATTTTTCTGGAAACTTTGCTGAAAACACATTAATGGAAACATTTAAATTTTAGTATCTCCAACTTAAGTTGGAATTGTCACCATGTCAACGACTGAAGAGTTAAATGTATGCATCTAGCGAAGCTTATTCATTAACATTACATAGCCAGGTATTTTGACTAAATCCATCTAAATCTAAATCAATTCACAACAAATGCAAGCTTGAGGAATTTTTAGTTCAAAAACCAGTATCATTAATATGCACCTATAATACAGTCCAAATATAAGAGACTTCTCAAAGAAACTTTAAATAAAATGCACATTCAGGCAAAAGATGATTTACTGTATATAAAAAGGCACATAAATAATCTGTGTTGGTCAGAGGGAGACAACTGTTTGAGGATTAATGTTTATACTGTTACCACAATCCATCCATTATCTTCAGCTTTATCCTTTACTAGGGTCGCTTTTTTTAATGCATGAACCTGATGAAAGAGTCAGAAGTTGGTACAAGTTCCAAGAATTGACAAACTCTTCCTGCTGTGTGAACAGTTCATGTTATTTAATGAAGGTTATTTTTGGTAAATACTGGATCCTACTTGTGGATGATTAAGCAAAAAAAAAAAACTCTTTTAAGCCTGTGGCCAAGCAAGTTTATCTGTTCATAGCAGCTGTTTTCCTAATGGAAGAAGAACACTTGAAGAAGTCCAGCATAGCAAATCACAAGCATCGTCAAGTAATAGAATGGATTAAATATTTTAACTAATGTACAGTAACACTGAGCAACATGAGGGAACATAAAAGCATATTAAAAAAGAAAAAAAGATCTGATTATTTGGAATTTAATTACCTTCCATTTGAAGATCGTTCCACTGCTGGCGGTTCCATTTGCAAATATGCTGTAAATTATGGGATTTCCTTTGTTACTAAGAAAGCATCAAATATCACGATAACAGTTTAGATTACAATATCAATAATGTAAGGTTTAATTACATGTTCTTTTAATAAAAATACTGGGAAAAATAGCAGCGTATATTTTGCAGGTGAATTGACATTGTTGTTTTTGATATACTTGAATTAAAATTGTTTTGATTTGCAATTAGATGTTGTTTGATCAGTCTTTAAAAGCAGAAAGATCAAAAGTGAATGCTGCTAGTATTAAAATAAGATTTTTTGCAATGCGGAAGACTGGGAACAGAGGAGAAAGAAAAAGGACAATTAAATAAATGACTAAGATTGATTTATTATTTATGTAATATACTCACATATCATTTGTTTTGTTTTAACCTGTGACTAAGTTTTGCAAGTCTAATCCAAGTAAGATACTCACTGTGACATCAGAATGCCCAGTGTACTACTTTAACATGCCAACATTGCGTATGCTTTTCTAAAGATCAATGCTGAAGGCACAATAGGGTCTACACTTTTGGGTTTATGGAAGTGGTCCCACTGGGGCATGCTGCAGTTTCACAAACACTCTGGGGTTTGCTGGTTTGATCCATAATTTGAGCTGGAATTGGGCTGGCTCACTAGGGCAGGTTAGATTTAAAGGCAGTTTTTTTATTTTACTGTTCTTCTTCAAGCTTTTTCCTATTTTAAAATATATATATATATATATTTCCATTAGTAAAGCTACACCATCATAGCCCACACTACAATCAATTCAGAGCAAGTGAAAAGGTTTTATGAATGAAAGATTATTGCAGTACATTGGGTGTCCCTTTAAATCTCAAAGTGCTATTTAGTGTTCTCATAGTGTGCATTAGAACCACAATAATCCTAGTTTTCAAAAAGCATTCAGAACATGACTGACATTTCTCCTCATAATGCAAATAAAATACTTCCATTTCCATCATTCTTATAGGTTTACATTGCATATACAATACTGTCAAACTACAGACCATTATCCAGAGGGGTTTATAAAAGTGTTTACTTAACTAGACACAATTAGTGATTTGGGAAATATTTATTATTTATATGTACTAATTTAACATGATTAATTTAACTGATTTAGAGACAATCCTAACATTTAATCACAATATAAAAATTTCTATATCGAAGTTTTTTTTACAAGTTATATGCACAATCCTTCACAACTCTGATTTAAATTAATATGTAAAACTATATAGTTTCAAGGGCGGCACGGTGGCTTAGTGGTTAGCACGTTCGCCTCTCAGCACTAGGGATTCCCGGTTCGAATCCCCATCTGGGTGGAGTTTCCATGTTCTCCCCGTGTCTGCGTGGGTTTCCTCCGGGTTCTCCGGTTTCCTCCCACAGTCCAAAAACATGGAACAAGTTAATTGAATTCTCAAAAAATTGCCCCCTATAGAGTGTGTCTGTGTGAGTGAGTGTGTGCCCAGCGATGGATTGTCCTGGGTGTATCTGCCCAGCGCCTGAGAAGTTCTCCCCTGGATGGGCATGGGGAACCCCACCGCGACCCTAATAGAGGATAAGCGGGAGATAATGAATGAATGAATATATAGTTTCATTTAAAGGTTTGTAATTTTCAGCATTGTGGAATCCAGTAATTTTAACTAAGTAATTATCCACTCACACAAATACACACTTTTTCAGCCCTTCAGTGAACAAACTACGTTTTTGAAGTGACTGTACTGCACATCAGTTTTTGTGTTTTTGTGCACTGGCCAATTAACTTATTTGTGCACAAAAACACAAGGATTAGGCTGGGGTACAATCATATGCAATTGCCCAAGACTGTTGTCCTCCAAAAAGCTGGAAAGTGCTACGAGGATTAGAGATTGCATTCAGCACAACAGAATTATCTGCAGGTTAGAGGCTGTTTTGGTGGTTTGGGGCTCCTTTTCTGTAAATGGAGTTGGTGATTTGGTTAAACATAATGGCCTCCTTACTGCTGAGAAGTAGAGGCAGATATTAATGAAGTAATTAGGTCTCTTGGCCAAAGATTAATTTCCTGAATAGCATTACACTAAACACACTGCCATGTGTAAACCTTTATTAACACATTACTCCAACCTTTTTCACAGCAATGAAAATTATGTATAACTAAAAATTCTGCATAAGCAGACTATTCCAGACAATAAAAGACTTTGTTTTGTCATGTTTTGTCAATATCTTGAATTGTTGCATAACATAATAAAAAATTTCATTTTTTTGTAATAAAATGTTACATGTATTAAATATTCCAAAATATCCCCTACAAAATATACCAAAGATTTGGAATGTAGGATTATAAATACTGATGAAAGTGTTAAGGCTGTGGTTGTAATTTTTCCACTGACACTGACTGCTGCAGATATGTAAAAAAAACTGATGCCAAAACAACAATTGAATATCAGAAACTAAAACAACTGTGAAATTGTTTAATCATCAAGTTACAGGAGAAGAACAAGGTTGAAAACTTTCTATAAGCTTCTACAAACTGGATGGAAAGAAATGAAATTTAGATAAACCAACACATGAATACTAAAGAAGAGATGAATGTATGATTACAGTGGCAAAATAAATAATAATTTCTTTCAGAGGAATGAAATGCAGACTCAAAATTTTGTTCTGAACATGTAATAATAAACTATTAAAGGAAATTTATGAAGTTCAAAGGGAAAATTGTCATGGTCACAGGTAAACTCCATTTTATCACAACTTTCTTTTTCCAAATTCTCAACACACTCCAATCATGTGCTTCCTTATTCACACAAGGATTATCAACCACTTCTCTTTACCAACCTAACAAAATGATTCTGTAGAACATACACAGCCTCCTGTCACCCAACTTCTCATGCTAAAATCACTAGAAGTTGCTGCTGTAGTTGCAGTAAGAAATGGAAACATGGAAAACTGTGGCATCGGTGTGTCCAACCAGGCCAGTAGCACAACATGTCACATGAACTAACACCTACAGGCGAAAGAAGTAAACTGACTTCAAAATCAGTCCAGAAAAGTTGGAAAATTTATTTTCACAATTGTTAAAACTAACCGCAGGCCACACTGGTTAAGATGAAAGAAATCAAGGTGAGTGCAATGAGACTGCCAAGCAGAAGATTCACTGGCTTTTCATCTTTTACCCTGTTGACCTGCACTCTTAAATGGGTCAAATTCATCCTGAAAAAAGAGAAACAAATATAAGACACATATGTTAAACAATTTGCCTGATTCTCTCTCACTTTTATCAGTTTGACTGAAAGAGCATTGTGGATAGGCTCAGGCTGCTCAGTTAGTGAGATATAGTGCGATATAAAAATACAATTATGCCTCTTTCAATTATCTGTTCAAGCGTATTCTGGCCAAAACAATTATTTGATTCAATAGTTTTTTGATAAATAAAAAAAACATTTAGTAAAACAATCTAATATATAGTTATTTTTATATCGAATAACATATTTATAAAAATGTAACATTAAATAACCAGGCAAAAAAGAACACCCTCTTTCACAATATAAATAAGAACATACTAAACATTTGAAATAATCTTTTATATTTAATTATTTTTAAATTTTTAAAAATGTCAAGTGTTTATAAAACAACTCTGTAGTTTTGATTTGATTTTAAGATCCTTTTAAATTAAAAAATACATTTGATTTAATCACACATGCAAAAGTTTACAGCACAACAAAAAGTATCTTTTTATATAAAGTTAAGATCAAAGCGACTGCATTAAGGGTAAGGGCCTTGCTTGAAGACCTGCAGTGACAACAAGGAAATCAAACCTCCGCAGGTTTATCGAATCGGCCTTGCCCTTTGTGGACTGAGGAAATATTCAATAGCTGAATATGAATGTAAATGTCCTTTACCAGATCAGAAGTTATCTACAGTGTTAGAAAAACTTACTAGAATCTAGAGAACAAACACGACTCAATAGTCTGCGCTTTACATCTAGTGGAAGATAAAACTTTGGATCAATACAGTCAAGTTTCAGCATCAGTTCAAGTTTAAGTGTAATGGTCTGACATTTGATTTGCAGTATGAGTGATATATCAAATTTCAAATTCTTTTGTTCCATGCATTAAAAAAAACATTCCTGACATACATGGTGCTGTATTCCAGGATAAAATAATACTTGGGTGTATGAAACTTTGGTTACAAGCTGCAGTTCTTGTCCTTCATAAGTGCTTACACATTCAGGTGAAGTACTTATGTTGTGTCAAACATGAATGCTCTAAATGTGCAGTGTGAGTTGTAATCAACAATTTGCGCATCTACACATTGCGTACCTGACCTACAGTGCAACAATGCATTCTAGCTAAATATCAAATACACATGGCATCGCAAGGTTAAACTGCAAAAAGGGCAATGCAAAAAGGGTGAATCACATATTTCAAGTCTTCACTTAAACCTTAGACAGGCTTCATTGTCATTTAAAATTATATTTTGTTGTAATTATTAATAAGACGGATTGTTAATTAAATTATCTGCCATAATGCCACATACCCTGGTGGCTTTTCCAAGATATTTGTAGGAGCCCCACTGCACAATAGGTCCTCTAATTTACTTCATAGTGTATATGAGTAGCCACCCTACATTTTATTCCAAATTCACAGTGCACATGTGTTGCCAAATTTCATTGTATTTAATGATAAAACAATTAGTTTTACTAGTATTTGGGAAACTCAACTTACTTTTGAGGCAAATGTGGCACAATGACGTGATGGGCAGAGCATGTAGACAGGGGGCAGGCTTGGGAGGCAAGATAAATGTAAATGGTGGCAGCTACCTGAGATTACATCCTAATTTGCTATCTCTCGTTTACAGTGAAAAGTGGCTGGAGACATACATCAAGTACCCTGTCTGGTGTAGCGGGACCTCTCTTTCTCCACTTCTGGAGTTTTTCGAAGTTTTTCACAATTTCAATTGTTATATTTTATAATTTCCATTGACTTAGGATTATACATCTTACTTGGATTTGTTTGTTCTCATATCACTCTAAAATCAAAAACTAAATTGATAAAGAATGTCACCTCATATAAATATCATTGTCAAATAGAATGGTATGACAATGTCTAAATGTTCCTTTAACCATAAAAACAACGTTGACTGTTTATTTTAAAAAGGTAAATGCATTTTGCTTATTTTTACCAGTGCGGTCAAAAATAGTTAGAGGTAACAGAAGATAGAGAAGATCAGCCTTTTTCTGACTGGCTACTCTAATGTTATTCCAGATATTTCCTTCATATTGCCTTCTAATGTCCCAAATTGGAACCCAAACAAGATTCAGAGTTTTACAAAATTTCTGCAACTAGCATGTTTTTTAACAAACCCAATCATATCTGTTTAAACTCCATTATGTGTGTCTCTCCATTGGCTTTTCAGTAGCTGCCCACATACCATACAAGACTATTTCTCTAGTTTACAGGTCTCAGATCTTATTTCTTACCTATACTCAATTTTGCAGCACTCGCTGAGTAATGACAACTGCTGCCTGGTGCTTTAACCTATCAGCACTGCCTTTTCGTACTATTTTTTACCACTGCTAAATGGTGGAATTATCTTCTCGGTCTGTAATGCTGAGACATTTGACATTCAGCATTTCAAAAAAAGAAATAAAAAAACGTATGAAGACATCTGTTCTGCAAGCACCTGCAGTATATTATTTATTTATTGGAAAATAAAAAGATTGGGGAAAATCAATTAGTCTGTCAGTCAGTCTGTCTGCCTGTCTATTCAACCATCCAGGCTGGAGTAAGACAGGATTTGGAGAGAATGTGCAGCAGCTACAGGTATGTGGCTATGACAGCAAAGACAGCAGTCAAATAGTGTATCTTATGCTATTGTTGCAGCAAGCACACCCTAGCAGGTGCATTAATTAATCTCTAATTAGAAATATGGCAGGGAAAACAAATAATAAAAAATGTTTTCATTTTTAATTCATGTTTAAATTTTTTTATTAGTATATCATAGTATCATTTTAGTTTTCAATAATTATTCTGCATTATAAGCAGTAATCTAAGCAATTATTTATTATGGTCATTATAAAAATATGGAAATAATTAATTTAGAGTAAAACAGGTTTTGAGGCAGGATTTTATTAATCAGTAGGTATAAATAGACTTGTGTGTGTGTTTGTGTGTATATGTGTGTTTTCCTACCTCATCATCATCATCAAAGCAAAATTCTTTGTACGAGTGGCTTTGACTTTGGAAACCTTGTCTACTGGAAGTCAAAGAAGTAGATCTGCAGAAAAGACAAATAAAGAAAAAGAAAAAAAAGCTGTGAGAGGTTGGGTAAAATAAAAAAAAATGTCTACAGGTTACAAATTACAAAAAGTTTTTAAAAATATATATTTTTTGAATATGAAACATATAAGTATACAATTTTAATAAAAAATGAAATTGTCTACTACCTACAATACAGTCGGCAAACGCTGTATTGTAATGAGTTTAAATACACTAATAGTAGTAAAATAGTAGGCATCAAGTAGTATGTAAACATTTTCTGGATGAACTACTAATAAAATGAAAGCCATTTGAAGTAATTATCCACATTGTACTATTCTATAACTCAACAAGCTAAAACATGTGATCAAGATACACAAAAAAAAATGTGGAAAGTGGGGCCTGTTTACACATTAACTCCAAAATCAGAACAAAAAAAAAAGAAAGTCATTATTACATGCAGTTTCAAATACTGGCTTTTAATAACTAGTGAAAAAAATTGCCATGATGGATAGTACATACATACAAAGAGCCTGTAATGTAATGTTAGTGGATGAAGACTTTTTTCCTTAGCCACAAAGATTGCAGAGGCATAGCGCTACACTTTATCGCATTAACTGAGTGCAGCTGTGATTAGCCCCAGCTGTGACTGCACCTAAATGTGATGGAACATTAACATACAGCACATATTCTTGAGAAGCATGTCTGCATTTTGCGGGTTAGTAACCCTTTTCGCATGTATAAAACACTATGGACAGCCCTGACTCAGCTGTAGAACTGAGGCAGTATATAGCATGCCACCACTCTAGGTGTCTGCTTCTACTAGTTTCTTGGTACAGTTGATGCAGCTGCTTAAGGACAGAGTTGGCAAGGTCCCCTTAATTGGCCTTTCTTTTTATTAATTTGATGTAGTGCGCACATGCTCTTGGAAGTAAATATTTGCATGACATGAGGTATTCTATATGTAGTAGGGGTCACGTGCCACATGAGCTATGGTTTAACACAATGCGTGGTATGTAGTATGTGCATAGCCCACAGCCTTACCAAATAATCAATATTAATTAGATGTAGATGCTTTCAAATGAACAAATACTGTTGTCAACATTGGCAAAAGAAAACACATTTTAATATAAAGCATACTATTAATGCTGAAATGTTGTAAAATGTTATAACTGTTATTTTTTAATTGTTTAAAATTTTTTAATTATACAGTATAAAATACACACATTTAATCATAGAGCATTTATTTCAAAAGCATGTGCACCAGCAGTTATTTAAGTAGACAGTAGTGTGGCCACAGAGTATTTTATAATTTCAGTGGATTTAGGGTAAAGTTTACATTAAACCTCAGAATAGAAAAAAAATATCTTAGTTAAACTTTGGCATAATGGTGGGTTGATGGGTTGAATTTTACTTGGTCTGGAATTGTATGCACACAAATCTCGAGGTTGCTCAAAATTGTGTAAAAAACAAAAAGGAAAGAAAAAAAGGGTCAACGAAGGAAATATATTTCTCTAAATTCAAGCTACAGAAACAGAGAGAAATTTAAATAGTAAAAGGAATCTCTGACCAGCATGATCAGCCTGGCATGGATAAGGAAACAACAGAAAACCACAGGATCCACTTCTGTCAGATGCTGCAGAGGGCACATGCTGACCAAAATTGCACAGATAAAGATTGGGAAAATATGAAGCTTGTTCAGTGGAATTTTAATATCTGCTAAGGAACACAAATTGTGTGGACAAAAATATTATTTGCAATGTTTTCAGGACGTAGTTTTTGACAAGTAATAAGAAAACTTATTACTGGTAAAAAAGAATGTCTAACCATAACCATTTCATTGATATCCTACAATCAATTCATGTAAAAACATTTTGCAACATAGCTACAAGAATGGGATTGTTACATAAATACATTACTGTTTACCTAAATAAGAACTAAACACACATGTCTATATTGCTTTGAATCAAAATTTCTTTACTTTTCTTTTTTCCAACAAATTTAATTTTGTTTCTAAAAAATGTATTAATCACTGCTACTGTCAGCCTAAGCAATGTCGGTGTAAGACATTCTTAATTTAATATTTTCTACACTTACAGAAATAGAAATATACAGTTCCAAAATTATTGGAATTGTGAGGTGAAGTTATTCACATTTGTGTTTGGAATTGAAAAGTAAATATAATAAAAGACTTTAGAATTTAGCTTTAATTTCCTGGTATTTACAGATAGATGCAAAGAACAATATATATCATGTCACATTTAAAAGTAAATCAAGTTATTTAACAACATTTAAATTGTTACATACAATTTAGTTCTAGCTGGATATTTGATGGTTTCTATTTTGTTCTGCTCTTCCAGGCTTTTACCTCAGCCTCTTTTAATTGTTGTTTGATATGAAGGGTTCACAATTTAGTTTCTACTTCAGTAATTACTCAATTGGGCAAGATCAGATAATTGACTTGTTTATTAATAACAACCTTGACCTAACTTTGAAAATGATTGACTTATAAAGTTCTATACCTCATGTTTTTTGGAGGCTAAAGTAATATCACTGTGTGTTTTTATATATTCTTTTTAGTGTGGCTTTCTAATTGTTTCTATTTAATTATACACTAATTCTTTATATCTTTTTTGGACACCCAAGTTTGTTGTATCTGCAATTGCCCAGAGATTAATAAAGTATTTAAATTCTGATTGATTGGCTTTGCCCAATTTTTTCTTAGTTTCAGTTATGCTTGCATTATGTTGTTTTGACCACAAATACAGTATCATAAGTGGAAACCAAGGCAAAAACCTACCATTCAATAAAATTTGTATTATAATGAAAAGCGTTAGTTTTTATTCATCTCTTATTTTTACCATATATTAATATGGTACTCAAAATTTGAAAAAAATTCCTATTGTTGTGCTTTAATTTTTAAACATAGACTCTTACTTTGGTGCAGGTTTGAACGCCTTTACAAAGGATGCATCATCTCCTGAGTCACTGTCTTCTATAGTGACCTAAAAACATAAGACAGGAGACAGAAAAGAAAAGAAAAGAAAATAATATTAGTGACACAAAAAGGCAGAATGAAAACTGATGAACCAGGTCACCTTCTGTTCTTTTCTTTTCAGACACTCTGCATGTTTGTGTGTCTGCTAATCTTCTCTGAATAGGATCTTTGGAAACATTATTAAATCAGTAATCCCATTTCTGAACGTGACATTTAAAATCAATATAAATTTACTACTATTTGGTGAATCTGTCGGCATATAGAAACAAATAAAAGTTAAAATCAATGTATTAGTAAGAAAAGGTGGACAATGGCCAGAGTCTCCATCCATCTGTATTGAGTTTTACTCAGGAAACAAACACAATCAGAATCTGTTTACATCAATCTGGTTCAGATGTCATTACTTTAGAGACTAAAGAGGTAGACATAAATAACTATTTGTGCAAACATTAAAAGGACATCACTGCAGTTTGTAAATTTCTGCTACCCAAAATGTAGAAAATCATCACAACACAATGAGTAATTAAATATTAATAATTAATACTGAACATTTTACCAATGCTGCAATATCAGAATACTTCATGCTTTGGGTAATTGGATGAGTATGAGTCCTAATAAATTACTAGCTATGTGTATATCAGCTTAATGAAAAGGATGGAATTTTTTAGAAATTGTATAAATTAATATGGGGCTATTAGTTTGGTTGCAAAGTCTCATATCCATTTTGTTGTGAGAAGCAGTATAGTTATTTAAAATGTCTAAAGAAACAAAGACTTATTTTCTAATTAAAAGTAAAAAATATTCAGTGGAGTTAAGCTTAGTTAAGTCTCTGTGCAGGCTACACAACACATTTTTGGTTAAATTTTGGTTAAAGAAACTAAATTAATTAAAACTTGCAAAAAATATAAGTGCATTGACAATTAATGGCAAATTGATCAAAAATGGTATTATTGAACTGCTGAAAGTGGAAGCAAAGGCACTAAAAATAGAACCCTTTTAGTGTGGATTGGCTCTTAAGCTAGGCACAATGAGCTGGTCATTTTTTAGTGATCCAGGAGGGCATTGGGTTTGCACTTCAAGTAGATTAGAAAGGTATTATTTCAGTTATGAAATTGATTTTCTATGTTTGGATACAGAGATAGAAAGCTCTTCATTCATGTTACCTTGACCCCGCCAACTTCACCAGTGAATACATTTCAAATGGTAACAAATAACTGCACATCCTTTAATCATTTAAGGCCTTGTAGAAAGTAGACAGAAGAAAGTAAAAATAAGCAACAGAGTAGAAGTATATGAGTAATAGTACATTAGATCAGTCACTTATTGAAGGAGAACTAAATAATTATTTACCTGGAAAAACACACTATAGCATTTTCTTATAAAGTTCAGAGTTATACAAAAACTAAAGCTGTATTTCTTAATCTCATATCTGTTAGCAGAAAAGTTACATTTAAGGATTTTCATCAATACTTCAATATTATAGTTCTACTTTTGGCTGATCCCATCAGAAAAATCAGCATATAGGATTTGGCAAAGTTTACCACCGGATGCCCTTCCTGACGAAACCCTTATTTATCCATGTTTGGGTACAGTTATATGAGTGCACTGATACATATAACACTAAGGGCTAAGGCAATTTAATATTCAGTTTATCCCTCAACATGTCTTTACAGCCTTGGAGCTATGTATGAAAAACTAGAGACCCTGGTTACTGTTTCAATTCAATCTCTATGTCATCAGTTTTAAGAAATTAAAGATATCACTTCAGTAATCCTGTAGTAAACTGAAACATCACAGTTGCATACATAATTCAGAAGGACAGATTTGCATTTGTCGAGTATGTGTACATATGGGGGAATTGTAAAGGTATAACATTGGACTTTGGACAAAGCTACAAGTGAAGTTCCAGTGATTAAGTTTTTTTAAGATAATAATATAAAGAAAGAAAAAGAACAAATTCACACACTACGGGAAAGAAAAGCTTAATATGTGCCATGCCAGTCATGTCAAGACAAGACAAGGTCAAGTCAAGACAAGGTAAAAAGCCATGCAAAAGTAACAAACCAAGGCAAATAAAGAAAACCGTTTATGACAGGCGTTTAAAATGCACTCTGGACAGTGTCAGTATTCCTCTTAGGTTATTGTATAAATCCATAAACAAATCACTCAAAAAAACAGCAATTGTCTTGCTCAAAAAAGAACCATTGAAAAAAAAAGTGTAGCTGGAGTCCACATTTTCTGCAATCAATGCCTAAAGCAAATGATAAATGATAAAGCAAAAATTTTAAAAATTTTTAGAAAGAAAATGATTGAACATGCTTTACACAACAGTATGAACATACAGTCCATCAGTGACATGCAGTGTAAATTGCGACATTCGGCGCATACTGTGTAATAAACTTTAAATGACACCTGAGAGTCAAATAAAATGTGACCGGTAGAAAGAGCCACAAAAAAAAAAAAAAAAAAAAAAAAAAAAAAAAAACCCCCCCCCCCCCCCCCCCCCCCCCCCCCCCCCCCCCCCCCCCCCCCCCCCCCCCCCCCCCCCCCCCCCCCCCCCCCCCCCCCCCCCCCCCCCCCCCCCCGGGTAATAGTAGACTGTCTACCAAGATGAGTAGACTAAGAGAAGCTCTTTATATAAGATCCATATGACTTTGTAGTATAGTTTTGTCTGATAATAAAGCTTAATATATGTAGTTTTGTTTATCAAGTGCATTTGTCTGTAAATTTGTAAATATATGTATGTGTCATGTAAAAATTCTCAGTCCTCACACTGCCACATTTCTTACAGGCATTTTGACCACTCGCCTGAAGTTACCAATAGAGAGGATTGCTCCACTACTTTCCTTTGCAGTTCACGCTTTATCTCAGTTCATAATAGTGTTTTAGTAAAACCAAAAATACCCTTAAACTTACCTTTTCTTTATGTGGAGATTCAAGCTCTATTTTCTGAGGGAGTCTGAATTTTGATCTTTCTCTATAATTTGTAAGCATATACATTTGCCCAGTTAAATTCCCTTTGGTCATTATTTGATAATGCTTATATAAGTCTCCTTTTAAATCCACACCATATCACAGCATGTATGTTATCAGTGTATTCACATGCAGCCTCTTATAATATACTATGCTCCCTGGTAACCTTATCTGCTCACTGTTAAGCATAAGCACTATGACTTTTAAACACTTTTTCATTTGTTGAGGTGGTGGATGTTCAGATTCTGCCTGGAGAGAAAACTGAGTGTATTCGATCTGAGCAATTACCAACTGCTCACATTGCATAGTGGGTCAATTTGATGCAACCCTCGCCTTCGCTGCTCCAGTAACAAACATCTCCTCAGTTGTATGGTAAATGGTTTGCTTTAGGGAGCCTTAGTCCTGCTGCTTGTAAATCAACAACAGAACAAGTGTTGCTTTTCAAACATAAAACCCAAAAGACTTCAGTACAACACAGCATTAAACAATGGTGTTGTTGCAAATAGTGTTTGACGAGTACCTAACCGAACTAATTCAGTTGTGTTTTCCATCTCTGCATTAAAATGAGCAGTTTATTTTCTGTATATTTCATTATTTTCATTTACAAAATAAATTACAGAATACAAAATAAATTAATGACATAAATGTTTGACTGGTAACCCTGTCTGTATAATTAAGGAAGTATTTTTAAAAAGTTGGTTTGTTTTTTTTAATCACATCTTTGAAGGGTGTTGACCTTAAAAAGTAGTTGCCTGCTTTGATGTGCAATGTAAAATGTGCTATAAACATCAGATATGTAAAGCGAACTTAATGGAAGTTGTTTACATATGAATGTACCATGTATGAAATGCACTTGATACGGCAGAGTAGTAAATATTTTTTTTAAAGGGAGCAATTTGTTGTAGCACTTTGCAATACATCAAATTAAGTGCTTTATATTTGCTTCATCACAAATGGTTTAGTTCATAAAGCAGGAGGTTGCAAATCTCTTATTCCCCCTTTGTAATCTTTAAAAAGTGCCCCTTTATGAGTGTATTTATCCAATTTTCCAACTGTTGTTACATTCATTTTGTTTGATCATTCAGTAGTTATATTGGATAAAATAAAATTACATATGAAATATGTCTGTCAGCAGTGGATAGGAACATTTATGAAAACCATATACTGTGGATGTTTACTTTTTAAAGTCAACTAAACATAATCTCAGAGTATTTGCTTCTTTTATGTAACAACATATTATTTAAACTTGAAACCCAGGCTCCTCTGTTTTTGCTACTAATCACTCTGAACTGCTCTAATAGAACTGTTGTGTTCTGGTATTTACAAACATTAGTTCCACAGAGGCAGAGGTAAAGACACCAGATAGGAGGCTGATTACAGCCAGACCACCATTATTGCCAGAATCCTCTGCTCTATTAGTAGTTCAACACCTTTGTGGTGAAAAACCTAAACTCAACTAAATATCAGATCATACATGGTGACAAAACACACTAACTTTTTTCAACTAAGATTGTATACATTTAAAAATGTTTGATGTTGTAGTAATAACAATTACTTTGTTTTACAAGTCGTGTCACAGATGAGACAGTTTTAACAAGGTTTTGCGACAGTTTGCGGCATCAGAAAAAATCTGCTCTTTACAGCCAACATACAGTTATTATGGTACTGTCTCCCTCACACACACACAGAGCTTGGAACAACAAACAGCTGACGGTGACTCAAATCGTACGGTACCGCAGCTGGGGGAGAGGCGGGCAGAGAAACCGGTCTCATTTGAGCCAAAGCTACTAACAAAACAATGCCCAGGTTTAACGACGTGCCTGGCTAAAGTTAAAGAACAACATAAAAATATCAACTCCAAAACTCCAAAAAAATGTTTAGCTGTTTTGAACCTACTACATATACATATATGTTTGAGTAACATATGAAGGTTTGCACTCTAGTTTCCTTGCTTGTCAGCTTAAGATGAGTAAATTTTTTATTAACAAATGTGTATAGAGTTTGGTTGTATAAAACGGCCAAAATTATAATTTTAAAAAATTATTAAAACACCTTTTGCAAAACACTGACTACATCTGAAAATTCTTTGTGCATGATGAAATAAAGCAACATTTACCTTCACACTCACCCACACAGACATCCACACTGAGCTGGATCAATGTATGCAAAGCTGCTGGACCAGAGTGAATCCATGGCATGTGTTATGGAGATATGCAGTGTAACGCACAGATATTTTCAACCTGCCTCTAACCCGGACAGCTGTGCCAGCATGCTTCAAATTCACCTCCACAATACCAGTGCAAAAACACTCCAACTCCAACGATGTGCCTGAATGACTACTGCCCTATAACACTCACACATCTATTACCATGAAGTGCTTTAAGTGAGTAGACCTACAACTGTAGAGATGCCTTACACCTACATCAGTTTGCCTACCACTTCTAAGGAGTATAGAGGATGCAGTTTTCATTGCCCTGCACTCTGCACTCTGGACAATAACAGAATTCTGCTTAGCAATTAACACTGTAATTCCTTGAATGTTTAGAGATCTGGGCTTTAATACCTCTTTTGGTAATGGACCAAGGATTTTTTTGACGAACAGACCTAAACTTCTAAGGTTAGGCCATACCAACTCCATCATAGCATGGAGTTAAAGCTTTAACACAAGTGGGTCTTCGAAATACATAATAACCCATATCAGACCAAACTATATAAAATTTTGACTTGATTACACCAGTTTTGTTAGGTGGAATAAACCAAAAAAAACAGCAACTTATTGTGAGAAGCCTGTGGAAGGCTACATGATATAACTGACGTTAAACAACTTAAACAACTCTGTAAACATGTGTTTGTAAGCATCTGAGCAGCTGGATATCTGATGAAAAATATGAAACCTGAGATAGATCAATGCCGCTAGCTAAATTTTGTATGTAGAATGTAATTTTTTCTATAAATTTAGCACCAATCCTAAATGACCAACTGTAGGAAATGTGTACTACTGTAGATTAAAAAAAAAAAAAAGAAAAAATGAGTTTATATATGTGGCAAAAGCATAACGACTCTGGGGGATTGGAAAGGCGGAGCTAATGGTTGTGGACTGCAATCACAGACAATAATGGCTAATGATCTGTGGGGAATTATGTACATAAATTACAGTTCGGTGTTCAACATGATATTTTCTACCAGACTTAGCTCAGAGATCTGGGGCTTAGCTGCACACTTAAACAAATCTCCACTAAGATCAATTTTTCATATACACTGGCCCCTACAAAGTCTGCACTATTTTTGTAACCAGGGGTCTTGAAAAATGCCTTGTGTGCATCATAAAAACCTTGCAAACTCCTCAACTTGTTCTGAATATCACAAGAATTAAATCAGATCAGCTCTTTATTAGAAAACTTTTCTAAATTATTTTATTTCAAAGGATACATACTTTTAAACTATTTAACTGTCACATTATCCTTGACCACTTCAAATCAGCATTTACTTCCTCTAGTAGATGTCAAAAACACAAAGGTGGTGGTCAATATTTTCATCCCTGTATGCCCAAATTGATGGAAGCTAAGTACCATGCTGCAGCATTTTCCACCCATAACCCACTATTTATTTAAATTCCAGTGCCAAATGCTAATGAGGTAACTGTACAGCCTGCAGTTTTGCCTATTTCTTATTGCTGCCAGCATGTCACGTGTCCATCTGTACAAAAGCAAAATTGAATATCTTACATTTAGGTTTTAACCAGTCAGACCTGGTACCTGAGAAAACTGATTTTACAGAAAAGCATGTTGCACAGACACAGATGTAAGGACAAAGTTTATACTTTTTGACATCGAGCATTCTACTTTCTTTTTTTAATGTGTGATGCCAATGTCAAATCATAATACTATTCTCTTTGAACCTACAAACCTGCTAATCCTGAGATTTATGCTTCTTGCACAGCAGTATCAATAAACATGTTTGCATTTAAGTATGCACTTGAATTGTTTTCATTTAACTGTGCAATTAAAAATTTAAAAAATTATGCACCCAACACTGGGTACACTTAACGATACTTAACAAGTGGGTACTAAATGAACTGTTTAGTACCCACAGTAATATGAGTGACTTCTCACTACTGACCAAGTAGTCACCTGTAAAACTTTGATTTGCACAATCTGGTTTGGCTGAGATGGAGCCAAAAACAGTCATGTTCCGTGTATACCATGACACCATCTCTTTTACCTTGTTTTGATTGACATGACTTGTACACAACCCAATCACCAAGGAAGATTTGGCACATAAAATATGTACAAAAAATATATTGCATAGTGTGTGGTGCCTGTGAGTGTGTTATTTCTGTGTATGTCTCTATACCTCCTCATTGTAGGATTTAACAGATGAGCCTCGGGTTCCTCTAGACCTTGGTTCCTGAAAAGCTGTGAAAAATAATGGAATTAAAAAGTTAAGCTGAGGTTTAATTTGAACACCTGCAAATAAGAGCAACCTTTATTAAATGTTATGCACCTAAAGACATGCTGTGCTTGTAACATCACCCACTATGGCAGAGGCTCAAAGATACAGGATCACAGAAAGGCCAATAATAAATCCTGCAGGGAAATAAAATGAATCTCCTGGTTTTACAAAAAAGCTGCTGTGTATAAATGGTCACACTGCCCTGTTCTCTCTTTGTAAAAAGCATTGGCAAACAAACTACAGCAAACAAGAAGAGACCCGAGAGACACTGTGCTCATGCCACAAATACCTTTAAACTGTGCGCTGAAAAAGAAACATTTACTAACAACAGCTTTTCACGGTTATTCAGTCACACACTGTGCCTTTCCATCCGCTAAGTACAGTACCACTTCATAATAGTTACATTTTGTCACCAATAATGAAATTAAGACAAATATTTTGATAAAGAAATAATTTTAAAAGGAATGAATTGGCCTAGTTGTTTTAGTTTTGGAGGGGACCACTTATGCACCCACTCACAAAGCAAACACAAATAATGAAAATATACTGAATGAAATAGATGAAATGTAAAAGAATAAAAGGGCTCTAATTAAAATGGTAGCTTTTTGTGTTACCTACCATCCATAATAGATTTGGATTTAACTGGACTTAATGAAGCAGTTTTCTTTCCTCGCCCGGCTCGGCCTGATCCTGATCCAGCACCTTGGGAAAGACATAAAATGTTCACACTACACCATGACAATGAAATTGGGGTATTTGAATGCACTTGAAGCTTAATAAAATTCTTAATGGTTAATCAGTATTCATCACACAACTTACTTCATCACAAGTTAGTCAATTTGAGAGAAACAGGGCCAAAACAATTACAATAAGCTAACATTTAAATATATTAATACAGTACACTAATCTATGAAGCTGACTAATAAAGTAATAATCAGTAGTAACAGTACATTCTCAGGAACTAAACATCTTATTTAAACTACACTAAAAATCATATACATTACATCTACAAGTCCCCCTCAATAAGTTACCTGGGAAATTAGGTTCCCAGAAAAATTAAAGATGCTGTGCTTGATATATACATATATCAATAAGTCTAAATAAAACAGCAGAATTCTAAAATACATCCCTTAAACTCATAAACTCATTAACTTAATTTGTAGGCTTATAGTTCTACACATCTCAAACTAATCACAGGGGGTTGTATCCACAACAGATATAATACCAGTTTACAAATTCAACAGTGTGTTAACTGGCAGCTTTATGTACAATACGGTGTGTGCACAATTACTAGGCAAGTCTTTTTTAAATTTTTATTATGTATTATTCACCAGCTACAGTGCTCTTCAATAGTAAAATGTTAATAAACCACAAAGATAAATGTTTAAGTTAGTTAGGTTTTGGCTTTCTTATGAAAATATCTAATAGTGCACAATTATTGGGCTACATTTTTATTTGTTCAAGTAAGAATCATAAGCACACAACTGAAAACTTTCCCAAAAACATTATTGACAAATGTCCAGCGATAGATTGGCGCCCTGTCCTGGTATATCTGCCCAGCGCCCGAAACGTTCTTCCCTGGATGGGCATAGGGAATCCCACCGCGACCCTAATAGAGGATAAAGCGGAAGATAATGAATGAATTTCTGACAAATAAAAAAAATGACCAATTTAACCGCCCTTCTTTTCAATTACAGTGATAAGCCGTCCATTCAGTTTTTTGATCTGTGCTCTCTGAGCACTAAAAATCTTGTACTATGAGGTACTCCAGGAAGTTTGCATTTTTGAAATAAGAAAAAACTGGAAGATAATGGGCTCCTGGTTACATCACACTTGATTGTTCTCAAATTCTTGCCTAATATTGCCTAATAATTTTGCATATAGTGTATACCTGTCCAGTGAATCCAGTGCTATTGTGAGAGAAATAATAATGTAATGCCTATTTTTGTATTTGTTTTAAAATTCATTCTAATGCTTGATGTTATATTAAAGTTATCTGCTCTCTTTTTCCTATTCTTTTGTGCATTTACACAGAATTACAAAAGGTTTTTTCAGTTTTCTATAGTAATATGTGTTGTAAAGACCCTTTTACACACAGGCATGAAAAAGAAAATCGCATAATTTAGAAAAAAAGTTATTTCAACAAGCACATACCATGATTCTCTGAGTACTGATTTTTTCCTCATTTTTGTCCCCTGTCCAGCATTTATGCCCTAGACGCTGCTCCTTGGTGTGCATTTGAAAATTTCAGTGGTTAAAATAGTATGATAAAGATACGATTTAAAAAATTGTGATAAAAAGACCTTAAGATGGTGAGGTCTCAATCTCAGTTCACATATACAGCTTATTTTACTTCGAGCAGATGTCTTTTCATCCATGTTCTATCTTGACCCACTCGTAGTTCTTTTTACAAGAAACTGAAATTTATACAAATGTTTTTCATAAATCTTTTAAGGAAATGATGTTGGGGCCACCCTGTAGGTGGATTCCTAAAAGCACATTAAATTTAGGAAAAAGGTCTAGATATTAAAAATATGCAGTACCAGTCAAACGTAGGACACAACACGTTTTTTTGCTTAATTATGAATTATTTTCTCCACTTACCCACAGATGAACTACAGACTGTAGTTCATCTGTTCTTGTTTTTGTTAGTCCCCTGTTGGTTCTCTGTTCTATATTGGTCAGTAACGTCACATAACAGGAACAATGTTTATTGTCAGTTCTACAGTGACACTGAAATGGTGAGGGGGTTTTAGTGCAGCAGTGCTGGTGTAGTAATTTAAACACCTCAGTGGCACTGCTGGGATAGAAATAAAATAGAAATAAAGCACTAACCAACACAGTGTACTGTAGTCCACAAACTACAGTACAAGTAAACTTTTACTCTATAAGAAACTGATAAGATGGACAATAAGTGTAGCGAAGAGGTGCGTCCAAACTTTTGAATGATACTGCATATATAATTCAATTTGATTTAATCAATCAAAAGTCATGATCACTTTCGGGCACATAAAAATATAGTAGGAAATTTATATTTTATATTTTTGTCAATGATCCAAACTTGCATTACAAAACTGAGTGTTTTGAAATATAAAACTGATTGCATTTGAACAACATATCACAGCATTGCTCTAAAAGATAACACATGTAGACAAAGCATTACCTTTCACACTGCTCTAAATCTGCTGCAACATAATGCAACACTTCCAATTTTCTGGTGTCCCCATTAAACAGGTCAGCTCAGTGGCACACTTATACAGTGATGGTTATGGTTATGGTAGCATTGTGCCATAAGATTATGCATGTATCTTGAGAAACTGTTCCATATTTTTAGAGTAAACTAAATGTTTACACCCCCCACAGCCAAATTGTAAACCCTCAGATCCATTAGAATTCTATGGCATGAGGACATGAGCCAACATAAATGGATGGATTAGTCCAAAATGTAAAAATATTTTGGGAACAATTTGTCATAGAGAATTATTTTGGTAGCAAACGAGTCCAGTTGCTAGGTTTTTAAATACAATATAATCAAACTGGATTTTATCAGTTGGAGTAATAAGTTCTAGAAGTTATAAAGATGAGACCATTCTGCAAGTAATTTAATTCATTGAAGAAAACATGTTTTGAAGCGACATCAGTGTGACACATTTTTACAGAAATCTTGGCCAATTTTACCTTATAATAAGCAACTTCATTGTGATTAGGAAAAAAACCTTTACAAGAAGATCACCCATTAATTGGAAAAAAATTCCATAAGTGAGGAGTCCTTTATTAATTTCTAGCCATTTCTTGGTCTCGATTGTGATGACGTTTCCTGCAAACAATAACAGTTAAATCCACATAATAGTCGTTTCTTAATGTTTTTTTGGAAATATAAACTTTATTTAACTAACAGTGAAAAAAAAAAAAAACCACAAAACAGATTCCACATCATTTAAATGTTTCCACTGTGCGTAACAGCTCTAACCACTCTGGGCCACAAATCACTAGTGGTGAGACACCTCACAGGATCCCAAAATAAAACCCCCAAATGTTATGGTAATCGATGTAAAGATGTGAATCTTATAGGGAACACACACACACACACACACACACACACACACACACACACACACACACACACACACACACACACACACACACACACACACACACACATATATATATAAACACACACACTTTTGCGCTTATTTATAAAGATCAGTTCATCTTGATTCAACAGTGACTTATAAAAATTCCCAGGCATTTTACATACTGATTACTGAAACATAAGATTGGAAAAAAAAACAAATGTATTTTTTTATAGTTTGTGTATCTGATGCAAAATCTTATAATGTTCTTTTTATGTGAACACTTTTTTCCAAGCATTAATAGTACAGTATAGTAAGGCTTTTTACTTGACTGAGCAAAACCAGAAGAAAAACTTTTTTGAGGAAAACCTGTAGGTGGACCACTGATTCAATCACCCATTACACAAGTCACAATTTAATAGCTAACACTTACTACGTACTTGTGATAATTTTCACCAGGTACTTGGTATACATAGAAAATAAAATGTGCAACGTTTAAATGCCTAAATTTATATCACAAGAACCTCTAGGAAAAGATTTAGCCCTTTACCAACAAAATAATGTGATTCTGCATTCTGTGATTCTGTAATAATAATGTGATATGAGTTTTTTTTTATGTCTCATGTCTCAGTAATCAGTAGTGAGGTTCAATGTACTGTACGGTAGGAACACATAGTCAGCTCTCCATTCTGTCTTGGCATTATTGTTGTTATGGATTTATTTTTTTTAATTTAGTTAGTTGTATTATGTGCGGAATAAAGAATAATTTCCTTTATGGGGTCTTCACTTATAAACAGTTCTAAATATTAATTTAGGGATTGTAATAATTTTATAATTAAACATTATAATTATCTTTCTGATTATGGAAATTTAAATGTAAAGCACCTTCTATGCGCATTGGTAATTCAAAGTACTTTACATAAAAAAAGAGTATTAAAATAGTAAAAGCACAGATTAATAAAAGAAAATAAATGTAATAATAATATATATTTTTTGCTATATTATTATTTTTTTGTTTTGTTTTAAACTCATTTAAAATGAATGTTGGTATGTTTGCTGGCTTAATATATTATTTATATATATATATATATATATATATATATATATATATATATATATATATATATATATATATATATATATATATATGACACCCATGCATCGTTTGTTTGAGCCATGTGTTGTATTGCATACTGTTTATGCTTGATGTGCATTTGAGATTTTGGAGTACTCGATTTGAGAGCCAGACAAAGGGCAAGTAATAAAAATTATTGCTGTTGCATTTGTTTGGAGCTGACTAGAGTTTACTGAGAAAATTATATTTTATTTCATAGAGTGTATAATATATATAGCTTTGGAATATTGTTCTTACATGGATTTATGTTTTTGATATTTTATTATTTTGTATTTTGTATTATTTTGTATTTGTTTATATAGTTAACAGGTATCTTTAACAAATACCTGTTGTAAAAAAAAAAAAAAAAAAAAGGAGGGGGGAGGGGGGCGTGTGCCGTGGCATCGAATAACATTCAGGTTTGATGAATTTACGGTATAGTTGGTTTTCTTCATAGCTTCTGACTTGTGGTGTTCTCATTTGTAAGTCGCTTTGGATAAAAGCGTCTGCTAAATGACTAAATGTAAATGTAATAGTTGAAAGATCTCTGACTAGACTGAGAAACTGACCTTTTTGCTGTATATTTTCTTTAATCTATGTTGGAAAAATATCCTAATGTGCTATGAAGTGCATTTTAAATGTTCAATTTTGCCAAAATGCTGCAGATGGGTTTGTTTCCGCAGCTTGTTGATCCATGTCCATATTTTTGGAAGTAAAACACCTGAGCGGTGGTTTACCATTTACATTTACTGATGATATGTTGGTGTCCTATTTTTATTTTTTCTGATGAAATATTTGAAAAAAGTAATCCGTGTGTACTTGTCTTAATGGTGTAATTGTGTTTTATGAATGTGGATAATTTGGCATTTGTTGTTCCTTGGTTATTAACATCCTGTATTATTTATAAGTCTTCTATGTCTCAGAGTTTAATTGCATGGATGGATGAATCATGGCTGCTGTTAAGAAAAGGCTGTGTAATGTCTTTATAAAGACAGCTGTTAGTTCTTTGACATTAAATAGTGGTGCATTTTCATTGTCACTTTTGTCTATGCAGTGATGATCCAATATGCATTTGAACATTTGCATTTGAACACATCTTTCGGTGCATAAAACTATGGTCACATTTTCCATTTGAACAGCAGCTGATTTTTTTAATGCATAAGCACATGATATCATATTGATCAAAATTCCTCAGTAGCCGTCTGGGAATACACGACAGTCAAAGTACCTGTGCAACTGCACAGCTGCATACTAATAGCAATGTGCTTTCATTCAAAGGTAAGAGCTTACGCCAAAAAATACCTTGATACAGTTTTAACCTGTCAACTGAACTTTTTGATAGTAGTATTGTTAAATAAATACCTTTATAACTTCAAAATGAAGAGTACTTTTTTTTATCCAAACAGATGCGAAATTCAAATTATCATCACTGAAATTGTGGCCTTTTATAATACTGTTTTCAGTAATATATTTCATTAGACCTTATACTATTATTTGAGCACTGGAATGACGTGTTAAAACATAAATTCAAAAATCTGTTCTGATGTGTGTCTGTAGGAGACATATTATAGTTAGTGAAAACACTGAGTTTGTTAGACTATGAATATAAAACATTGGTGAGATGCATTTTGACAATGTATTTGTGTTCTGTGAGTTTACCTCGTGTTTTGCCTCTTGAAGTGCTTTGTCCCCTTCCCCCTCTTGCTCTTGAGCCCCTCCCTCTTCCACGGACAGGTGCTGCAGGGGCATCATCCTCATCGGAGTCCATAGAAACATCTCCGGGTTCATCTAATTGGTCAAAATCCTTAGTTTTAACGGCGTCGTCATGATCCCGGTGTGCTCTCGCCCGGCTAATGGCCTGAATGCATAAAATTTTAAAATGTCATTAAGCTGCCAGCTTGCAGTCACATTAATCTGAAGGTAACAGGCAATTTTCTTTGCATCCTCATATAAAGTGTTATGGCCATTGCAGAATGTCAAAATAAAAAAATTGCTGCTGGTTTGGATCTAAAATAAAAACATTTTAATATGTTTCTTATATGCTGTGGTATACAATATAAGAAATATAAGCCATGCTCTAAAGAAGTTTTTTTTTTTTTTTATTAAAAATTAATGTTAGGACACCCTTAAACAGTATATTACCATTCACTTCCTGGCTATTTGTTTTACAAATGTGTAAATTAATACACAAAAGCAGCAGGAAACTTTAAAACACATATGTGACTTATGTGTAAATGTAATGAGTAAAACAAAACATTTAAATACACAATCGATGCACTTGTGTTGTACAGCAGAGAACTCTACCATTAGAGATCTGGATTTCAAACAAAACATAATGAGCAGGAGGCAAGTTTGGTGATTTATGTATTGCTGCAGAGACAAGCAGAGAGTGGAGTTCTCCCCCACCAAATTCAACCCTGTTTTTGGTTCCTTACCCCACATAAAATGTATTTGTTTGAACTGATATAAGGCTTGTAACAACCTCTTTCACATCTTCATCCTCCTCTGCTGTGTTTTTCTTTGAATCTCTGAAGCGGCAAATCTGAAAACAAAAATATGGTCATATACAAGATAAGTGCTGTACTATCCAAAGTGTATGTACGAAAAACAACTTCTGCAGCCATTTGCTCTATGAGTCACAATAAAAGCTACAGCAATTCAGTACTGATTACCATCTCTGTAACCTTTAGTGACTGGTAATTATCCTACACTTTTTCTTAACCCTGAAAAATCTCCAGAACGTGAAAAATGAGACAAGCAATGTCAAAGCTTTTAAAAGTTTACCTGGTCTCAAGGAAAAAAAAACACACACACACATTATATTTCTATATCCATCTATCCATCCATATACAGTATATATGTATATATATATATATATATATATATATATATATATATATATATATATATATATATATATATATATATATATATATATACATACACACTCTATATATACCACATTTTTAACTTTGTTTTCCAATGATCACTACCTGAAGAACACCATAAACCGTGCAAACAGAAAGGTCTTTAAGGATATTACATGTCTTCTTATTAACACAACCCTGCTCAATCCAGTGTGTGCATTTGTTAAAAATATAAAAGCACGCTATATGATTTCCCAGATTGCAAAAAAATTATTTGGTGATAAATTAGTGATAAATAAATCTTGCTTCCAGTTATGATATACAAACACATAGCAAGGTAATGAATTATGGTAAAAATATCTTGGTAAATGCATTAAATGGAAAATTTTTCTAGCTCTGAATGTTAAAAATGAATGCAATCCACTACAGCAGCTTTAATCAATACAAACAACATTAAGGACTTTCCAGCACAGTGATTTAGTAAAGAAACACAAGATTCAGAGTGAATAAACAGCCCTTTCTGGTTGTCACATTCGCCAGAGTAATTTCCTTTTCCTTACATTAAGAGAGAAATCTGTTTCCTCTTCTACCAACCATCTTTTATCCTCTAACCTGCTGCTTTGTGCATAACACACAAATGATATACTTCCTGAAAATGTAATTCATTCATTCCTTTCACATCTCCTTTCACCTCTTGTGCCTCTGGTTCTCATTTCATGTCTTTCACCTGCATATTTGAGTCATCACACCTATTCATCTTATAGTGTCTTTACACATTTTCTTGGCTATCAATCTCACTCACAGTCCATCACTCTAAAGCTCAAATCAACTTACATTCTACCTAGTATAGGTGAGTAGCAACCAAAATCATATATGTATGTAGCCTCTATGTAGCGTTGCATCAAAAAAGTTGTAGATTCAGTAAGCACTTGAGTGGGATCACATACATACATACACACACGCACGTGTGTGTGTGTGTGTGTGTGTGTGTATTATCCTACTCAAGTGCTCACTGAATCTAAAACTGTGACATTGTATACACATACATACATTTGATACAGCATCTAAAAAAATAAACGTTTAGCAGGATATAAAGGGTTTACTGTGATAATGGCTGCATTGAAGGACCACCCACTGAAAATTACCTTTGGAGGAAGAAAACACTTTCATTTAAAATGGCAGGTCCAAAAAGATTAAAGAGTCAACACGTTGAACCTACCTATTTGTCTGTAAAACAAATTCCATTACTGCCTAATTTTTCAACATTTTCTTTTAGACACACTATACTTTACAAAAAGGTTCATTATTACAAACTGAACCAATGCTGCATGCAATGGAATTTATATATCAACCGTCTGAAGATGTCTAATGCCAACACAAAAATAAGGGTCATTTTTATAAATGAAAAGGGATCCGAAAGTGTACAGGAGGCTGAAATGATATTTCCAGAGCCCTACTCTAAGACCTTTCTGATCATGTAGCAGTAACATTTATTCTCAAGCTGTGTTTTATTTAATCAGCAGTCAGGGCTTGACAAGTCTGTACAAAGTAAACATGATAATAACTGTGCAGTTCCAGGAATGTGTGAATCAGTCTTAAGCACCCTCATTAAAACCCCATTGACTGTTATCATCTCCTTCACTTACTGCCTTTGTACTCTTTAACCTCGTCTTCACTTTTAAATCTCTCTTCTTAGCTCCAGTTTTCATCTTCGTTCCACAATTTCTTTACCTGTCCATCTCTTACCTCCTCATCGATTTTCTCCTCAGTGGCCTCAACGTGGCGTTCTCGTAAGTGGCGCTGCGTTTTCTCCAGTTGATAGTTGATCAGTTCCTCTATAGCATCTCGCTCCTCTTTATCCACAAATTCCTGCACTGCCTTTCCCATGCCCTGTTCTGTCAGCAGAGACAGCTGCATATTCTACATAAGCACATTAAAGAAAAACATTACATGCCTCACTTCATCAGCAGAAAGTTATTTTCCTTCTCTACACAGCAGGATAATGTGAAGACTGAAACAAAATGAAACATAAATGCAGGTTTGGCATGAGGAGTTTAAACTTACAGGTTTTCTACTCAGACAGAGTAATAGTTATATTTTTGCATTATAATTGGTGTTCAATTTTCAGAACCTGATATAATTTATATATCACCTGCCCAACAAGAGGATTTTTCACCAAAGCTGTAGAAATTACAGACAAAATCTCATGATGTGCTTTTAGTGCAAAGGCCCTTAAAAGCTACTAAAAATTGTGGCAGTGAGGAATTTCAGATCCAGCATCTCCCCTTAAAGGAATGGACATTGCAAGATGCTCAAACAAAATCCTTCTATGGTAGTGTGCTAACATTAAAACGTGCAGGAATTTTAGATTTACATTTTTCATTTATGTTATTGCTCTAAAGCAGTTGGTTACTTAAAAATAATCTTTTAAAAATAAATCGAATGTTTCATATAAGCTTTAAAATACTGATCACTTTGTGAAAGACAGATTCTTTGATTTATTACCTGGTTGAAGAACTTTTTTGTCATGTGTTTCTTTTTCATTTTCATTTACTGTTCTTAAATATTCAGCTTCTCTCAAAATTTGATTCTTCATGTCTGGTTCTGGTCATCTGTGTCTGCATCACTTGGCTCTGCAGGTTTCCTTCGTCATGTAATTCATACGTTTGTTTGGATTCCTTTCTCTGCTCTCGGTTGTTAAGCGTGCTTAATTCAGGTATACTGCATATTTTTTTGTGCAGCACACTTAATTTTTGCTTATCGCATATATATTGTACAGCGCATTCTATTCTTGTTAATTGTGTTATCATGTATTTTGATCCCTGTGTGCTTTTTCCTTTTTTTCTAACATTATCTTGTTTCGGCACACTTCTGTTTCTGTTTGTTGCAAATATAAGAATTAGTTTTTATTAAAAAAGATATGATTCATTTAAAATTTTAAAAGTATTATCTGCTTCTTTGTTTTATTATTCATTCCTGGGTTGTTGTTTTGAGTTTGTGTTTGTGAAAATGTTTTTTTCCTTTTGATGACTATATTTGACTTATTACTGCCACCTTGAGGCAAAATGACAAGTCTAGACCACAATCCATTAGATCAGTCTTTCATGATTCTTTAATTGTTTGAATAATATTAATAACATAAATAAATATACATATGAATCATATACATATTTTTTTTTCCTATTGATCTGCTGAAAAGCAGAATAGGTGGTTTAAAATTAAAAAAAAAATGGTAAACCATGAAGGCACAGAAAGATGTTGCAGTGTTTGTCTTCTGATATATACATATATACACACACACAGTTATAAGTAAGAAACTGAAGTGTGACACACCTTCTCAGCAGTTTGGAAATATTCCTTAACAAGGTCCTCCACTCGCATCTGCATAACTTCCACCGATGTTCGAGATAAGAGATCGTCAAAATCAATTGCCCCCTCTGCATCACACAGAAACACACAGACGCACACACACACAGACACACATTGTGTTTATTCACAATGAAAAGTGCACTTACTCAATTATGATCATAAAAATCACTGCTATTCCTTATGTGGATAATTTTGAAAGCACAAGCCCAATCTACAACCTCTCTCAATTTAAGGGGTGGATGTTGAGATAGGACAACAAACTAGAATGGTCAGATCACTCAGCCACTATTTACAAGACAGAGCCATTTATATTTTTGAAGAAGTTTAGGGCCTTTAAATTCTATTAAAAAAAATCTTATGTTCTACCAGTCTTTCATCTCCAGTGTCCTACTCTAGGCTGTGGTGAGCTGGGGAGGTAGCAATAAAAAGATACGACACGAAACAACTGGCCAGATTTGTAGGAAAAAGCTGGCGCCTGTGGTTGGACTCTTCTATTAAACATGAGCAATCTCTAAAGAATAATCAGACAGAGGATTTTATTCCCAGATTAACTGCTGTCTCTGTCCTGCTCTATAGACTGACTTTTTTAAAGACTGTTGAACACCAGAGATGGGGAAATTAAACTAAATCAAAATAAAAAAAAAATAGGTTGGATGTAAATTGTTTGTAAATATTATTACATACTGCTATTTTCAAACCTATCGATATTGTAGTCATAACTAACTGTACATATAAATTATAATCAATATTACTATTACTGCATATCTGTACATGAACACTATATACACATACATACATACATAATATATAAACATACATAATATATATATATATATATATATATATATATATATATATACACACACACATACACACACTGCATTCACATATGTATATACACACGTAGCACATAAGAGTGTGCAATTTAAATGTCCTACCTTTTATTTTGTCCTTAGATTCTTTGTGTCTAAAAAAATGCAGGATGTCTTTAGGATTAGCCACTCGATCTACAAACTTTTGACTGAAGCGAATGGTGTTAAATGACTCAAAACCTCCACTGTAGTCCACCTGACAGAGCAGGAGAGATGTACATGTAAAATTAGATACAATACTCAATAAGCACTTTAAGAAGGTTTTATCCAAAGAGAAGGGTTGGGGCATTGCTGAAGTAGATTTGGACCCCCAACCATCATGTTGAAACACTTGCTTTAAAAATTGGAAAATGATCAGGATTGATAAAACTGCAGTTTAGCTGGTTTTGCCTTAGGTTACTGACTGGTTAATGTGTTGTTCCCTCACTTATAAGTTACTTTGTATTGGAGTATGTAAGAGCCCCACACTCCAACCACTGAACCACTAACCACTGAACTAGTCCCTACTGATTCATACAAATATCTAATCAGCAAGTCACCAAATTCAGATGCGTTCCCTAAGATCTGACTGTGGAAGGCTGTTGTGTCTTCTCTATACATATCCACATCATTACTTCGATTGCCACAAATTTCACATACTAACTCTTCTTGATAAAGGTTTTTTTATGCTTTACAACTACCAAGAAGTGTCTCAAAAGGTTTTATTTTAGCAATTTCTTAGCGATGTTAGTGTCTTTGCTCTGGTAAATTTTGTAATTTTGTAAATACTTTGTTTTGTGTAAATTAGCACATGTATCATTTTGTTCAAAATTACACCTGCTATATATTTATATATTTTTTTAATCACTTTTGCAACATTTTTTAGAGAATAGTCATCAGATTTTAAAATCATGCGAATAAACACTAACTCACTACATCACTATGAATTCCCTCTCATTTTCCATCACCTTCTCTACCAAATTTACAGAAAATTAGACAGTTTTAACCATTAATCCCCAGTTTGATATCGTTTTTAAACACAATGTTTACAAGTTACTATCATCACTACTTTTAAATCCTTTCAGGTCAAAAAGGTCTTCTTGATGTCTATTAAAAAATTGCAATGCTAAATAAATCTTCAAATGCTCTTTGGATTTTTTTTTTACCAGCTTCATAAAAAAGCCTTCTGTTTGACCAATCTGCCCTAAACTCACAAGATTGTGCTACCCATAGTGCACTGCCCTGTGAACAGTAAGCATGGAAACTTTTATGACAAGTGTCTATCCACATTGTACTACATTGCTGTCACCACTGTCACCCCACAATTTAGACATTTAAACTTTAAAACACTTTAAATTTGCTGTCATAGAGAAGGTTTATTTCATACAAATCAAGGGAAAAAATTTGTATGAAAATATGAAATTTGTATGTTTTATTTTACTCTTCTGCAATTTTTCTTCATTTTGGGGATTAAAAAAAACATCATATCTCCCCATCGTAGCTGCACTGATTTCCCTGTTTTAACAAAGTCTGAGATTGAGGCTTGTCTTGGGCACAAAATATTTTTGTTTTTAATATTTAATATTCAATATTGCTTTATTAGTGTACACCAATGCTGGTGTTAGTAATTAAAAAAGAGCAACAAAAAATGGGGCTTTATGAGGAGTAGTGATATTTTTTTTAAAGATGCCACGTGGGTGACACCAATCATCTTTTCAGATGCCCAGATGCCCACGGACACAATGTTGTTTACCGCTGTTCTGTACCTTCATACAACCTGCTATAAACTACTAAAGTCCCTTCTAAACACTTACTGCTTAATTCAATACTGTTTCCCTTATTTTTGGGTATTAGCAACATGCATCAATAATGCCAGAACATGTTACCATGGAGTCATGTTGATTCACACGGGATATTAAAACAAATCACATTGAGTCATCA
Organism: Corydoras maculifer; assembly: GCA_019802435.1. Lineage (NCBI taxonomy): Eukaryota > Metazoa > Chordata > Actinopteri > Siluriformes > Callichthyidae > Corydoras > Corydoras maculifer. The sequence goes on along the minus strand of JAFMOD010000535.1, from coordinate 952,394 downwards.
GAGCACAGCTTTTGTGCTTGGTGTATTAAATGTATAGCTTTGAAATGTAATAATAGATAGTCTGCATCATAAACAATACTGAACGTTTGGTTTAAATAGTAGCTATTTTGATGCATATCGTACATTAGAACTGTATATAGATTGTATATGACGAAACTAAATTACTGCAGATTTAAAGGCTGATTAAAGCACATAGACCCGATAAACAGTCTGCCTTTTATATCTTCTGTAAACACATTGCTTGTAATTTCTTTTCTTGGTACACTTTATCAGTAGAAGTGTGATAGTACTGGGGGGTAAAGGCTCACAAATCAACCTCAAACAATGTCCTATCCTTAGTCCTTCTTATCATGAACAACAAAAATAAGAAAACTATTGTTCAAAAGTGTTAAACTGTGTGGTTTGGATCAAACTTAGAGCAGCAACAGCACCGAATAATCATATGAAAAACAGAACATAAATAAATAGTCTTATGTTGTACAGTCCAAACACAATAACATCTGCTTTCATTTATTTTCAGTGTTATGTGAGTGATTTATTCCCACTTCTTGTTTGGCACTGAATTTATAGAGCCCACAGAGCACTGATGTATGATCGATAACAGCAGATGTACAGATGATACATACAGTAAGCTGAGACTGTAGCGATGGTGATCATGAGTGAGTGAGTTGTTAACTAATTTTCTGTATACAAATCCACCTCTGTGTATATATTGATTGAATATCAAATTTTTAAAACATGTTTACCCTTATAGTAGCTGCATTACTTTAAAAATTAACAGTAGAACAGAGGTCACTAGGCGAACCCAAATAAATAAACTATTGATTTCATATTCACTGTTTATTTTAAGGCGGCACGGTGGCTTAGTGGTTAGCACGTTCGCCTCTCAGCGCTAGGGATTCCCGGTTCGAATCCCCATCTGGGTGGAGTTTCCATGTTCTCCCCGTGTCTGCGTGGGTTTCCTCCGGGTTCTCCGGTTTCCTCCCACAGTCCAAAAACATGGATAAAGTTAATTGAATTCTCCAAATTGCCCCGTTTAGAGTGTGTCTGTGTGAGTGAGTGTGTGCCCAGCGATGGATTGGCGCCCTGTCCTGGGTCTATCTGCCCAGCGCCCGAGATGTTCTCCCCTGGATGGGCATGGGGAACCCCACCGCGACCCTAATAGAGGATAAACGGGAGATAATGAATGAATGAATGTTTATTTTAAGCAGCTGAACTTTTCTTACGGTACGGGCTTCACTGTGCAGTAAACTCACAGGTCACTTGTGTAGTAAGATCACCAAAAGCGCTCCTCAGACATTCAGATCTGTGCAGATTCGGGAGTGTGGAGCAAGTACAGGTGAGAAACGAAGCGAGAAGCAGCAGAGGATAAAATGAGTCAAAAATTTCTAATCTAGATGCCTTCCTTTAAAAAAGAAAACTTTTGAGATGTGAAAATGAGCTAACAAGGAAACTGCCATTTACTTTTCCTATTAATTTCTTTCTTCACTTTATGATGTACTTTTTTTAAAAAAGAAATATGTTTCTTTAATGAAGTTTTTGTTTTTACATGAGGAATTATAATGTTTTATAAATAATGAATTCAGTTCAAAATTTAAAACAATAAATATTGTTAAAATATATTGAACAGTATTTGTAATTTCTTTCAGTTGTCGTATAAAATGCTGACAGAACTACTAGGCTGCTTCAGTATACAGGATATGGCACGAAAAAAAAAGACAAGTTTTTTTTTCTTTAAAGAAATAATGACGGTCTGGGTCTTAGCTTGACAACATTTCGTCTAACTGGACCATACTGACTTCTAAATCAATATCCCTGTTGTATGTTTGTGTAAAGGGGGTAACTTCATTGCTTTTCATGTAATCAAAGTAAATAGCACAGAATGATGTGAAGCCAGTCACCCAACATTTAATAGGTGATAGCTCATGCAGCATCCAACAATGGTGTAACTCTGTCGGGTGTGAATACTCCCAACCGTTTCATACCACAGATGGTGATTTTGTACTTTCATCATACATTACCAGTGATGTTTGATGAAGGTAAATGTGCCAGCCCTCCCTCTCTAAGAAATCAAAAACCTACATGGATGACCAAAAATATTTTAAACAACTGTTTGAAAACAAATATTTCATACCCTCAATCTGATGAGTGGCTTTTCTGGAGTCAGAGGATTTCCCAACCTTTCCCTCTCTGCATCCTCCAGCATCTCTTCCACCTGAGATAAACGAAACACAAGCATAATTAGTTGTAGGTCGCTTTAAATAAAAGTCTGCCAAATAAATTTTTAATATAATCATCATCACATTTACACACGACACTGCCATTTTCACAAAACAGTTACTTTCATTGTAATATATTGCAAAGCTCATTACTGCCAAGTACTTTATTGGTGTGCATAAGTGTTTAACCAGTCCTGGTATATACAGAAAATTGTTTTTAGAAACCCTTTATGACCTTGTATTTTATTGTTGCAAATAAATAATTGTAAAATTTTGGCCAGTACTAAATAAAAAAAATGTTCTGCAATTTCACAAGGTTCTGCAATGTCACAATATTTCTTTCCATTCAGAGTTATTAATCCATTTTTCCATAGATCTTGCATTCATTTGGACTACTTCTTCTCCAGCACATCCCAAAGTTTGTCAATGGGGTTTAACTCTGGACTCTGTGGTAGCTGATCCATGTGTGACAGTGACATGTGTGTCTCATAAACCACTCTTTCACAGTTTGAGTTCAATGAATCCTGGCATTGTTAACTTGGAATATGCCTGTGCAATCAGGTAAGTAAATATCCGTTGATGGAATAACTTAATGGTTCAGTATATTCATGTAATCAGCTGACCTCATTCTTTGGACCCAGACCTAACCAACTGTAGATACCACAGGTCATAGTACTGCTCCCGCAGTCTTATACTGTAAACACTAGGAATAATAAGTGCATCACTTCAGGCACCTCACTTCTTACCACAATGTACCCATCATTTTGGAATAGGATAAATCCCTGAGGACCACCGGACCACATGAATCATCAGGCCACATGACCTTCTTCTGTTGCGCCTGTGTCCAATCTTTAGGCTCCCTAGCATATTAAAGCTGTTTCTTATGGTTAGCCTCATTGAAAAGTGGTTTTCTTAACCACTTTTCTTCACATTTCCTTTACTTTCCCTCACATTGTTCATGTAGAAATGCTCTCAATTTTATTATTTAATATAAACTCATGAGGACTACTGTTGACTTAATTTAATCAAACATGAAAATGATCATCAATCATTCAAGATGGTTTCCCCACTGTCCTTCCACTTGTTAATAATGCATTTCACACTTCATCAGTTAGGGTTAAATAAATTGTTTTGTGTATAAGCAAAAATTAGGATATATATTGCTTTTATAAAAAAATGAATAAATAAATAAAAAATGGGTAGTTTCGGTCCTTTAATCTTATTGGTTAAACGACCACCATCCATACACATTAGCTAAACAAAAAAAAAACAAAAAAAAGTCTGTGATTTTGTTGGTAGATATTGCTGTTTCTAAGGTTGCTGAATTTTGCATTTTTTAAGGTTGCATTTTTCCCCCATTCAGAAAGGTATGTTTCACTTTATTACAATAAGTTTAGACCGACTAAAATATTAATCTCAATATCGTCTATTAGCATGTGTAAGATTTTTCTTCTCAGGTTTAAAAGGATAAATTAGCAAACTTTAAGTGTTAACTTTTCCATTATTAAATAATGAACCTTTCATACAGCCTCATTCTAAAACCATTTTGCAAACACCCGTTTTGTATCGTATTTGCAGGTTCTTCATTAGCCACATTCACAGAATACCCTTTTAAATCTGAAGAGTTTGAAATGCTCCCCAGAAGACCTGGGTTACCCTGGTAACAAAGTGCATACCTGAAAAAGCCCTTTTGATATGAGTAAGGAAAGCAACATTTTTAAAATGCCTTTAAAATGAATATAAATGGAGAATAAAACCAACTGCTGCATTCTAAATTCTGTATGTAAATGCATTTACATATGTCTCCTAAATAGAAATTGGAATAGATAATATCATCAATTCTGCTAATTATTTGAATTATTGCGTATTCCTTATCAATTTCCAAACTTCTTTTTAGCAACAGATGAAACAGATGAAAGGAAAGGTTTCCCTTTTGTTCTTAATTAGATTTTCTTAGCCAAAGTAAAAAAAAAAAGCCATGTGCTTTTGCAAAATCGATACATGGGATATTTTACATATTGACAGACATGCTGCCCTCTCCCATCTGGACAAAAAGCACACAAATGGGTAAAAAATGCTGTTTGTAGACTTTAGATTTTAGCTCAACGCCTTGCATGATTGCCTAAACATTCAGCTTTGTGTCTCTGTCTGAACAATTTTCTGTGTAGCAGGATCCTGAACTTCCTAATTGGCTAATGCCAGGTGATAAGAATGAGAGGCATCACTTCCTCCACACTTGACCATTAAGTCTCAACCCTCAATTGTACATTCTGTACACCCACAACTGCATAGACAGACTCAGTTGTAACACCAAAAAAATTTGCAAATGGCACATAAATTCTGGGCCTAATCTCCAACAACAATGAAGAGGCATACATCTACAGTGGTCTCATAAAACTGACCTCTTGACAAGGCCAAGAAGATTTATATAGACCACTCAAGTTTCCACAGCAAGACCCTTAATCTAATTGCTCCAGGAATGCTGTGGTCAATATTGTGCTCGCTTTGTAAATCGCATTGGATAAAAGCATGTGCTTAATGTCCAAATGTAATGTATAATATTTTGAATTGTAGTAAATTAACAAAAGTATCAACAACAATTTGTGCTACCTCATTTTGAATAGTTGTTTTCTGACAATCCTATCTACCTACTTTAGTAAAACAATATATAAATATTTTTACTACTATAATACTTGTCCAACATGGATGTCTCATTTCCATTAAGCATTTTGCAGAACTTTTTGGAAAGTCTTCATTATTAACTAACAGTTCAACAGGAACATGAAACAAATCATCCAAGTGGCTTGGAAATTAAAAAGCAGCAGGGAGCAGATGTAAAAGGATCTATGTAAAAGGATCATATACTGGCTCACCCGGATATGAAGACAAATTTCTATCGTATGGTTATACTGCCTAAACATAATGGATAAGAATGAAATATAAACATATAATGGGTACATGCTTGACTGATACTTCTGCTGCACTCCACAGTCACTTTACATTACCCTTGATTTTTGAGTATAAAAACAACCAATATGTACTTTGTGGGGCAGAGTGCTAAGGACAATGAACTTTAGCTAGGCATAAGCAAATATTGCCATTGTAAATGAGAATAATTTAACAATGTTCTAATATTTACGCTATTTTGGATTAATGCAATATTTAAAATAATAAAAAAGTCAATTATAAACATAAAATAAAGCCCCAAAAGCTCTTAATAGATACATTTCTTTGGGTCATTGTCTTTTTTGGCAATATATTGATGTTTATTTCATGTTCTGAAAGAAATGCTTTACACAATATTTGATGAATAAAATTTTACTCTGAAATTAAATTTTATTAGAAAAAAAACCTGCAATTTGTTCCTTCAATTTCTGACATTTTTACGCATGAAACAAACACTGTCTACTACATATTGAAAAAACTGTAAAGAAACTTTTGGCATCAACATGAATGTTAACAAGTTAATTATTTGAGAAGGATGCATTGAAATGACATTAATTTGATTGTATTCACAACTGTTAAACATTACCCAGGTTGCCCAGGTTTATGCCCCAAAAATTAAAAGTCCTGCAATTAAGATAGGTTGCTGATGTTGAAAGTCTGAAATGTTATCATTTGAATCAGAAACTGAAATGAAATAAATACAGTTATCCAACTGTATATATTATTAACTTTGTAGCCAATCTACAGCAATTCTAACATGTTGATTCAAACTAATACAAATTAATAATCATAACAATAATAATAATAATAATAATAAGACAGTTAAGACAAAAGTGTTTTGTGTATATACATATTTTCAGAATAAAGTTCAACACTGCTTGATTATTCTATCCTACAATAATACATGCAAATTGTCTTCAAAAAGAATGAAGGCTATTTAAAGAGAATGTGTAACCAAGGTCCTCTGTGAACCTTGTGAGACTTGCTATTGAAATATCGTGACTCATATTCTTGCTCCTTGAATGATCAGCAAAAACAGAGCTTCTCATAATCCCTGGTAAACCCTCAATCCATCACGACCTGACCTTCCAAATTGATGGCTCCAAAATCTCTCCAACCGATTCGGTCCGTAACCTTGGTTTCACGATAGACTCCCATCTTATACTCTCTGATCATGTTACTAAAACTGCCCGTTTTTGCAGATTCCTTCTTTACAACATAAGAAAGAACAGACCTTTCTTGACTGAACATGCTACCCTACCTTCATCCTATCCCGGCTTGATTATTGTAATATGTTGCTTGCCGCTCTCCCAGCTTCCACAGTCAGACCTCTACAACTAATTCAAAACTCTGCAGCCCGACTTGTATTCAACCAGCCCAAGCGAACTCATGTCACTCCACTACTCATTTCTCTCCACTGGCTCCCTGTAGTTGCTCGAATTCAGTTCAACTCACTGACTCTGGCCTACAGAACCATTTCTGGATCTTCCCCCTCTTACCTTGACTCTATCTTTTCATAATACACTCCGGCTCATTCACTACGCTCCAGTGATGATTGCCGCCTGGCGATTCCACCTCACCAAGGAGCTAATTCTCACTCCGTGGCGTTCACCGCTGCAAAATGGTGGAACGATCTTCCCAACTCTGTCCGTAAGGCAGAGTCACTAGGCAGTTTAAAGAAACTATTGAAGATGCATCTTTTTAACAAATATCTGTTGTAAAAAAAAAAAAAATTTAATTGGGGAGAGGGAGGCGCAGCATCATATAGCCATCAGGTTTGATAATTCTACAGTGTAGCTGTTTTTTTTCATAACTACTGACTTGTGATGTTCTCATTTGTAAGTCGCTTTGGATAAAAACGTCTGCTAAATGACTAAATGTAAATGTAACGGAAAAGAAAATAAATCTCATTGAAATGATTAAGTAATAAAAAGGATTGCATTATAGCATGTTATTTTTTAAGTTGGACAATGAATGAAAGCAGTATTTTACAATGACACTTACATGTAGAAAAGCAGTGCTAAGGACAGAACAGAAAATCCCAACACTACAGCAGGTAGTTCATTACCCCCCCCCCCCCACACACACACACACTCACACATGCCAACTTGTGTTGCTACACCAGGACACACCTCCACCGGGACAATAACAAGCACAAAACAAGGCGCAAATTACTACAAACTGAAACTGAGGATATAAACTATATTCCAAAGTTAACAAAAAGCTAAATGACTACTAACAGAAAACAGTTTATTGTTTAATAAACAATTAAACATAAAAAATCAACTAAAACAAAAAAAAGGAAACCATGTTTTTACCATGACCCTTATGTGTAGAAAAGCAGATAAAAGCACAGACAAGGAAATCTGACACAACAGCATCCAGTTTATCACCAAACATACTCACACCTGTTTTCTCATACTTGGGATATCCTTAAATAATGCCTTATTAAACATGAGGCAAAAAAGCAAAATGGAAATCTAACATCCTACTTATTTTAAGGACACTGATCAATACAATAGTAGCGCCATCGAAGAATTAAAATAGTAAGCAAAGTCATGTGCATAGGGTTTGTGCATTATTTAGCTTTTAATATGGATTGCATTGTGAACTGAATAAAAATTCAGTGATTTTTGAAAGTGTTTTTGAGCCCATCCACAGCGCCACCCAGTACATTCTGCTTTAATTTACATCAAATATCAAATATCTCAACTTTTCTAGGAATTTAGGTTGTACATAATTAACTTATATACATATTACTTATAGATCACTTTATTATAGATCACATATTACTTATAGATTCACTTTATTTATTAGAGGTTTATTGGCCTAAAGAAATTAGATTTTTGTGAGGGAAATGCAAGTACATGTGTGTTTTACCTTCTGTTGACAAAAGGCCTGCACTTTCTGTATGACATTTGGCCATTCAGGGTTGAAGAGGTCAGGATGGTCAGTCAGGGTTACGTCTTGAATTAGAAACTGCCTTACAGTGTGCAAAGGAAGTTTCTGGAGATTCATCTTTCTCCCCTTTACCCTCAGTAAGCCAATGTGCCTGCACACAAACAACCCCAATAACTTTTAGAACATTCAGAAAAGCTATAGACCAAGAAACTGAATAAAGTCTACATTAAATAAAGTTGTGACACAAAATGAAATAAAAAGTAAAATCTGTAATTTGGCAGACTGTGTTGTGTGACCAATACTTTTCAAATGCACACAGCTGTATGGCGGTTCCTTTAACAATAACACGTGATAGGTTTGATGATCAGTCAAATTTTGCAGTGGTTTCCTATTTAGCCTTAATGCACAAGGGTTTTCTTTGCTTCCCTACTGATATTTAAATTGGAGATTAAAAACTCAAATAGCTTTTTTCAATAAATTTGCGCTAAAAACATAATCTTTTTGTGAAATATAATTCACACAAATTTCACCACAGTGGTCAACCACAACCCATCATTTAGACTAAACTTTTAATAGATGCTTCTATTATTTTGAATAAACCAAATACACCACATTTAAAGTTATTATGCAAATTGGATTTTGAAGTAAAGTGTCATAAAAATGTAATTTTTTGTTTCTCAAATAAACTTATAGAAGGTATTGTGTCTTAGGGCTTTTTGGATCACTGACATCAGTCTTAGGCACCTGTGAACGTTCTACATGATTAAGCAGGCCACTGGTTTCAAACAATATGGAAAAGCATAAGAATCTCTCTACTGCCGAAAAGCATTAAATAGTGCAATGCCTTGGACAATGTATGAAAAAATTTGATATTTCATAAACATAAGCATGATAATCATCAGGGGTACAAATCTCTCAGTGTCTGGCAATTCAATTCGATTCCGATTTTTCACGATTCAAAAACGATTTTCAATTCAGAAACAATTTTTCAGTTCAAATGCTCTTTAAATTTAGTTTAAATGATGTAATTGATGAGATGAAACGACGATGTAAACAAACAGAATATTTATTTAAAACAATACTTTCAGGTTCCTTCTTGTATCAAATCTTTTTGCATCATTTTATATTTATATAAAAATAGTATTGCACTGAATTAAAATGAGCAGTGTTAGGTTCGCTTAGCTGCCTGGCTTTTTCTTACATAAAAAACATCCATCACGGCTGGACTACGAATCCAGGCTACGAAAAACAATTTTTTTTCTGCACCCCTAATGATCATCCTGTAAACAGATTTGTGATGAATTCAGAGCACAGACAGGTTCGTGCAGATAAAGGCATAATTAGGAAGGTTACTGCCAGACAAATCTATCAGATCGAGAGAGCGGCTGCTAAAATGCCATTACAAACAGTAACCCCAAACAGTTATTTGAAGCTGTTGGTGCCTTTGGGGTCCTGCAAAATTCATGGTATAGAATCCTTTAAAGGCCACCCATAACCAGTGATCACAAGCAGAAACGGTTGCAGTGGACCCAGACATAAAAACTAATTTTTAAATCTTTTTGTTTTCTTGATGATGGTCCAGATGGATGGAGAAGTAAAGAAGCCACCATGTGTGATCACCAACAAGGCTGTGATATCATAAAGGAGGTGTCGGAGTCATTTTGAATGAATGATGGGACAAGAGTTGGTCGGCCCCTTAGAGTCCCTGGGAGGATATTGTCAATTTCTGCAAAGAAATTCAAGCAAAAACTCTCCAAAAATAAATTCTAAAATTGTGACAGATCAAAGAAGGGGTCCTATGTTAACAACTAACTTGGCCTGTTGGGATGTTTTTGTTAGGAAAGTCAGGAAACCAGTTAGAAAAGTCAAAGAAAAATATGATTTGTATAATAACTTGGAACACTGTGTTTTTAATAACCACAAAAATTCTGCCAAAACACTTATTTGTACACTTATTTGTACAAAAAAATATGAATTTATGCTGAACAATAGTGTATGACACTGTTAAAATTGTATGTTAAAAATGTTAAATTTTATTTTTATTATTATTTTCATGAAGAGTAATGAGATTATTGCTTTAAAATAAAGTGTTTTGAAAATTCAATAATAAAACAAAAATCTTGTTACAATTGGTATTAATTAATTCATATTAATTAATAAAACTCTTATGTACACTGCTCAAAAAAATAAAGGGAACACTCAAATAACACCCTAGGTCTGAATGAATGAAATATTCTCATTGAATACTTTGTTCTATACAAAGTTGAAGGGGCTGACAACAAAATCACACAAAAATCATCAATTAAAATCAAATTTATTAACGATATCCATAAATTTATTATGGAGGCCTGGATTTGAAGACACACACAAAATGAAAGTGAAAACACACACTACAGGCTGATCCAAATTTAAATTAATGTCCTTAAAACAAGTCAAAATGAGACTCAGTATTGTGTGTGGCCTCCACATGCCTGTATGACCTCCCTACAAAGCCTGGGCATGCTCCTGATAAGGTGGTGGATGGTCTCCTGAAGGATATTCACCCAGACCTGGATTAAAGCATCTGCCAACTCCTGGACAGTCTGTGGTGCAACATGACGTTGGTGGATGAAATAAGACATGATGTCCCAGATGTGCTCAATTGGATTCAGGTCTGGGGAACGGGCGGGCCAGTCCATAGCTTCAATGCCTTCATCTTGCAGGAACTGCTGACACACTCCAGCCACATGAGGTCTAGGATTGTTCTGCATTAGGAGGAACTCAGGGCCAACCGCACCAGCATATGGTCTCACAAGGGGTCTCATCACTACCTTTGGCGAACACATGGAGGGTTGCGCGGCCCTCCAAAGAAATGCCACCCCACACCATCTCCACCTGTTGTCTATTCCATTTGCACAACAGCATGTGAAATTGATTGTCAATCAGTGTTGCTTCCTAAGTGGACAGTTTAATTTCACAGACGTTTGATTTACTTGGAGTTAGATTGTGTTGTTTAAGTGTTCCCTTTATTTTTTTCAGCAGTGTTACCATAGCAATTCTGACTCTGTATGTAAGAGCTGTCCAAATGTCATCCAGGCAGGAAACACAGTGCAGTGTATACACTCTTTCACATAGATTGATAAACCATAGACAAGACATTAGTGCAGAGTTTATTTTTTTATGTTTTTATTGCATTTTTTAAATGTATGCCAACTATTACTGGAAATATAATTTGTGTTTCTTGATTACAGTTTGATAATATTCTCTCTACACAAATGTCCCCCCCAAAATATGCCACATAAATATTTAACTGTTTTTTAAAAACTATTTAAGTGTCGGTAACATCATTTAAGGTTTTATTTTTGAAGCAAGAAACAATCAACTGCAGCAGATGAGCCAGAATCGGACTAAATTCTAATAACATCAAATTCCCTAACTTGACTTTTGTATTGAACTTTTCAATAAAATAGTGGGTGTAACGCTGAACACAGTGTGTAACCTACATGTCCATCATGCCACACGATGGCCTGTACAATAGTTTCAAAACAATTTAATACCATTTCCCCGTAAAATACATAACATTCAGAAAAACTTAAATTTGAGTGAATGTGAGTGAATTTGGATGGCAGCTACAATCATAGCAATGTAATGTCAAATCAGTTTACCTTTCACACAAAACAACTTGAGTTTTATATAACAAGCTAATTATAACACAAGTTTGTCCTTCTCTCACAGACAGCATGCCACTATTACTGTCTCTTCTCAGAAATCTCATTTAAAACCATTTGCAACAAACTTTCCCTACAGCACAAAATATTGTAGCTACTACACAAATGGCAAGGCATTACTAATACTAAAAACAGAGACTATTATATTTGACAAGTACAATGCAATCAGGATGCAATCTTTGTATGACATGAGTAAGTGAATGAAGTAATTTAAGTTAAAAAAGTGCAGTACACAGAAATAAGCGACAGTACATATTGACCACTAAAACAGATTAAACTAATGTGCAAAATTGTAGCAAAGTATGTAGACAATGGCCAAACAAAAATTGGATATTATAGCTAGCAGCAACAGAATCACTACATTACATTAGGATATTCTGCGGATGATTTTAATTTGCTGTTGTTAATCTAAGGATATATTTATTTTGGGTTCAAGGTCCAGATATTTTTATTTATTATATAACATCAAAGATTTTAAAGAGGGCTTCTTTTCTTTTTTACTGTAGATAACTAAAACTCTTTCTGATTATTTGTGATGCTGAATCAGACATGTCGATCAGGATCTATGAGTCACCCCTGTGTTCAAATTATTGATTGGCATTGTAATAATACGGTACACACCAGATGTAATACAATGTGTAATAATCTATCCAATTTTGCTGTTAAAAATAGGAAAAAATATCATTAAAGGCCTTGAAAAATACTGTATTTAAAGCTTGTACACATGATATGTTCTGGTTCCAGTTGAGTGAACAATTTTTTTTTTTAGTTTCCTACTTTTTTTTACTTTTTGAACTATTAATATTTGGCCACCAATTTGCCCGGCCTGTAAACCATCTCTTATTTATTTACCTTGATTGCAGGGGAAGGGAATGAGTTTCCACTACTTGTTAAGTTGGGCGACATGGTGGCTTAGTGGTTAGCACATTCACCTCTCAGCACTAGGGTTTCCCGGTTCGAATCCCCATCTGGGTGGAATTTCCATGTTCCCCCTGTGTCCGCGTGGGTTTCCTCCAGGGTCTCTGGTTTCCTCCCACAGTCCAAAAACATGGATCAAGTCAATTGAGTTCTCCAAATTGCCCCATATAGAGTGTGCCTGTGTGAGTGAGTGTGTGCCCAGTGATAGATTGGCGCCCTGACCTGGGTGTATCTGCCCAGCGCCCGAAACATTCTCCCCTGGATGGGCATGGGAAACCCCCCCGCGACCCTAATATAGGATAAAGCGGAAGATAATGGATGGATGAATACTTGTTACGTTGTTGTCTTGTTTTGTGCTATTTATTAAAATTGCTACACAGCCCTATATACTGGTTGTGGTGTTCATCAACGTTGTGAGCTAAGTGTTGGGTAAGGTGCTTTGCATTTTGGTGCTTTCTTACAAAGTGTGAATAGCTATGCAGCAATAAGCTATTATATTCATCCTTGGTTTGTGTTTGTCTTTTTGGTTTTGGATCCTGGCTGTTATGTAGTTGACTATTTTTACATACATTTACTTGTCTGAATTGAAACTTCAACAATAAATCTATGTCAGGAATTGTATATCAACCAGTTTCTGCACTCCCCTATTGCTTACAAAGTCTTGGGGTCCTGAAAACCCATTATCTAGCCACACAGTCTACCAAGAGTGAATTGTTCTTGCTCATTAACATATCCCAACACTGGGTGGTCATATACATACATACAAGCTTTATTTTACAGACAAGAATCAGTTTTACATGATATTTCTTCCTGTAAATATGCAGTTCGAAAAGATACCCATCCCTATGCCTATTCAGTTTCTTGTAATTAATTGAAAGGCCAAAGCATTTTTTTTCTCTTTCTGAATTTCAATGAACATTTGTCTATGACTATCTGTTATTTGAATGATTATTGATATGTTATTTTACATATAAATAGATATCAGAATTTCATAGCTTTATTTAAACTGCTAAGTGATCTCATGCAGTGGCTAGAAAATTTTCCGTTTAGATTTTTTGACCCAAACACAGTTTCACATCAGCCTTTACATCAGGTGTTTTAATGTACTTTCAAAACATTGTTTTAATAAAGCCCATTCCTGCAGCATCACAATCTCTACTCCTGCTAAAGTAAAATCTTTACTGTTAATGCCTAAATTTCAAGCTCCTCTTAATCATTAAAACCTCTTTTGTAATGCTTTTTTGCGGTATTCCTGATAATTTGCTCAGCTGTCTTCAGAACATTCAAAACTTTGCAGCAGAAGTCCTCACACATACAAAGCACAATGCAAACATCACTCCTGTGTTACGGCAGCTTCTCAGTTATCTACTGGATTAAATATATATCTCATCACACCACATTCAAAGTGCTCCGTGATCTTGCTCCTACCTCACCTCACTGAACTTCATCAGTACCATCCCCACCATACACACGTAGAAGCTTTGGCATTTGGCATTGACCCGGAGTTCAAACTGTCATGAGTGTGTGAGTATGTGTGTGTGTGCGTGCGTGCGTGTTGGAATAATTCATTGTTGCTGTTTCTAATTTTTTGGTCACGATCACTTTGACGTTTTCTTTGTTCTCAAAACACAGCTGAAATTACATCTCTGTATTTCACACTATAGTCCATAAAGGTGTTTAGATTTAGAATTTTTTACCATGCCAACATGTCCTTGTGTTTGTGAAAGGTGCTAATAAAATAAAATAAATCTTACATATTGTTGTTATAATATCTCTGCCATGTCTGCCCTTCCAAATTTTAAAAGATTTGTTTTGTTCAATTGCATGTTGTGTAAAGGAGGATCTTATACAAGGTCACAATCAGCTTTAGTTGCTTTAAATTAAGGCCAGAAAAGTAATTCTTAATAAGTGCATATAGGGCAGAGAGAAAAGTGTGTGTGTGTGTGTGTGTGTGTGTGTGTGTGTGTGTGTGTGCTTACTTTTTAACTGCTTCACCCGGAGACAATGATGTGATGACAGAACTGCCTGGTTGTGTAATGTAAAAGAGCTGCTGCTCATTTCGGACAGGAGCAATTTTACACTCATGCTCATGGCCCCAAACAACCAGGTCCAGGAAATCATCCAGAAACTGCTCAGGGATGTAATTAGTGGGTCCGTGTTTACTCCTACACACACACACACACACACACACACACACACACAGAAACAGATATTACTGAACATCTATATAGAATTCCATAGAATTATTCTTTTGAAAATAATATTAGGTCACAAATACTCAAATTTAACACGATAAAAATAGTTTCTTCTGACATCATGATGACATGGTTGGGTTTATCAGATGCTAACCTGCTACAAGCAACATGAGACAGGTGGCATTTACACCCAATTACACCCTCTAAATAGTTTTATTTAAAATGTAAATTACAAAACATTTAACAGGACGTTAATTCAAACTGTTTTTTCTGCACATTGTTGCCTTATCTAAGATGTCAGCTCATTAAATGTTTTCTCCACTTTATTATATTCCACACATTTTTAGTAGAAATTCTAGATAAAAACACCTCCCTAATAAAGCATGCATCTTTCTTGAATCCATTATAAGCTGTGACTGTGTCGCCGTTACACATATGCAAGTTACATAAGTAAGGCACTTTTATTAGATTCAGATTTTGCAACTTTTGCAAGTAATAGTCTTATCAGTGCCTTTAGTCTGTAGAACAGACTTAATGTCTTATTGGGGTGGAACCGGCATGCCCACATTTTACCAGAATATTGTGCCTTGTATCCAATGTTATTTAAGCATTTTATATTCACTCGATTAATTCCTTACAGCCACACGTGTCACCAATGTTAGAAAGTAACCATTATGTTATAATATTTATAAAATTATGTTCAAAATCAGGTTATGAAACATTTTTATGCTCATGTGCTTCCTTTTCTTCTCTTATTCAAAACATTTAACAAACCCAAAAGCAAAACTCGATTACAGCAGGTCAGTAAGTCCTTACAGTAGGTGGAAACATTGGAAATAAACTTTGAAATGCCAGACACCAACCTATTATTTGTATCCAAGAGTCAGATTTGTATCCAAGCCATACAATCATGACAGCAAAAAAGCTCAAAACCTTATTCTTCTAATAGTACCCTAATCATCATAACTATATATCATTCCTATTGTAATTGTAATAAAACTTTTCTCAAGTATTACAGAAAGAGATTGCAAACTTTAAGTAATAAGCTAGTTGAGTTGATTCCGGCTTTTATTAGAATTCTCGATGGCTGACTCCAGCTTTGTGGTTTCTGTTGTTGTCACAATGGGTGCGAACCTTAGGGCAAATCAATTTTATGCCAGATCTGCCAAGCCAATTTCAGGGGATACCTTAGGAGCCTTTATGCCTGCATGAGGCCCGTCTCCAAAAAAAAGGAGCAGTAGAATGAAGTGCAATTTTAAAGTGATCACTAAATATTACACTGTATGATTTGAGACCTGGAAATTATAATGCATTCTAGAACATTTTAATTATTTTATTACCCAGTCAATTATTACCACAAGTTCATTGTATCTTACATGCTGGCAGTAAACAGACTGCTACTGCAGTGCTTTTATGCTGACTTACAAACCCTGAATAGAACACTAAGTGCTCAGACAAATCAACACGGTTAGTGTCTGAGAATTTTATAAATATAATGTGGAGCAAAATGCCACAATGCCATACATTAAAGACCAGTGATCAAGAGCCAGACATGTAAGCAATTAACACAGCACAGAAAAAAGCACCTTCAAATAGTGATTTTAGAAAGGATAAAATATAGAAAATGTAGAGAAATTATGCCCAATGTGTAAATGGAAATCATATATAAAAACCAAAACCACATCTAGTTTAGTAATGTAGTTTAAACAGAAACTAAGAAACCGCACACGTAAACTGAAAAAGACAATAATAATAATAATTATAATTATTATTATTATTATTAAAATACACCTATTATATGATTATGCTTCTTACCCATCTCCCCACAATATAAGCACATATACATCGACATATTAACATAATTGTGCAATAACCAAATTGTGTTAAGGCAGTGCAATACATAAAACTAATCAAAATGATGGGCAATTGGCAATTACATCAGCCTACAGGTGTTTTAATGTCATTTTAAAACATTGTTTTGTATAGCTCATTCCTGCATCGTCACAATCTCCAACCCTGGTGAAGATGTTCCAGTAACAAGCTCCATACTTTTATCACTGTTGTCATTGTGTCGTTACGCTTCCGTCAAGTAATTACTGTTGTACTGACTTTATTTGAACCACTATGTGTCACTAAACCGAATAATTAAATAAAATTCCTTTGCAAAAAGTATAAAGTTTAAACTTTGCCAAAAATAACTTTTATCATTATCACTTTGAAATTACTCTCCATTCTGTAAATCTAGACTCTCCGCCCACCATGAAAAATATTCAGATATAAATATATGGTTTCCTTCCAGGATAACATGCCTCCTGTCATACCACCCACTATGTGAAACACTGTACTATCCAAATATTCTTAATATTGTAAATTTGAAATATGTATGATTTGAAGAAGCAAAAGATGTTAAAATTCTTGTATTCTAACAATAGCAGGATCACAAGAGAAGGACAAAAGATTCAGAAAAAGCACAGAGGACTGTAGAATACAAATGAATGTAGTAAGGAAAAGGTACCTGTTCTGATGGATGACAAACATATTAAACCAGCTGTTCTCATCCTCACGGGGGCGGAGCATGGTCACCTGATTATTGACAAACATCCTGTGTAGCCGCTCATCTGGGATTGAACCTTAAAAGAGTTCAAAAGGGGTCAAGTCTTGAACATTTACTAAAGAAAAGACTATATAGCTGAGATATACCTTACAACTGCAGATTCAGTGTTCTGTTTACACAAAACTTCACTACTGAAATCACTCATGTTCTAAACATGCCTTCAGTAAATTATGTACCATGGGCAGTGACAACATTTATTCATTGATTATCAGTTGGTGGCATTAATCATTTTGATATAAAGGAGACTCCTGCTGAAAAAGCAGAAAAAGTCACAATATATTTACCTTGGGCTTTTAACATCGGCTTTAAAAAAAAAATGTTCACATATTGGCACACATACAGTACTGTTATCAGCATCACTATATTAACTACAGCAACCACCTGTACGTCATGTGTATGTGTGTGTGTGTATGTGTGTGTATTTATATATATATATATATATATATATATATATATATATATATATAGACATATTTGTGTATATATGTAATATATATGTGTGTGTGTGTGTGTGTGTGATAGCTCAGTGGTCAGGGCGTTGGGCTGTCAATATAAAGGTTGGTGGTTCAAATCCCAGGTCCACTGAAGTTACCAATGTGGGTCCTTGAGCAAGGCCACTAACCCTCATTGCTCCAGGGATGTTGTGATGAACCCTGTGCTCACCTTGTAAGTCGCTTTGGATAAAAGCGTATGCAAAATGACCAAATGTAATGAATGTAATATATATACATATGTGTGTGCTGATCATTTTTAAGCAGCACTGTGAGATTTTAGCACTACGTTTAAAATTTTTTTAGCACTACTTCATTTTATTTGCATGCATTAATTGTCATTATCCCCCCTCTGTCTCCTTCTTTGGGTTTGGGCTTCTCCTCCGAGTATGCTCACGCCGGATCTCCTGAATTCTGATCACCTGTTTTTCGTCCCTTTAATGATTGAGTTCTTTCCTGTGCTTCTGGTGCAGTTTGGTGTGTTGGTTTTGTTATTATTCTGTTAAGTTGTTATTGTTCTGCTCTGTGTCACTCTTGTCACAGTGATATCTGTGACCATGGGAGTTTTATCTCTGTTTCGGTTTGGAGGTGCTTCTCCCCTTCTCGCTGGAGGTGCTCAGTTAGTTTAATTTTATTGATGCACGCCTGTGACTGTATTTACGTTGAAGGACTCTGAATAAATCTCTCTGGTATTCTATGCCACTTAACTTTCTCGTGTAAATCTCTGCATCCGTGACATTAAGTCTTAATTTGAAATCGTTTGTTCCAATTTATTCTTCCTCACACTACATTGACATGTTTAATTTACAGCTGCCACCCACAGAATGTTCTGCATGGAAAGGAAATTTTGTACCAAAAGTACTTATTAAAAACAGGGAAATTAAAAAAACAATCTTTAAAAAAAACATTATTTAGAGATTGTATGTATTATACTTCAGCAATTTTATTTAGCAATTATTTGCGTTGACAAAAAATATTTTCAATATTCATTAAAGTCCATATTGTTATGATAATATTCAATCAATACTTGTTTTCTTCACTAAATTAATATACATTTCTGTATTAAATGTTATTACAATATTCTTTCATATTTACAATTTCTTATATTACTTGGATTTCAGTTTTGTTTATTTTAACCAATGTGGCTTATGTCTGCTTCCTAGCGGGTGTACCAGGTTAGATTCCCAGTAGGGTGAGCATTTCAAATGACAAATGAAGTATATGTCAAAAAGGGCATTTAGAGTGCTGAGGATCCAGGCCTGGGTGGAGTTTCCATGTTCTCCCTGTGTCCCATGTTTGTGTCTGTGTGAGTGAGACTGTGCTCAGTTATAGTTTGACACCCTGTCCTGGGTGTATCTGCCCAGCTCCTAAAACATCCTCCTTTGGATGGGCATGGGGAACCCTCCTCCCACCCCGGTAGAGGATTAATTGGAAGATAATGAATGACTGAATGTATTAAATAATACTGTTTAAATAGCCCCCCACACAACATTACTGATTTAAACCCATTAAATAAAATAAAAAATAAATCTACCACTATCTAATACAGAACTAATAGTTTCGATGAATACTGCTGCACCTTCAATATCTAGAGCTGAAATGAAACAACACCATATTAAATTGTCTATTTTTCGTGCTGAATTCTCTACAGTGCATTTATTCACAATCACACTGGAACTTAACTTTCATTTTAGCAGCAGACCAAATCTAGGGGTCCTTTATAACTACAGACCAATTGCTTAAAACTTTTTCTCTAAATTACAGTTATTGAACATCAGACCGCATGGCAATGCAGCCCGTGGTGAAAACAGGCCAGTGCATCATGCGTACTCCACTTAAAACCACTAAGACCCTTCAGAGGAAATTGCTGCCTCCTTCCACCCTGCCCATCGACTGTTCACCCTTAAGTCAGGTGCTATAGAAGTCTCCAGACAAGTACTAGCAGGTTGAGAAACAGCATTTTCCCTAAAGCTGTGTCTTCTCTGAACTGTACTACAAACTTCTGGATAGTTTTACATCACATTGTATTTACATTATGTTCATGGCAATTTATTACTATTCAACTATCTATCACTTTATTATTATTTATATATTATGTTTATACATCTATAATATATTCTCCTGTATATCATGTCCATACCATGAATGTCTCTGTATATATTGCATATACTGTAGATACTGTATATTCTGTAAATCATGCATTTGCTGCTTGTTACTGGTTAGATTCCAAACTGCATTTTATTGCATTGTAATTGTTATGTTGTGTTATGACAATGTTTAATCTAATCTAATCTAAATGTTTTATTTCATTTGTTGCATAGTTTTTTCACTGAATGCCCTTCCCGATGCAACTATATCTATCCCTATTAATCCTGCACTGAGAACACCCCCAACCCAGACCAAAAGGCTACTCTAGACCCTGAGTGGGCTTAGCAAGGATGGAAAAGATTAGGAATGAGGACAAAGTTAGGGAGGAGAAATGGATGTAGTTTATGGGATAGATGTGATTTATATTGGCAGAATGAGTCTGAGGATAAAGCCACAAGACAGGAGGAGAAGAGAAAGGCCAAAGAGGAGATTAATAGATGATGCTGTGAGTAAGGACATGCAGGTGGTTTGAGTGACAAAGAATACTCAGAACAGCGTGAGAAGAAAAATAATGAGGCGCTGTGACAAACAGAAAAAGAACGAGAATAGCATGTGATAAAAAAATATAGAAGAAAATGAAACTAAAAAAAGGTGAAATGGCATTAAGTTCATAAATAACTCCCATTTAATCTAAAAGCAATACTTACTCAAAGCTGCAATAGTGTTTTGTTATCTAACTTGTTTTGGCTTCAGTGAAATAAGTCTTTTCATGGATTTGGGTCTTTGGACTAAAAAACATTCACTTATGTTAAGGGTAGTTATGGTGTTGAAAGGTGGCCCTCTGACCCTTTTTCAGCTGGATTGCAGTGAGCTGCCTGCATGTTTTTGCAGTGGGCTGCTGCCTGCTCAACAGAATCACTAAAACTAAATCATGCATATGAGAAACCTTGATCATTTATTGAGTGAAAACATCAGATCTCAAGATTTCATTTGGTTCCATTTATGGTTGTGATTGTAGTACTGGGATCAACAAACTGACAGTTTTATTACATTCATCTATTTCATGTTAGTGGCTGTTCTTATTTCCTAGTTTGGGTGCTCAACATTTCCTGCAAACAGTGTAAAAATGTATTTAGGCATATTTGGTCACTTCTTGGTAGGGCTGCAACAACGAAGCGATAAAATCTTACGTTTAAATCAAAACTGCGGGAGTTTCACGCTGCACACAAATAAAAACGTGGAACATGCAGCTCTGCAAACATGAATTGAGCTGCACGGATATTGTGTCAGTGTGTGTTTGAGATTTGTGTTTAATTGCTCTTTGGGCTACTTGGATGGCTTAAACTCATACTGTAAATAAAACTTTTTTTTTTATTGACCTGCTTAATAATTCTACAGTGTAGCTGGTTTTCTTTATAACTACTGACTTGTAATATTCTATTGTAAGTCGCTTTGGATAAAAGCATCTTTTAAATGATTAAATGTAAATGCAAAGACATGGAGAAAAAAAAAATTTCACTTGTGTTGCTGCTCAAACCCTGTAAAAGTTGTGAAGCATCTTGAGCCGGTGGTTTGTAAAGAGTATATAAATCGGGGTCCCAAAGAGTGGGTATGACAATTATCATGGAAATCGAAGCAACAGTGTGGTTGTGTAAAGGAAACTCACTCGCACACACTCACTCGGGCACACTCAGTCATAAAGTTTAAATCTGATGTTTTCAACAACAAAAAAACAGACCAAGTAAATCACAAAAATAATTTACAGCACTTCATCAAGTTGGCAGTATTTCTTTTAGCTTAGATTTCTTAACCAAGCAATACAAACAGGACAAAAAAATAAGTGATTCATAGCATTTTCAACCCAAAGCTAATGTGTACAACTCACCAAGACCATAAAGAGCAATTTTGGTGCTTCCTTTCTGCAGCAGTACTGGACTGATTTCCACCTTCTCCACCGAACGGCTTCGCCCAAAGTGATTCACAAACCCCGCACAGCTTAAAATGTCTATAGCACACAGGCCGTCAGCCTGCCCAAAACAAACAAACACTTTCAGTATGACAGAAATCAATTCTTATATTTTACCTTTCATAAAAACTGGACTGTTTATGTATTTCTCTTCAGTTTGTTTTTTTTCCTTATAAAGCTTGCTGTCTCCTAAGTATAGATAGCAACTTTTGAAAATTCAGAGATTAAACTTCACCTAAATTCACAGCTAACAGAAAAATCTGACAGACCCTCAAAGTCACATCTGTTACAACGAAAACATACAAGCTACCCAATCTTACCAATAACAGAAAACCTATGATGTATTATATCAAACAGTACTGCGAACAAGTTACTGCAGCATCTCGCATGATTGAACTTCATTGGTCCCCTTAAACTGAGGTATAAATTCAAGCACAAAAAGAAAGACCTGTCTTCACTAGTATGCTTTTGTTGTAGAGCTCCAAAATAATCTGCATTTAAACAACTTAGTATTTTAACTAAAACTTATTTATATTTACTGGCATGCACATTGGTCTTAACCTAAATTTTACTTTTGTGGGTTTTTTGCTTTGTTTAATCTGCATTACATGCGGGCTAATTAGATTTGCACATTTATTTTGATAAATTGCAACCAGATAGACAATACTGCAATTCTCATTGGGGGTGATTAGGATTGTGCAGGTTAGTTGTTTTGAAGACAAGGTTAATGAGGCAAGATTGAGCAAGACACAACAGAAAAAAGTAAATCCGACTTTTCTCTATTTTTACATGAATTTGATGTAAAACTCTTGGTGAAAAATAAATATTTTGATTTAGACTTTTGCGCATTATTCTTTTGAGCCATCAGAGATATTTATTTGTACAAAGTATGTAAACCATTAGAATTAACAACTAATTTAATGTAAAAATGTAAATTTGTAGTGTTCCAAATTTACAGTACATATATATCAATCACTATAATGTACAATAACAAAGAATAAATTGTGATTCTCCAAATGCCGAACTGTATGTTGTAACTCTAATTGTTGTCATTTGGATACTTTTATTCTACTAATCATAGGTTTCAATGACACTTGTAGCCTAACACTTGGTGGTTATGAAGTAACAAGTTCATGCTGGCAGTTAAAATCTATAACACCATGGAATATTTTTTCAGAAAGTATAGAACCCTTGGAATCCTATCAATAAATGACAGATGGTCCAAGTGCAAACGAGTGCACAAGCAACAGCTGTATTTTTTAATTTATAATTGAAAACAATAAAAAATAGTTTTTTTAATCCTGAATTTTTGTGAAATAAAAGATTTAGAAATTTTGGCTAATATTAAATACATATTTAATTTTTCTTACCCCAGTTGGATCATCGTGGTTTCCATGAACACTAAAAATAGGGATGGAGATGTTCAAGTTTTCATCATGATAATTTACCCATGGAAACCTGACAAAGAATATTTAAATCATTAAAAAATGTACACACCCAAAGTAACAACGGTGGTACTTGAAAGTTTGTGAACTCTTTTTATGTAGAGACTCATATATAAGGAAATATTCCAACAGTATTAAATAAAAACAGTTGTACAATAGTATCACATTACAACTTTAAACACAAGCTTTGGGGAAAAGGGAAAAACTGTTATGACATTTCACCAACATCCTATAAAACACTGTATATTATATTAAATACTGTGTATATGTAAACATGAACAACAGTCCATATCATTATGGACCACTAATCAGTCCACATTACATAACAAGTTGCACATCAAGTCTCTAACTCATCTGTAAAGCAGTGGTTGTCATTTTTTGAAAGAAAAAACAACTGCACATTGGTTAGTACAATGACAGATTTGTTTCATTCATATAAAATGAGAATAATGCCTACATCCCTACACATTCCACTTGAATAGCATCGTCCTTCATATCATAATAAGAGAAGAAACAAGGAGGTGAATCTAATCAAGTGAGCAGTGTTTGAAGACATGATTATTGGTGGTCCAATTCAGAAATTTTTAACACGGAAAAGGGATTTACATAATTGAAGTGATTTAACATTAAAGGTGTTGTTAAAATTACAAAAAAAATACAAAAAGACCTTTATCCGGGGGATCAGATAATAATCAGTTTTGATAATTCTACAGTGTTGCTGTTTTTTCCTTAACTACTGACTTGAGTTTTTCTCGTATTTGTAAGTCGCTTTGAATAAAAGCATCTGCTAAATGACTAAATGTAATTATATAAATATAAAAGTAAATGTAATGGGAAAAAAAATACATGCAGTCAAGCCCAAAATTATTCATACCCCTGGCAAATTTGTACTTAAATTTACTTTTATTCAATCAGCAATTTTATTTTTGACCGGAAATGACACGGGCATCTCCCAGGAGATAATACGATGATGTACAAGAGGCATCATTGTGGAAAAAAATATTTCTCAGCTTTTATTCACATTTGAACAAAAAGTGGCATGTCCAAAATTATTCATACCCTTTGCAAACTGTCACAGTCATGGGAAACATGGGAAAATCCAAAGTTCTATACCATTACAAATAGTCCAAGCTTTTTTAAAGCATCCTGATTACCCTGATTCATTGGGAACAGACAGTCCAACGAACACTGCAAACTGCTGGGTTCCACGGACGCAGACCAAGGAGTATGCCACTTCTCCAGAAAAGCCACACAAAAGCCTGCTGACCTTTGCAAATGCTCATCTGGACAAAGAAGAAGACTTCTGGTCTTTGTTTGGCCACAATGATGTGTCCTTCATTTGGCGTAAAAAAGGAGAAGCCTCCAACCCTAAGAACACCATCCCTACTGTCAAACATGTTTTAGGGGTGTTTTTCAGCAAATGGACCACGGAACTTGATTGCAGTAAATGGCAACATGAAAAAAGAGCAATACATCAAAATTCTCAACAACAACATCAGGCAGTCTGCAGAGAAACTTGGCCTTGGGAACCAGTGGACATGAATGGGCAAAAATACCAGTGGAGACATACAAAAAGCTGGTCAGCAATTACAGGAAGCGTTTGATTGCTGTAATAGCAAATAAAGGCTTTTCTATTAATTATTGAGAAGGGTATGAATAATTTTGGACATGCCACTTTTTGTTCAAATGTGAATAAAAGCTGAGAAATATTTTTTACCACAATGATGCCTCTTGTACATCATCGTATTATCTCCTGAGATGCCTGTGTCGTTTCCAGTCAAAAATAAAATTGCTGGTTGAATAAAAGTAAATTTAAGTCAAAATTTGCCAGTGGTATGAATAATTTTGTTCTTGACTGTATATATATATATATATATATATAT